>CM037870.1:32689242-33071742 GCA_021292105.1 Anadara kagoshimensis | reverse complement strand
TAAACTTTTATCAGAGAACTGAGAATGAAAGGAGCATGGAACTATGGGATGTCAAATATATCCAAGGTAATTTTGGATACAGAGACAAAACCTAGTATTTAAGTATTATTGCTGTTTTTTCTGATTATCCAATCAAATAATATATTAATATATTGAATATAAAGGGTAGTAATGTTTGGCTACCCATTCCCCGCTTTTTTTAAAAATAATATTTATAATTGAATTTATCATAATTATCAACCCCTCCATAGACTTATACAGAGTCCAGAATACTTATTGGACAAAAAATGCTTTTATCAAGGATTACCGGTAATTGTATCTGCATATACAGTTGAATCTCATTATCTTGAACACAGATATCTCGAATATCCGGATTAGTCGGACATTTTTAAAAAGTCTGTAATGAGATACTCTTTATTTAACCAAAATAAGTCTTATTATCTCGAACTCGGATATCTCGGGATATAAAATGGCATTTGTAGACAGGTTTAATGTAATCATTTTTTCTTCTGTCAGTTTTTAGCAATCAAAATGTTAGCCTTAAACTAGTTAAAGTTAAAGTCTGTCCCGAGCCATTAGGCCCATCAGGCCGGAGCTTATCCCGGTTTCCGTGGCGTTAAGCGACTGAGAGTACAAGACTCTCCCCTGAATGGGACGCCGGTCCATCGCAGGGTTAACCCCCAGCATTTTGCTGGTACTCATTTATTTTTCAGCTGAGTGAACTGGAACAACGTGAAATTAAGTGTCTTGCTCAAGGACACAACACGTCGCCCGGTCCAGGGATCGAACCCACTACCTTCGAATCATGAGTCCAACGCCTTAACCACTAGGCCACGCGCTTCCACAGCCTTAAACTAGGTTTCCATAAATTTAAAATAATTAGTAGCCAAATTTCCAAAATTTGTGAAAATATAGTCCTTTTTAAAGTATTTTGCCACAAATTTGCTAAAATATGTTACTTTTTGAAAGAATTCCTCAGAAATTAGTAGCCAATGACGATTTTGGCTACCAGGAATGGAAACATAGCTTAAAATACAATAGGGTGTGTTTTCTCTTGGGTTCATTATATAGCAATTAGCCATGCTGCAAACATGTAAAGTGTGGCCCTTAGGATGGGACTAAAAAGTTGGAAAAAGACTAGGCCACCTGTGGCCACTACAGAGGACACTGCAACTAAAAGCGATTGAAACAGACTGAGAAAAGTAAGTACAGTATTACTGTATTTCCACAAATTCAGTGCACATGGAAAATGCAAGAATAAAGTTGTATTTTCCAACAAATTCACAAAAATCTGTCAAAACTTGATACAAAATATACTGACCTAATAGGAAAAAATATTTGTCATTCATCTAAAATTTAATTGAATTTAATTCTGTACATAGAGCAATTTTTGAACTTTTTAATAAAAGAACAAATATAACTATGTCAAATTTATCCCATCTGTGCCTTCTTACTCTGAACAACTATAACGTTATGTCATAATTGGAATATTCATGATGATAACACCTGGAAAAAACCTAACAACAATGACCTACCTGATCCTAAATACCCTAATGTAAATTTGAATTAGGCTCAATTGGTGTATAAACTTGATCAAATGTCCAAAATATTCTCAAAATTTCTCTATGTACAGGAGAATTGAATAAAGATATTTTCATTCAAAAATATAGTTTGGTTAGGTCAGTGTATTTTAAATGCATTTGATTGATAGTTTAATGGAAACATTTTCAATTAAAAGAAATAAATAATAAAAACCATGTGCCATCAATTTATGGAGATACAGTGAGTGTGGCCCTAAGGTTGGGTGTCTCTCTTAGCGAAAACTAACTGATGTTACATTACCTGAATATTGACATTACATCGATGGCGTAGTAATATTCTGACACATTCTGCGTGTTGTTTATTTACTGCTACATGTAAAGTACTACATCCGCCGTTATTTAAGGAATTTATTAGTGCTCCACTTTTCAACAACAGTTCCATTACATCTGCTTGATTACTGAAATAAAAAAAATTAATAATAATAACAAGTAAATTCAGTGAGTTAGGATCCCAGGAGCCAGCAGGTTCTTTTTTTGTGATTTGCACTTATGTTCAAAGGGCAATAACTGCCAAGAAAATAAGTAAACCAACTCTGGTTAATGATATGCACATCTCCTATCAATGTTGATGCTTTGCACCAAGTTTAATGAAATAGTGCTTCACAATGTTGGAGAATTTCGGACGGAAGGAAGGAAGGACAGATGGAAACTCAATTTCAATATCCCCCTCTTTCTCTTTCTTCGAAACAGGGGATGATAATGGAAGTAGAAGTTGTTGCTCTGCATGCTTTGTACAAATTAGGGTTTTATAATTGGTCTGGAGATGGATCTTAAGGATTCTGTTTATTCGATGCAGAACACATGTTAACTGGAAATAATATTGGACACCAACAGTTATATTGTCCACCAAAAAAACTGTCTGTGAGCCAACTCCCCCCCCCCCCCTCCATCTTTTTAGTCTTAGTTGAGTTTTGAATAATTCCAATATTCTGTCTTTCTCTTTTACATCTTTTTAATAAATAAATACATGTACTGGTATTTTCAAATAAAATGCCTCAAGTTTTGTTATTATGTTAACCAATTTTTTTTTTAAAATGTGACTCCTTTTTTATGGCCCGAGCCAGATTGACCCCACCAACCACATTTCTGATGAAGAAACTAATGACTACAACACTAAATGAACAGAAAGTCAGTCCATTGCAATATTAACCTCTGGCAGCATTTATTTAGGTGCCCAATTATTTACCAGCACTGCAGCAAAATGGACTGTTGAAATAAAATGTCCTACTCCAGGAAATATCACATAAAACAGCTGGCCCCTGTTTCATAATCATTCCTTAGTTAAGATTTTCCTTAACATTGATCTTGCAAAATTTCAAATCTTTATGATTTTGTTAATTTTCAAGATATTCAGAATTTAAGATGTCATTTTTAAGGGTCAATTCTAGATTAAAAAGTAGTTCCCAAAAAAGAGATCACCAAAACTTGCTAAATTTAAATTAAGGAACATCCCAGTTAAGGATGATTGTGAAACAGGGACCTATGACTCAAACCCACAACCTATAGCCTTAACCTCATATCTATATCTATATCAATATTATGTATATTTAATTATATAAAATAAAATTAATAAACCACTATGTGTTTACTATAATAACTAAATTATTGTGGAATATTTAAATCCAATGATAGTGCAATTTCTGATTTTAATGGAAACTATGTTAAAAAAAGTTACTTTACATTGGCAAATATTATTTTATCAACTACTCTCTCATTAAAACAAGAGCAATTGATGGAAACTAGGTTAAAAAAGCTATTGTACATTGACAAATATTACTTCTACACATTGATAAAAATTATTACTTGATTAAAAAGAACAAAAAGAAAACTTACTGTACACAAAAACTCCAAATAATTGTGTCTATTAAATTCACTCAAAACAGCAATTTTATCATACAACAAATGTAAGTTTTTCTTAAATCCATAAAAAATTTGAGCCCACAAATTTCAGCACGTTCACGATGATTAACATCAATTGAACATGTAATGAGATATCCAATCAGGTTAAATATCACTGGTCACATGATTCGTCACATCGTATCTTGGTTTTCAACGAGTAAAACTGGCATTTTCATTCATTAGTGATCGATCAATCTAAAAAACTGTTTCATACATAAAAGATTACTTCTGAAATGAAAGTTGACTTCGAAATTATTGTTTGTCATAGTTAATGACACCTGCCTTGGTGAGGGTGTTACTATCAGACGTGTTATTCATCAAAGATCGAAGTCACACGAGTTAGGGGATGTTTTTTCTCCCACCCCCCACAGCCATTATGTCAAAGAACCTTACAATACTGGTAAGAATAATTTAACTTGCAGGTAAATATTAAGAATTGGTCATGTATTAGTTATGTACTGTATCAATGAATCAAATGACGTGTATGAGAACTTTACACAGATGTCACCAATCCTTAATGAAATAAAGGCAACTGAAACAAATAAACCTGCAACAGCAATCATAAGACCATAGTAGACCAACAGAATACAAAGCACAAGATAGAGGCTGTGGTGGCCTAGTGGATAAAACGTCAGTCTACAAATCCAGGGTCTCTCACTGCTGTGAGTTCAGACCACATGTGGAAAAGTGAATTTTCGTTGCTGCTGGCCTTTACTGGTTCACCTGGTATCAGTATAATGGACTGGGGGAGTGGTATGCTTGTCTGCGGTGTACTGACTCGGAGAGCTAGCACCTTTAAGTTGCCCCGAGTGTGCGCTAGTACAAGGCAGACCATACAACACACACGCACTTCACATGCATACACAAAATTGTTCATCTATTACTCAATAGAGATAAATAAAATAGTTCTCGTCGTGAATAGCTGAAAAATTATTGATGTGACGTTAAGCAACATTCAACCAACCAACCAACCAACCAAAGCCCAAAATGAAAACTTGAATATAATTAATACTAATTTTACTGATATACATTAATACAGAGCCTTGTAAATTAAGACTAGCCCGAGACTAGTAAAAATTGGTCAGGGCTAGAGTCTTGTATTACCAATAGCCTGATGGACTAATAGTTTATCTCAAAACAATTAGATCATATGCTGGATACAGAGGTTTTTGTTGATATAAAACATGGTGTTCAGAGAACACTATCCTCCAAAAATGGTGAATATCAATGAATTCAATACAAGGTGAAATAAGTTTTATGGAGCACTGATCTAAAATATGGAGTTCGGAGAACACTATCCTCCGAAAATGGTGAATATCAATGAATTCAATACAGGGTGAAATAAGTTTTATGGACCACTGATCTAAAACGTGGTGTTCAGAGAACACTTTCCCCCGAAAATGGTGAATATAAATGAATTCAATAAAAGGTGAAATAAGTTTTCTGGAGCACTGATCTAAAATATGGAATTTCGGAGAAAACTATCCTCCGAAAATGGTGAACATCAATGAATTCAATACAGGGTGAAATAAATTTTATGGACACTGATCTAAAACATGGTGTTCAGAGAACACTATCCTCCGAAAATGGTGAAAATCAATGAATTCAATACAGGGTGAAATAAGTTTTATGGACCACTGATCTAAAACGTGGTGTTCAGAGAACACTTTCCCCGAAAATGGTGAATATCAATGAATTCAATACAGGGTGAAATAAGTTTTATGGACCACTAATCTAAAACATGGTGTTTAGAGAACACTATCCTCCGAAAATGGTGAACATCAATGAATTCAATACAGGGTGAAATAAGTTTTATGGACCACTGATCTAAAACATGGTGTTCAGAGAACACTGTCCCCCAAAAATAGTGAATATCAATTTATTCAATACAAGGTGAAATAAGTTTTATGGACACTGATCTAAAACATGGTGTTCAGAGAACACTATCCTCCGAAAATGATGAAAATCAATGAATTCAATACAGAGTGAAATAAGTTTTATGGACCACTGATCTAAAACATGGTGTTCAGAAAACACTATCCCCCGAAAATGGTGAACATCAATGAATCAATACAGAGTGAAATAAGTTTTATGGACACTGATTTAAAACGCGGTGTTCAGAAAACACTATCCCCCTGAAAATGGTGAACATCAGTGAATTCAATACAGGGTGAAATAAGTTTTATGGACCACTGATCTAAAACAAGGTGTTCAGAGAACACTTTCCCCGAAAATGGTGAATACCAATGAATTCAATACAGGGTGAAATAAGTTTTATGGACCACTAATCTAAAACATGGTGTTTAGAGAACACTATCCTCCGAAAATGGTGAACATCAATGAATTCAATACAGGGTGAAATAAGTTTTATGGACCACTGATCTAAAACATGGTGTTCAGAAAACACTATCCCCCGACAATGGTGAACATCAATGAATTCAATACAGAGAGAAATAAGTTTTATGGACCACTGATCTAAAACATGGTGTCCAGAAAACACTATCTAGTATCTTTATGAAGGACCCCACAGTTTTCAATTCTAAGTGCTTGGTGAAAGAACAAACACTTACTGGCAGAGTAATTTAGCACTTTATCTATGGACATACAGATGTAGAGACATCAAACATACCCAAAAACATATAAGGACATACAGACATACAGATACCTATAGGACATACAGACATACAGACACTTATGAAACATACCCAAAAGCAGAGTGAGTGAGTGGAGTAATGGTGTTTAATGTCCCAGTCAAGAATATTTCACTAATATCAAGATGTCGCCAGCTATAGGCGAAGGTGCAGAAATTTTGCCTGTGCGTTGTGCTGATGGCATTATACAGTAGGGTTCTTTATCGTGCAAAGCCTACCAGGACATGGGACCTCGTTTATTTTAAGTTCCCATCCGAAAGAACCGTGACTTTCATTTCGTCATGCCGAGTGCTTGGCGAAAGAACAGTCACTACCCACTTTTAAGTCTTGGGTCAGACAAAAAGGAGAGTAATGTAGTGCTATATATGGACATATAGACATACAGATACCTATAGGACATACGGACATACAGACACTTATGAAACATACCCAAAAGCAGAATGATGTAGTGCTATATGTGGACATACAGACATACAGGTACCTTTAGGACATATGGACATACAGACACTTATGAAACATACCCAAAAGCAGAATGATGTAGTGCTATATGTGGACATACAGACATACAGATACCTATAGGACATACGGACATACAGACACTTATGAAACATACCCAAAAGCAGAGTGATGTAGTGCTATATGTGGACAAATAGACACTTATGAAACATACCCAAAAGCAGTGATGCAGTGCTATATGTGGACATACAGACACTTATGAAACATACCCAAAAGCAGAGTAATGTAGTGCTATATGTGGACATACAGACATACAGATACCTTTAGGACACATGGACATACAGACACTTATGAAACATACCCAAAAGCAGAGTGATGTAGTGCTATATATGGACATACAGACACTTATGAAACATACCCAAAAGCAGAGTGATGCAGTGCTATATGTGGACATACAGACACTTATGAAACATACCCAAAAGCAGAGTAATGTAGTGCTATATGTGGACATACAGACATACAGATACCTTTAGGACACATGGACATACAGACACTTATGAAACATACCCAAAAGCAGAGTAATGTAGTGCTGAGTCTCCATCTTCATCTTGAAGTTCTAATTTTGCTGTAGACATCAATAAAAACTGTACAATATCCTTGTGTCCTTGATGACTGGCTACTTGTAACGCTGTCTTACCAGAACTTTTATAATCAACCTGTAAAATTCAATTATTAACAGGTCACAAGGTGTGTAGATGTGAAGGGTCTATAGCTAGTGGTCAACAAGTTAAAACATAGCCACAGATTGACAGGATAAAAATAGGCACAAATGTACCTCAAATCTAGATTCAATAAATTTAACAGTTTTTTTTAATCCACAACAAACATTATTAATATGGGAAAATCTAAAAATCTCCAAAATATTCATAAATCTTCTTTGTTGTTTAGTGAAACTCTTTCTATAAAATGTATTAATGAAGAACTATGATAGAAATGTTATTACCGGTATTTTCTATGACTATGTCTGGTAAATAACTAGAAAACATTTCCATAGAGCGATAGAGGCGACTTGGGCCTGGTTAGACATTCTCATAGCAGGCCTGGTTAAGACATTCTCATAGCAGTAATTTAGGTCTGGTTAGACATTCCCATAGCGGTGACTTGGGTCTGGTTAGACATTCCCATAGCGGTGACAGGTCTGGTTACATTCCCATAGCGGTGACTTGGGTCTGGTTAGACATTCCCATAGCGTTGACTTAGGTCTGGTTTGACATTCTCCAATATAAATGTCATTATTCTGGGAATTCTTAATGTAAACAGTTACCAAGACCTCCAACACAAATGTCAAGGGGTGTGGATAACATAAATCAGGGGGCAAACCCATTGTGAGTGGTACAATATATAGACGGACACTTTCTAAAATCCTTGTTTATTTCATATAAAACAATATATTTTTAAAAATTCTCAAAAATTTATTTCTTGGTCTATTTCTATGCTTTTTTCACCATTAAAGTAAAATTAGTTGTAGTTTCTTCCAATAATTTTCAAATACTGTCTGTCTTATACAGTCAAGAAAACATAAACTGAACAGCATTGTAAATTTTAAACAGCCATGTGAAGCATGATTATATAGTAGATTTCAATTTTAGAAATTTTCCGTCAAATTTGAAATGTTTATCTATTAAAAACAGTGAAATTTTATTTTCCAATTATTTTTAAGAAAAACTTCAACAAATTTTATATTTTACAGTGAAAAATTCATGGAAATTGACCAAGAAATAAATTTTTGAGAATTTTTTAAAAACATGTGATTTTTAATATGAAACAAAGAAGGATTTTACAAAGTGTCCGAATATATATTGCACGTCTGTATGTTTGTCATCATATCTCTTACCTTGTCTGGAAATTTGGAGATTATATCTTTGACAATATCTGTGTGTCCTTGAGCAGCTTCCCTGACAAGTCTATCTGGACCATTATCATGGGCTTGTATCTCCATTATCTGCTCTAGTAATGAGGACATGTTTGCTGAAATGAACATAGAAAATTAAACATTTTTATCATGGAAACAGGAGTTCAAAATTCCCTAGGTCTGAGGTCCCGGACCTGCCGTTTTTTTTACCAAGAAATTTACCACTTTTTCCATATGATAACATAATTTCAAATGGACTTTTCAATGTTGATATTGGACTTTCAGAACCTGTGGATAGAGAGACGAATGCAAGGACAGAAGGAAGGATGACCGACAGAAACTCGAATTTAATATCCCCCTTTCTTCGAAAGGCAGGAAATAAAAAGGCCAACCAGACTGAAAAGTATTTCAAATTTATCTATTAAAAACGATGAAATTGTCTTTTCTAATTTTTTTTAAGAAAAACTACAACAAATTTTACAATTAACAGTGAAAAATTCATGGAAATTGACCAAGAAATAAATTTTTGAGAATTTTTAAAATATGTGGTTTTATATGAAACAAAGAAGGATTTTACAAAGTGTCAGAATATATATTGCACAACTCTGTATGTACTTAGAAAATAAATACATGTGAAATTAAATATGTTTACAGTATGGGGTATATAGGGCTGTTTTGCTCACCTAAAACATCCTGTGTTTTATATGATCATTCATTGCTTCAACTTTGTTAATTTTTTAAAAAAAGTTATTCAATCTATTTATTTTCACTTTTTCTATTATTTTGAGCTACATCCTGAATATTATAAGGTCATTTTTTGTTTGAACTTTGTTAATTTTTTTTTCATGCCATAAGTGCATGTGAGGTATTTAAGAACATTACTCATTCCAAGTTTTAAATATTCTAAATATTACTTTAAAAAACTCCTTGACATACCAATAGGTTGTTTTCAAATTTGTACATTTTTGTATTTATTTTACACATCCCCTCCCTCAAATTGATTTTTTTGTAAAATACTTGTAAATAAGTAATTTTTATTTTTATTTTCATGAATAGAAGTTGAGTAATGGTGTTTATCATCCAAGTCAAGAATATTTCACTTATATGGAGACGTTGCCAGCTATAAGCACAGGTGCAGAAATTTTGCCTGTGCATTGCACTGATGGCATTATACAGCAGGGTTCTTTATTGTGCCACACCTGCCGTGACACAGGACCTCATTTTTTTAAGTTCTCAATCGAAAAGAACTATGACTTTCATTTCGTAATGCAGAGTGTTTGGTGAACGAACAGTAACTACCCATTGGGTCAGACTCGGTCAAAATTTGAACCCACAACCTCCCACTTATGGAGCGAGCACACTACCAACTGAGCTACCACAGTAGTTATGAAAAAGAATACAGGCACTCCAGTTACTATGACCTGCCAGAGTAGGATGAACTATTTGTAATAACAATTTTATTAACTTGTAGCCCTATCCTTTTTTTGACCTCATGTTAAGGTGTTGAAATAAACAGAACCCACTCATCTTATTATGTTGAACACCTATAATTCAATAACCTAATGCTATTAGCAACAAAGACCTATCAAAAAAAGATGATCTGGCACATTTTAAAAATGAAAAGTGTAATAAGTGTGTATAAAACTCTTAAACACCTGGCAAAGGGGCAGAGGAATAACGGAAAACTTAAGAAGGGAGATGAAGAACAACCGAAGAGGACGGGAATGAGAGAGATCAATATGACCTGCTGAGAACAATACAACCTAGAGAGAAACAACATTGTTAACACAGGAAGAAGTTTGTTGGTTCCTTAGCCAAGTGATGGAAGTTATGAAGAAGTTCACTGGTCTGTTTATATATAAAACATATTATTGCATTTTTGTTGCATGAAATGTTTTGCCATGTGGCTCAATGTAATCTGTGTTTCTTATTTATTTTTTTTATTTTTTATTTTATATTTTTTTGAAAATTAGAATACATGTACCTAGCTGTAACTACACATTTTTCCAAATCATGATGATGTAAATTAATGTCGCAAATATTGAACATACCCATGTTTAATGGCACCTGTAAATGTCTTATTATAGACAGTATTGCCACCCAAATATTTTCCTGATACATATATGGAATAGCAAGTATCAAACTGACCACATGATGACCAAACAGGCTGCCAATAATTAAGTTAAAGGTACAGTTTGTGCTAAGTCTATGTGTGCAATCAGACTGGACTTATAAGTCCCAGTGGTCTGAAGCAAACATAAGTATAATAGACAGGAAACCAGTCTATCCCAAGGCTTAATTTCAAAATGTCTGTCAGTACCAATTCATTCAGAAACTGAGAGGAGCAACATGGGATTCAATGTCTTGCTCAAGGAAAAGCACGAAACCCAGCTTGGAGTGGAACCCATGACCCTTGATTCATGAGCCTATGGTGTTGACCACTTGACTGCACATTTCTACAGAGTACAGAGTCTAATAATACCTGTTCAAATTTTGATAACAAACTAAGCAATAAGGCCACTGCCAAAACAAATTTTCTTGGCCTAGAAAACATTTCTTAAATCAAGATTTTTTTTCTTATTTCAAGAAAATGGTAAGAAAAGATTTCTTAACGCTAGAAAAATTTTCTAGATGTGTTGCCAAAATAATCACATCAAGAAAAATTTTCTTGAACTGAGAAAACTTTTCTTTAAAGTGAGAAATTTTTTCTCAAAGTAAGAAATGCTTTCATGGTTTTAGAAATTATGACATTAAACTTTCTTAAATTGAGAAAATTTTTCTTGTTGAAAAACAAAAGAAAAAATGCTGTTCTTTTTTAAGAAAAGGCAAATTCGAAATTTCTTAAAGTAAGAAAATAAATCTTGTGATAAAAAAAAAAAAAAAACCTTTCATTAACTAAATTTCTCGAGAACATATGCAAGCAAATTTATATTATTAATATAGAAAGTAGAATTAAAGAGATCAAGCAGATACCATGCAATGCAAACAAAACATAAAATGCTTTTAACTGAGGCAACTGGTAATGTTGGATAAATGTCTAGTACAAAATTGAAAAGGGCATAAGAAAGTAAAGACAAATTTTAACGACTGAGGATAATTTAGAATGTAAAATTAGTTGAGCTTATCATCTCCAGTTTGATTGGAAATCCAATCTCTATGCTTAATGAATAAAACTTAAAGTCAAAATATATATATATATCTTCCTCAAATATTTATTAAAGGTTAAACAGCAGAATTTATCACAATTGTAACAACTGATAGCTATGAACAGTATATATTCATCCCGTCCATTTGTACATATACTGAATGTATACATCACAAACACACAATCTTTTCATGTTCCATTCATATCTAATTGTATCCTCAAAGAATATATTTTAAATAAAGACACCGAGAACCTTTGGAAAAGTATGGCCATTACATCCAAACAGAAAAATGGTTATTAGATATTGTCATTTACACAAGCACTAACCATACCAAGCTGTTTACCTTTAATGGGTTTTATATTGAAACAGATGGGTATAGGAATAAAGTTTATTTTTATATCATGGAATTTTTTTTTTTTTTTTTTTTTACAAAATGCAATTTTGAAATAAATTCATCTATACTGTTTAGTTTATAACTGTATAGTAAAATCTGCAAAGGCCTACATGTGCAAGGCATAAAAAACCCATATGCTAGCCAGGTTGTCTGAAATAAAAACAAGTTTAATTTATCTTCAAAGATATTTTTTTCAGTGGTAATATGTAATGTATGTTTCACTGATATAACTTGGAGTTCACTGAATAGTCATTCCCATTTCATTCATGTCAATCAAATCAAACAAGTCATATTCAATTGGTATGTATGCTGTTTCATTCATATAAACCAATCCATAGCATGTATAATCAATCAAGTCTGATTGTCTGCAAAATTCAAACCCTTGGGCAATACAGGGCTGTTCTACCTGGTATGCTTGTAAATCCTTATCAAACTTGACAGTATCAAGCATTTCTGTTTCAAACATTATATCTGTTGAGTTAACAATGTATATTTTTTTCAGCAAACCAAATTGTGGCATAGAAAAATTAAACCCTACTAAAAGGTAGCATTGATTAATAAGGTACTTTGTACCACATACAGTAACATGATTTGATGAATAAGCAGAGATAAATGAATTGGATGCATCTTGTCCACAAAACAAAGATATCTGCCTCTTTAAATGAAATATATCTATATGCGAAAGAGCTTTAGGGGGTCCAACACTCAGTTCAGACGAAAACAATGGGTGATGATATGGATCGTCTCCCACCTGTGATATGCATTCCTCTTTTTGGTACCGAGTTGCTAGGGTCTTGCTTAAATTAAGAAAATTTTGCTTCACAGCCAATCTTTTAAAATATTTATGTTTTGCTTCAAACCGCATACAAGAATAGCGAATTGGTGGGCCAAATCTTTTAATTGTTTTCGGGAAATGAATTAAATAATGTTGTTTAGGCAAAATTGTCAAATTTGGAAATAATTCTTTGAATTTCTTTAGGTGGTCATTAATCCAATCTTTCAGTATACTCAATGCACCTAAAGAGATCACTGGAGATACAAGAATGTGATAAATGTTAAGAAGTTGTATTATAAATCTAAAATGTTCATTTTCACTAGATACAAGTCCTAACAGAACAAATGGAAGTATTTTCAAAAATACCATCATTTGGCTTGCAGTCTGTTTTAACCTTGAATCATCTGAAAATAAAACAGTTGGCTGAATTTCACAAGGCTTATCTTTGCGGTCAAAGTAACTTAACTGAAATTGTGTTAATTTCTTATTGAATTTATCCAAATCAAGTTCTCCTTTTTCAACAAGGTGTTGTAAAACTTGTTTAATTTCGTGCTGTACAACACCTTCCAACATAACATGCATTATATCTTGTGGCAACATTTTTGTTACATCAAATCCAGGAAACTCCATTAGAATACTTCTTCGATTAATTCCATAAGTTGTTTTGAGATGGTTTTTCATATATGATGTAGCAGCATTTTCAATTTCTTCACAATAATTAATATGAGATTCAGAATTCCTTTCAATGAAATTGTTATCAATGAAATGCACTTGCATATTATCTTCAGAACATTCACACTGCCTGCATTTTGAATATGCACCACCTACTCCCTCTTTGAAACCACCAAGTTGATGACTTGCAGGTGTATCAGCAACAACCGCAAGTAATGCACCACGAATAACAACATTTCCTGCATCAGTTGAAAATGAAATTCCCTCTGATAATTTCATCATATCTTCAAGAAAAGGTTCCAAAATTTTGTCTATTCCATATCTGTTGATATTTTTGCTAGAAGTTATTGCAACAAGACGAATTGCTGAAAGTCTTGAGCGGAATTTCAGATCGATGTTTCCAAAAGTAAAATAAAACATTCCTAGTTTATGTACAGATGCCCTTGTTCCAATTGGGTTACACACATCTATTTCATCATAATAAAGAATCAGTGGTAGTGTATTCCCATTCATCAATACATCATGCTGTCTTAAAATGTCGCCACAGCAGAAATCCACAAGAAATCCTTCATCACCATGCATACATTCTGGTGGTGATAAAACCATATGTTGTATCCGTTCATTGGACAACCAGTTCTTAATATTTTCAATGATGGGAATATAATAGGCATAATCTGTTTTAGCTACCACAAAGCACTTTTTCCCTGACTGCTTTCGAACAGCTCGTTCCCCTAAAAGTATATCCTGTGGCTTAATAAATTGAAGTGATTTTTCGTAATATTTGGTATGAAGATAGGATGAATCAATATTTTCAAAGGGATCTGGACGATGAGTCTGAATTTCTTCTACAACTCTTTTAACAGTCTCTACACTAAGGTTGTCACTGGTCTGGAGGTTTTCCAATAATCTCGCAGCAAACAGATGTTCGTTCTGTTCTGACAGCCGCCTTGCACCATCAATAATATCATCAACAGCTGTCTGAAAATAAAAAAATATCATAAAGTAAGGAAAGAAAAAGTATATTATGAACAGAACAATTACCAAGTATATTCCAAAATGATCTCCTAGTTTACTGGAGATGTTCAGTTAGCATTGTGCATAAATGTATGTCATTCTTCAGACAAGTTTTTTTCATAATTTTCCATGTGCCATAAGCAGTTTATTTCATATACTTTTGATATTATCTATTGTAAGTGGGCAAAAATATATATTTCCCAAAAACTCTCAACTCCTCTGTGAATTAAATCATTTGTAAAAACGAGAATGAAACTGAAATGGAAACTGTGCATTACATTTTATGAAACTACAGACTTTTAGGCCAAACTTTTAGTCAAATAATGTATTCTCATTGAAATTTCATCATAACAAGCAATTAAAAAGTGTAATTTATGAATGGGCGAGTTAATAAAAAGAAAAAAATGTCATTTTCTATAGACAAGTGTCGATTTCCTTTGCATTGAGGTACCAAAATACATGTATAAATCTGAGCCAACCATAATATATACATGTATATGGAAATCTAACTTTGTCAATTTATGTAAAACAAGTTCAAAAAGTCAGGAAAATGTCTGCGTAAGATCAAATTTAATTTGCTCTGTTTTAAAGGTTTTGTTTAGTTTGAATGGTACTCAACACTTTAGTTAAAATATTTCAGTCATCATATTTTCGTGTATCATGACAGTGTTAGTTAAATGATGGAGGAGTCAGTGGTCTATATTGTTCTGGCTATAAGGTTCAGTACTGAAAACTTACCTGTGTTAAGCAGTTTCTTTCTTTAACACCCAGTATAAAATTGGCAGCTTGAGTTTTAAGATCAGAAAGCCTGGAATTGACAATGCTGCACTGTCCTCCTTCTTCTATATTTTCATCAAAATTCATACATTCATCATGTTCATTCTAAAATGGAAATATTAAAGGAAGTTAAAAGATTGCAAGTAGATAAATTCATTACCAAAGAAGATTTTATATGTGACATTTTGAATACTTATGTTTGTTTTAGAATTTTCAGATTGAATAAAAAAAAAAAAAAAAAAACAAGAGCTCTAACGACCTGATAGCACTCTCCCAGTGAAATAGAAATAATTTTGAATCGTGAACTAAAAGCAATCGCATATGAAAAGCACGTGCAAAAATTTTGGCTGCATTTGCTGTTAAGATCAAACTTAAATTGATTTAAATCTACAAATTTGCCCCCCCCCCCCCCGAATTCACACAATCAAATATACCTCAGATTCTGCGGAATTTGTTTCTTCAACTCGGTCTTCACTGTTGGCATTCAAGTCGTTTCCATCATCGACATCTGAACCTTCATTGTGTGGGTTTGGTAAATCAGAGTCATAAAATTCCGAGTGTATATAACGTACATGTTTATAAAAGGAATGATATCTCCTGTACCGCATTGGACAATTGTTAATTCCACAAATAATTTGAAAATTAGGAGAGTTTCCATGAGATAAATTGATATGACTAAGAAGCTCACGAACTGTTAGAGAAATAAAAACCAAACAAATTGCACATCGCCAAAAAGCCATCCTGATGACCCCGTGCCAAGAACAATTCGGACTCGATTGGACTAATCGGCCCTGGTCAAATCGGACGCGAACTGTGGTTATAAAATTGCACCTTGAAATGTACAAAAAAATCATAAAACCCAAACAATATTTCTTTAAATTAAATGTTGTTTTGTTATCCCATTACTTATCATTTAATACATGCTTACGGGGGAAAATTCTGAATTGCTCGAGTTGAGATATGCCATTTCGAGGCCGAATTGACGCAGTTCAAATTTGTCAGAGTGAAACCGCAAAAGATTACCGCCCCTGTTTACCTTTGTATGGAACTTGCTATGCGTGGCTTGCCCTGTGTTCGCCTAAGATTACCGCCCCTGGACACGCATGCGTATAAAACATCCCGCTCTTTTCAAACCGGCGCTCGATCAGCCATTTTCTTATCAAAGTCAAAGCCTAAAATGTCGATTGATATATCCAAGAGTTCTACTGATGATCTTGTCAAGATTCTACAGGAGAAAGAAGTCGCACAAGAGGCTGTTAGTGCTGTAATTGGTGAGTATATGTGTACAATGCGCAAGGTATAAAAAGTAAACGGGAGTAAACAATAGGTCCACGGGCGTTGTTTTTTTAAAATTAATTTTGCCTACTGTAGTTTTATTAACTTTTTTTCGACTTAATCTACACTATGTCAAAAGAATTCTTCAAATATATTACGAATAATGATTTTATAGGATAAAATTGTTGGAAAGTAGAAATGGTATTTTAATCAAATTTGATGACATGGGTTTAAAATTACTATGGAATTTACTAGATCTGTATTTAGAAATTTCGAAAATAAATATAACACATCATTTACATACCACGAATTTAGAGGGGTCAACGATAATTTATATTTAAAAAAAAACAGTTTTCCCAAAATTTTAGGTTCTGTTATTTTGAATAAATTTAAATAGTCTAGATAAACTGGCATTTTTTTCAGATAAATCCTACCAACACGGACAATGTTGGTTATTGCATAAGTACAATGCCATGTTCAGAATGAAGAATGGCAGAATTCAGCATCCCTTAATCAAAAAAATGATGTCAAATCTAAGAGACAATTCGGATGCTTAATGGCTTTTTTCGATTGGCTAACTTGGTGGTCTCACATGCTAAAGCATGCTCGACCGCATATAAGATAACTGACAGACTGATTGTGTGATAAAGCCATTATATATATCTATTACATAACATCTTACAATTGTTTTGATTTGCAGACAAGTACTATTTTGATGTAAGTATATAATACACGTTCAGAATGCATGTATATTCAAGATTCACTGTGTTGTCATGCTTTCCTAAATAAATCACAAATATATACACCAGGTTTCATTCTAGAGATCTGTATAGACTTTCTCATTGAAATGATTTGCAAACTGTTAACAGCCAACTTATTTCCCACAATTTTTTTCCTCTTTGCTTCAAAACTGAGCTATATGCAACCAGGGATTAATGTACTATTGCTAGTTATAGTCTTGGTGGTATATTGGCAGTGAGTACAACTTGAGAGTGGGAGGTTGTCGGTTCAATCCCCGGGTAGGTCAAACATAATACTTTAAGATTGAAAAACACAAATACAACTTACCATTGTGCATGTAGTTTTACTTGCAATAGTGATTACAGGCAATAATAGTTGATCTAAAGATGATAGCCCAAGAAGGTATGCATTATTATTTCTATATTGTAGAGTACTTTTAAAAAAACAAGCTCAACTAGTTTCACCGTATTTCAGCTAAGTGTTGAGATCCTCGTTTTTTTTAAAGAGTATTGTATTTTCATACACAGAAGTAAATTTGATGATCAAAAACGAAAGTGAAATGCACATAATGATGTCTCACAATATCATTTTCCAATTTATCCTCAGGGGCCTTTGTCCAAAATACCCAGAAAAATCCCTGATCGTATCTTGATAAAACCTGCAGTGTACATTTAAATTTTGCTTTTACATACTTTCAAGTAACATATACTAGTATATATCAATCGGTTATTGCATTTTTTGCATATGTATATATATTTATTGCGATTCTCGGTACGAGTTTGATTTTCTGCAGATTTTCATTTTGTGTATAAATAAATATATATAGATATATGCATGGTGCTCTGTGGTGAAGGTTGAGGTGGCGGTGTTTGTTAATTAGAGCTGAAACGAATATTTGGATATTCGGTTACAATATTTTTAGATGGTATTGGATGTTTAGCCTATTTTCGAATGTCTGAATGAGAATAAAATCTGCTGCAAACTCTGTAAGGTAAAGGGGCAACTTTCAAACTATTGAATCATTTGAAATTCAAGATAGCACCCTTCGACATCAAGTTCTTGCTTGGTAAACCAAAGCATACGTCATGGCCATATTTTCAACCAGAAATATAGTCACACTGGTCCTTTTGAGCAGTGTTAAATTTATATCGTCATCTAGGCTACTTTTGCTTGGCACCCTTCGGTACTGAATATTTGAATACAATTCAGTTGATGAATATTCGAATGCAAAATTTGGTATTCATTTCAGCTCTAATTTAATTAGACTTTAACCAATTTCAATCAAATTTTCATGAAAAAAGCATAAAGTGTTAAGAGTTTCTTGCAAAGTAGTATTTCAATGGTTTTGGTTAATAGCGTTGGGAATTGGTTGCAATTTCATAATCAATGATTGGTTCAGTGTAACAGATCAATCATTGGTTAGCAGCGTTTTGTCCATATTTTTTTTTTCAACACAAGGACAATTTCTCAAATATTATACTATTTTGCATATTTAGAGACAAATAGAGATTATAAATACTGCATTTATTTTTATTTGGCACAAAAGCCAAAGAATTTCCCGGATTTTCTCATCTCTATATTATACAAGAGAATGATTACATTAAGTTATTGATGAAAACTCGGGTTAAAGACACTGCATTCAGGTGCCGAAAAATTTGTTCATAATAGTTTGTATTCGATTTTTATTTTTTTGGTTAATAGAAAAAACGCTGTTTGTACTGTATTTAGTTCTTGTGTCACTGGATGTTTTCTTGTTATAAGGTACAAATAATCTCTGATGATAGTACATATGCACTAAAATACTGTTGTTTTATATATAATACAGATGCAGGATTAGATGGCAAAATGATGCTCGGCTTTGAAAGGGATGATATTCAGGATCTCCTGCCTGGTTCCAGTATGTTTCTGGTTCGAAAGAGTTTGTGGAAATTTATTTCAGAACTGAAGGTTAATAAGGTATGTGCCTTGTTTAAAGCAACTTTATTTTAATGTAGAAAACTACTTCATATTTATATATTTGAAATGCAGTTAGAAATTTGAAATGTTTTAAAACTTGTCAATTGAATGCTTAAATATGGTTATCTTAAAGTAAAGATGAGCAAAAATGACATACATACAGTAGTGAATTCCACTTGATTAATGGGAAAGTCTAGTGTTAAACAAAATCATTTTGTTTACAAGCAATTTTGAAAACATTTACAATATTGATAATAAAAATAATAATAAAATGTAGAAATTAAACATGAAATGCATGTGGTTGTATTTGTGTCTAATATGACTTGAAATATCATTTGCATTATATTTCAGTCACAGGAGAATAAGCCAGAAGTATACAGGCCAATGGAAAATGGGAAAAAAAGACAGATTGAAAACACCCTATCGCCACCATCCTCAACAAAAGCACTTAAGACAGGTTCAAGTGTGTTCAATTCCAAAATTGCTACTACATCAAGTCCTGCTGCAAGCAAGGATTCATTTGAACAAATTTGTGGTTCGCCTGTTCTCTCAATGGAAACAATATCTTTTCCCATATACAGTGATCCGGCACTAGTAACTGCACTAAATGATGGAAA
This sequence comes from Anadara kagoshimensis, assembly GCA_021292105.1. Classification (NCBI taxonomy): domain Eukaryota; kingdom Metazoa; phylum Mollusca; class Bivalvia; order Arcoida; family Arcidae; genus Anadara; species Anadara kagoshimensis. The sequence continues at coordinate 33,051,856 of CM037870.1, read as the reverse complement.
TCGTGTGTCAACCGAAGACCGGAACAGAGTGGTAAGGAACCAATTAACCATGATGAGGGCTGAGTGTGCTAATTTAAACAACCCTAGAGAGCCAGGCACAGCAGAGCTAAAACAAGTTGCAGAGGCATTGATCCTCAAGTATCCTGCATTGAGTGATGACAAGGACTTGAATCCACTGAGACCTTGGGTAAGACAATCAATGCATGCATGTCATCAATATTTGAAAAAATTAGTGCCCATTGTTTTTATATGCAAGAATACAAAAGTATCACTGCATTATTTATTTGAAAAAAAAAAATTAATACTGAATAGTTGGCAAACTGAACTTGACTGGTTCAGTTTTTGAATTAATCAAATGTCCGTTTTTTTATTTTGCTCATTAAGTAGGTGCACCAGAATTGTGTTTTTCAAGCAACAGACATTAATGCATCATCAATTTCTAGTGTATATCAAGATTTTATGAAAAATGTAAATGTGTGACAGTTATTTTGTGAACCATGTACTTTTTGTCACTGGGATGATGAGTAATAAAAGTTGAAAGATGATTTATGTCTAATTGCAGGATGGTCTTTTCAAGCAACTAAAAAGGCGGCTGGCAAATGTAAAACCAACCAAGAAACCACAAGGAAAAACTCCCAAACGTTCTAAAGTTCAGCGGCTTTTGCTGTCTGAAAATTCGGATGAGATGAACCAAAATGATGTTGATAATATTAACACACAGAGTGTTTCTTCTGAGGAATCTAATGAAACAGTGGACTTGGGCTTGTTGGGTGTATTGGAATATGAAGGTAAGTAGGGAAAACATTTCAAATATGTTGTAGTTAATATGCCAAGGGCTGTTCCAGAAAGAAATCCCATGGGGGGGGGGGAGCACTTTTGTTTACCCCAACCACCTATAGAATTAATTTTATTTTCAAAACAACCATCCATACATTTAATTTCTTCAAATCTACCACCATCCATAGAATAAAATTTATATTATGGCAATGTTGTTTTTTTAACTTCATATAAATTACTGGAACATAATTGTGCAAGTATTTTGAGAGAACATCTCAAGTTTGATCAAGATCAAGCCTTCCATGCTTGGGACCTAACAATTTGCTAGGTGTTATCCCAATCTTTATTACTCTCATTCTGGGACAAGGGTGTTAATTGATGCCATTGTTTGTTCCTGATCTTTATTTCCTGTCACAATACTAACAGTACACACCCTGAGTAACAGAAATATAACTGCTTGTTCGCAGTCGATCCGTCCAAATATATGTATCCAACTTAATGTTTTTCATTTAAATATTTATAAATATTTAAGTGTTGTATTTTTTAAGTCTAAGTTGATATATCTAAGTACCGTTATGTAGTATGATCATTGATACACCTTGGTAAGTAGGTCAGCTTCCTGACAAAAGTAGGTCACTGTGACCTAGTTTTTATGCTTCACTGACGTTGGTTAAGTTTTATGTCCAAGTTCTTATCTCAGTACCCTTATGTAATAGGATCATCAAAACTTGCAATTGTATATAGATACATCTAGATGAGTAGAAAAAATAAAATATGTTATATGACTCTGCAATTTTATAGGCCTGTAAAACTGAGCAAATTATTGGTTACCCGGTCTCTTGCCTCAGTTCTTTCCTGGATACAGTATTATTGCTTGTAATCAAGTTATGTTTTTAAATTATAATAAAATCTACACCAGAAATAGTGACAAAAAATGACTATTTAAATGGAATTCAAACAATAATAAGTTATTTAAAACTTGAGCACAGAATCAAATGAGATGAATTTGCCAACACCCTATGCCCAATGGTTTTTCCCATCAATGCACAAAACAAGAATTAATTTTTAAAGATCAATTTGTCAACATTTTAACATTATTTCTGAACAATTCATAATTCCTTGGCTTTGACCATTGTTTTTAAATATTTTGTGTGTGTGTGTGTGTTTATAATAAAATGTAAAATGTCCTTTTTTTATACTGTAGTTGATAGTGATGATAAAGGAAATAATATGAATGATAAAGGAAATGAAGACCAAATGACAAGACATTATGCAAAGTTGCAAGAGCAATTTAAACTGCAAAACCCTAAAAATGCTGTGCTTCAGCAGCTCTTAAAGCTGGAGCTTCCTGGACGCAGGTTGTTCATTGAAACCCTAAAAGGGGATGTGGTGCAGAAAGCATCAAAATTTTTGGAGGCATATCCATGCTTCAAGTCTGTGGATGAGGTATGTTATAATTAAAATATGTGTACAAATAAATAAAGTAAAACACCATTCTATACACTGTTTGAATATGTACAATATAATTGAAGCTGAATTTTAGTAACCTTAAAACTTTTCTAAAAAAAAAAAATTAATTTTATATATTTTTGCCATTTATTTCCGTTATAAGTTACATTGCAAAAAGAACTGATATAAATATTGAATTATTTTCTTTGCATGTGTTTATTCTATTTGTTTCATTCTATAAATATGTTTTAATATATTTTTAGTGCATTAGGGAAATACAGAGACTGGTGGCCCCAGGTGATGCAGGTTACATCGATGATGTAATCCAGAATATGGATGCGATGTGGGATAAATTGATTTACTTTGGCTTATTCAAGCAAGTAATAAAGTCACCACATTCTTTTGATATTGGTTAGTAAAATATAGCTAAATAGCTAAATCAGTTTGTGTTTCATATCTAATATACCTACATGTATAAAAAAGGGAATTTTTAGCTTATTGTGCAGTAGCTGATATGGTTCAAGCTGTAGACAATGACAGTATGTCCAATGGTTAAAATACACTGTTGTTATACAGATGCTTTAACAGTATTTTTGAAACTTGATAGTAGATTTTTTAGTTTCTACAAAGTTTTATAAATTAGATGATCAATGGCATAGGAGTTGCATCCCTTGAAATTTAGAATCGGCATAATCTTTTTAAATGATTTTGCAGTTGGTAAAACAAATATTATGACTGATGTAATTTTAAACCCTATCTCAATTTTTATTTTCAAATCCTGATTCACTTATGTTGAAATGTACATGCAGGTTCTCAATAAACCTGTTCACACATGCATAAATAAAATGTATTAAGGGAGGTAACTCAAAAATGTAATATAAACACCAACAAGGAGATTATGATTCATATTACAGAGGCAAAAGCTGTCCTGGTCTTAGAGAATATTGAGAAAATGTTGCCTGCCAAGAAAAAGACGAAGAAAGTTGAGATTTTTACAAAGGTTGATGTGAGTAATTATATTTTTTTAATGGGCAACATATAATATAAATTCCTCCTTTTAAGATCCTTTTTTTACATAATCCACCCATCATTTATTCCATAAGCTTTTACTTGTTTTCCTGGCAATGCTTCTTAAACAAAGTCTAAGAACTTATAATCCTATCAGTTTTAGGAGAGAAATAGAAGCAAAATACATTTCCAAGATGAATCTTGTTTGTCTGCATGTACTCTAAAACATTTTTTGCATATAGCACACACATAGTTTTGGAACAATTTACATCCCTGCTGTTGTAAGAAATATCTTCCTTTATACAATACAACTTGTGTGTATATTCAAGAGTGAATATTTTATGTTGATATTGAGGTTAAAAGAAATTATTTTTGCTAATCATTAATTTTTGATATAAATACTTTCTACATTTTTTAACCTTTAAACATCCAAATTCAAAATTCTATTGACATAACTAAAATACAGTTTTTAATATTTTGTAGAATGATCAGGACATTGATAAGTTAGTTAAGAAGAGTAAACACCCACAGCTACTGTTAGTAGAAGACAGTCTACTTGTGGCAGTTGGAGGTCACATGCTTTCCCCTCTGAGGCGAGGGGAATGGAGCAAGGGTGTAATGGCACTTCTTGGAACATACTACTGCTTAAATTTGTGCTATCCAGCTGGTGTGGAAACAGCATTTTTGTTCCTTCAGACAGAAGTTCTGAAGGACAACATTCATGGAAAGGACAAGACTGAAGGTTACAAAGATGCTTTAAGTGCTTTCAAAGAGTTCAGCAAGACTGACTAATGGATTCATTGTGATTCATGCTATTGCTGCCATCTAAACTGTGTAGAATTATATGTTACCTCATGCACCTTGTTCAGATCACTTTTTGTTCCCCGTCACATCATAGTGTGGGGACATGGGAAAGGAGTCTGTCTGTCCGTTCATCCGTCCAGAGCTTGTGTTTACAACTAGTCCCCGAGTTTTAAAGTTAATACTTCAACATTGGATAGGATTATTAGTCATAATGTGGAAATGATCATATTTTACTATGACTTCAATGGGTTAATTTTTGACAGAGTTATGCCCCTTTATTTTTTCAATATCTAAGATCTTGTGTTTACAACTTGTCATTCAGTTTTAAAGGTAATGCTTCAATATTTAATAGGATTATAAATCATGATATTGTAATGATCATACTTTACTGTGAAGTCAATCATTTAATTTAAGGATATAATTAAATCATGGATGCATGTAGAGATATCTTTGACTATTACAATAATTATATGATAAAATGTCTGCCCATATACTATTGACTGTAGCATACAGCAGTGGGGGACATTAGCTACTCTGTAGCAATCCTGATATCCAAAGTCTGTCATTCTGTACATATAAATAACTAAATATTTAACCAAAATTGATGTCTAAATTCCTAATGAAATCTAGTTGATCCAATCTGAATCTAGACAGAGGTTCAAGGATTTCTTGTTGTTAGTTGATTTTTTTTTAGTTTGTCTACACGTTAGTATAAGGGAGCTTATGTCATAACCCTGATGTTAGTGTCTGCATACATGATAATTTTTTTGTGGCAACCCTTGTAAATTTTATGTATATAATATGTTTCATTTCCGTTGTAAATTTTATGTATATATAATATGTTTCAATTTTATTGCTATAAATATGTATCCTTGTACACAGTTTGACAAAAGTGAGAAGACTATTTTGTGCATTTATGACTTTTGTTTGATTTTTCATACATTTACCTGCGGTGGATTTGTAAACAGTAGTGCAAGGTCAAATTTTAATGGGTGTATTAAAATAAGTATGACAGAAAATATTAGTTTTATTCTGGTTTGAAACTAGAAAATTTTTCTTGTCATTGTAAGAATTTTTTTCTTATTTACCTACCAATAAAAATTCAATTTAAGAAAAAATTTCTTAATTCAAGCTTTTAGAAATTTTGGGATAAGAAAAAATTTCTTGCAGTGACAAGAAAAATTTTCTTGATGATTTTCTTAAAACAAGACATTTTCTTGTCTCACTCCCTAGAAAATTGAACAAGAAAATTTTTCTAACTTTATTTTCTTGAATTAAGAAATCCATTTTCTAATTTCAAGAAAAATTTTCTTCGGAAAGAAAATTTTTCTAGGCAATTCCAGAAAAATATTTGTGTGCATTTTCTTAAAACAAGATCATGTTTTCTTGTAATTAGAAAATTCTTCTTAAAGGGATTTTCTCATAATGAGAAATATATGCTTCTGAAATTTTCTTGTGTCACTCCCTAGAAAAAAAATCTTATTTTAAGTTTTTTTTTCTTAAAACAAGAAACCAATTTTTGGCAGTGGGCCCATGGACCTTAATGCTCACCTGAGGATATGACCTACATCTCACACAGAGGATGGATGATGACCTCCACAACAGCTTTTAGCTTAGATCATCTAATAAAGTAACATCAAACTTACATGCTGCAGTAGGTTCTTCTCTTTCATGATTTCCATTTGTATTGTTTATATCGGGCTGTGTCTGCGGAGCCAGTGAACAACATAAATGATTAAAGGTCCAGGTCTGATTCCCTACTGCAACTCTCAGATCACCATCAGGGTACACTTTTAGCACTCGACCAGTTCTTCCAAGACACTGAAAGAGTAAAATCAATTCTTAAAAATGTTTCATTTGTGTTGTGATGTGTGCTTATAAACTAAAATATTATAGAAACTGATTACTGTAGAAATGAAAATAAATTTTCTTTTTGTTACAGAAAAATGAAACAATTTTACATTTTATACACTGCATAAGTCATGTAGAAAATTATTTTTGTGTGTGCTATTTTAATTTTACCATTTTCAGAAATCAATCACACAATAGACAATGCCAAGATAGAAATAAAGTAGCATAAATATTCGTTGACATTTCATTTCGACAGATATTTTTCTCTCTAGCAACCGGCAGAATAATAGTGAAGCTTGGGAGATAATAAGGTGCTTTATATTTTCATGGGAATTCTTATCACGTATGTATTTTTCAGTACATTTCTAGGTTTTGTTTCTACCCAGACAGCTACTTATTTTTCATTCCTATTTAGTGATGACTCACTGAGATAATAAGATGCTTTATATTTTCATGGGAATTCTTATCACTTATGTATTTTTCTTGTAAATTTCTAGTTTTTATTTCAATAACTTACATATTTCATATTTTCTGTCCATTCTCCATGGCTTTTCTGAAGTTCCATCACCTGATGTACATTATCCGATATTCTAACCATATCATTTATAGAGTACACATGTACCTACAAGGTCAAAGGTCAAAGTTTAATACAGGTTATACTGGATTTTAATAATGGGTATAGATTATTAAATTGTATAGTAAAAGTTGACATTTAGTTGACAGTAAATAATGACTCCATCCTTTATTCCTTAAAGTATTACTGGTGTAAATATATGTATATCAGTTCTGTATGTCAAAGGTTAGAGTTCAAAGCCCTAGGTGGGTCTGACCCAGACTTGAAAATAAGCATCGACTGTTTTCTTTTGCCAAGCATTTGCATTTAGAAGTCAAAGTCACAGGGTCCTTTGGAAAAAAAACTTAGAACTGAAGGCGTGCGTCAGGGTAGGCATGGCACACTAAAACGCTCTCCGGGCATGTTGCCCTTAGCGCACTGCAAAGGTAAAAATTTCTGCCACTTTACCTAAATCTAGAGACATCTGAATATAAGTGAAATATTCTTGATACGGATGTAAAGACAATCAAGGGACCTTGATATTAGAATTCCAGTCATTTATTAAATGAAATGTTATTTTTGTTTTGTTTTTGGATAAATGTTGAATTCACATCTAGTGAAGTTCATAAAATTACAAAATGTATATGGAAATAACATTCCTTCTACTACAATATACAAATAAAGAGAAATATAAGTTTACCTTGGTCAATGCCCCAGGATGAAATGTCCACCTATTTGAGCAACCATCATACTGGACTCTGACGTCTCCCCTTTCTGTTATCCGATGAACTGTGCCTACTTTACCAATATACTGATAATAAAATAATTGAAAACAATTACAAAACACCATATATCAAAAGTCTCCAAAGTCTTTTACCAAAACATATATACTGGTACTTGAAGGAGAGCAAATCATTACAAATGAATGTACATATTCAACATTTACAAAAAAGAATCTTTTTCACAGGGTTCGTACAGACATTTGGACTCCAAATTTAAGGACTTTTTAGGGTCTTTTCAGGGTCTTATTTGCAAATTTAAGGCCTAATCAGAGGTACAATTGAAGCAAAAAAAGTATTGATGCAAAGGCAATTAAATCAATAAAACAATTACTTACATGATCATAGTAACAACACTTGAAGTGGATAAGGTTAAAGTTGGGCATTTGGAAGGGCCAGGTATCTTTAAATTGCTCCTTTCAAGTAACTTATTAATTAATATTTATTTATTTACATCAGTCTATTTGCAACCACTTAATATCAAAATACAAACACCCAACTGCCCAAATTCAAGGGCTTTTTAGGGCCTTCAGGATAAATTCAGGGGCTTTTTAGGGTTAGACTTGTTTTAAGGGTGTTTTTAGAGCTAACATCAAAATTTAAGGACTTTTCAAGGCCTGTACGAACCCCATTTCATTATCAAAATCCCTTACATTTTTCAAAATTATATAAAGAAGTATGCCCTACAGCTGAGAATTATGGAGATTATTGATTTGTAGTGGCAAAGTTTTAATTACAGAAAGTAGAGTTTGAGACACAAATGATACCCCTTCTAAATAATGAAATTCAAAACATTTCATATTTTAAAACTTCTTTAACATGTTCTATATTGGATGTTGTACCACATATAATAAACAATCCCGGCCGGGTCCGACCCAAGACTTGAAAGTGGGTAGTGACTGTTCTTTCGCCAAGCACTCGGCATTACGAAATGAAAGTCACGGTTCTTTTGAATGGAAACTTAAAATAAACGAGGTCCCGTGTCACGGTGGGCTTGGCACGTTAAAGAATCCTGCTGTATAATGCCATCAGCGCAACGCACAGGCAAAATTTCTGCACCTTCGCCTATAGCTGGCGACGTCTCGATATAAGTGAAATATTCTTGACTGGGATGTTAAACACCATTACTCACTCATATAATATACAATGATTGTATGTACAAAAAGTTGGAGGCTATCTATTAATCAAAATATGTCATGTCAAATTAACCGGAAAAGTCAATGACCTGATGTGTCTATAGCTTTTTAAGATGGACTTTTTAGATACGGTTTCTCTTAAAAGAGGCCTTAACAGAGCAGCACCATTCCATACCAAATCTTACCTCTGCCATTCTAGGGTTCCAGCCTCCATGGCCTTCTTGCATAGCCTTGAGAATATCAGCTGATAAATCAACTCTTACTTTATCATTAACTTTAAACTGGCATTGTACACCTCCTGATGTAGTGGTTTCTGTAAATTCACCTGTCAAAATTAAATTATAGAATAATGAAACAGAAATAAATTTGTTAAGGGTAAAAAGTTTAGTTATTGCAACAAATTAAGAGTCAAGCACTAACAACCTCACTTTGATGACATAATTACACTTTGTTCTAAAACAATGCTGTATTTTTGTAGAAACCATTTTCATATTACCATGGAAAAATATGTGTTGTAAAATGGTCCCAAGATCAGTCCTTTTCTATAAAGGTATGGTTTAACTATCAAACTTCTTCTTATGTTACATCTCTCAAAGTGTGTCATCTCTGTTTCAACTAATGGCAGATTTAGTAACCCTGGTAAAACTCGAGTGGAGAAATGACGTTTTATGCCTCAGTCAAAATTCTGTCACTATAAAGGCTGTTAATTCTGGGGTATTGGTGAACAGATTAATAGGAGAACAAGTGTATTTTCATAAACCCCAAGTGCTTGGCGGAAAAAACAAAACAGTCACTACCCACTTCCCAGTGTTGGGTCAGACCCGGTCGGGATTAGAACCTACAACTTCCAACATTGGGAATGACCTGGTAAGAGTGGAGTGAAGAGGAGTAAAGCTGCTTTATGCCTCAGTCAATATTCTTTCACTTATACAGAGGATGTCAGTTCTGGGATAGTGGAAAAAACCAGACAAACCTCCACAGACTGTGATCTACCTGAGAGGACCTCAAATCTAGTTGCCCACAGAGACATTTTTATCAGTACGCTAGTGCTTTAGGCAATTTGGCCACCACAACTCTAAAATCTATTTGGATAAGAACCTATTAAAAACAACACTTTTGTCAGTGAGCTAGTGCTTCAAACCATTTGCTTGCAACAGCTCTGATTAGAAACTAGAACAAATTTACAAATTTAAAGTTTAAAATAACTTACCAAGGACAGGTAAATGTTCTTTATAGTAAAACCCTCCAACATTGGGTGTTATACACTTAAGATCTACTTTTCCTTTGTGGCCTACTCTGTAAACATTAGTAGATCCTGAGGACCATGTGACATGGGCGACACTACGACCAGATTCCGAGTCCCATCCTCGAACGTCTGTTACTTTGCCTACTTTACCTTCTCCACCTGAAGACAAAATCAGACATTTGAGACATTAAATAATCATAAACTAGATAAAATCAGACCTTAAAAACAATAATATTGCCTTAAATATCTATTACATGTAATGGGGCCGCCGTTGTGCCACCTGATCAGGACCTCTTAGCGTTTGTGCAGAAATTTTTGGAAAATGTCAACGTCACAGATTCTGGAAATGTCTTTTTGCAGGAAAACATCATCTCATGCTATTCCATATCCATTGAAAATAAGTTTTCTGCATAAACATTACGTGCTTACGGGGAACCCCTTTAGAGTGAATATTACTTTCCGGTGTATTGTGCTAGAGATTTCTTGTTACTTCTAGATTCAAATAAGTGCAAAACACTATACTTCATAGACAAAATTACTTGATATTTTTATGTGGCCTGTTTATGCATCTATTGTAATCCAGCAAAAAAAATGAGCCAAAAACATTGAATGGGCATTAGGTCTTCTCCAATATTTGAAAACATGCTAAAATATGGACAGAGATACCAGAAAATTTTTTCTCAACCTGTGAGATGGAAATACCTTGTTTTTATTTAAGTGGGATTTCCTTGTCTCACCCTAGGTTTGGGACAGGCTACAAGCTTCGCCTAAATAAAAAGCTGTTTCTGTGACTCTAGAAGCTTTTAATGGATTTTAAAAGAAATAAGATGTGAACAAAAGAACCAATTGCTACTGGTCATATGAGATAGGGAAATCTCAACCCTTGGTCTTATATATTTTTTCCAAAACTAGGCAAGCCTTGTACCAATTATGTAACACCTTGTGTTAAGATTTTCCTATCTCATTTGACCAGTAACGATAGATCAGGGTTCGTACAGACATTTGGACTCTAAATTTAAGAACTTTTTAGGGTCTTTTCAGGGTCTTATTTGCAAATTTAAGGCCTAATCAGAGGAACAATTGAAGCAAAAGAAAATATTGATGCAAAGGCAATTAAATCAATAAAACAATTACTTACATGTCCATAGTAACAACACATGAAGTGGATAAGGTTGAAGTTGGGCATTTGGAAGGACCAGGTACCTTTAAATTGCTCCTTTCAAGTAGCTTATTCATTAATATTTATTTTATTTACATCAGTCTGTTTGTAACCACTTAATATTCAAATACAGACACAAAACTGCCCAAATTCAAGGGCTTTTTAGGGCCTTCAGGATAAATTCAAGGACTTTTTAGGGTTAGACTTGTTTTAAGGGTATTTTTAGGGCAAACCTCAAAATTTAAGGACTTTTCCAGGCCTGTACAAACCCTGTAGATTCTTTTAATCATCTCCAAAGAGACAGAGATAGATTTTATGTTCAGTTATATACTGTTACATACCATCTTGATTGCCCCAGTCCCAGTCTGGTCCACGTATAACTCTACTTCCACCAAATATACCTGATACCTGGATTTTACTACTGTTTGATACATCTTTCCTTTTTGACATTTTAACACTGAAACAAAATAAAGGAAGAACTCAGAATAACAGCACAGCTGGTCTATAAATGTTGCTAATTAATAATTTTAACAATTTTATGAGAGTCAGTTTGTTTGTGACAGTGAAGTATGCTTAATTTTCATAGAAAATCCAAATAAACTGAATAAAGATTGATATTGTTCACTCACCTGATCCTAGTCATAACTGAAAATCTGTGTGCGCATTCAGGATTCTCGTAAAGTATTTTTGTAGAAAGGAAAATGTTGGTGCTATGAGGACTTTACATGGTGAAAATGGTGATGTTTACACTGGGAGTGATGTCTTTGATGACGTTTTAGTTCATATGTGCAAAAGAATCAGCCATTTGCCTGGTTTTCCAACATGTTAAATCCCCATAGTGCCAATTTTATTCTGTGCAGAAATATTCTATGCTAATCATGAATGCGCATACAGATTTTCTGTTATGACTAGGTACAAATAAGTGAAAAATATCAATCTTTATTCAAGCCTATTTGATTTTCTATACTGAAAATAAAGCGTAATTCACTGTCACAAACAAATTAAATCGGAGAGTTGATAATTTGTATTTTAAATGCTTATGTGGATGCTTATAAATACTGGAGGTATAAAATAATCCTTTCTTAGATAAAAACTTACCCTTTTGATGATGCTGTTTCAAATCGTAGAAAAGAATGTCCTAAATCATGTTTATCTGCCATGTAGCACCTCGAACACAAATCAAAATCATGACATTTCGTACATTTAAATCTCATACCCTGAATGCCTTGTTTTTTACAACCATCACATATAATATTTGGATGTTTTACTCCTGAAATTATAGAATATAAAATAATATTGTATAAAGAATATTAAATGACTACTCTAAACATAATTATTTTCCCAGTGTACTAATTTTGGCTTATTTTGCAGTCATTTGTTTTGCAAGAAAATAAATACTGAGCAAAAATTATATTATGGTTATTGTGTTATAGTGCATTTTTTAAAAACGCGAAATTTTAACCATGCCGATATGTCTAAATTCCCTATACCGCGAAAATAAATACAGAAGAAATTAAATATGTTTACAGTATCAGAGATTTCAGAAAATGTATTGTCATTTGGAAAATACCATGACAAGTTTTTGTTAAATCTTTTGGTGTTAGACAGTACATGTGTAACAAAATTTAAAGAAGATGTGCAGTGATCTGGTGTTTAACATTCAACTTAAAATTCATTTGGAACAAAAGTTCAAATAGTGTCTGTGCTTTAAGCTTGTAATACTGAACTGGATATTTATATATACAATTTAGACATAATTTGCCTCCAACTGACCAAGTTGTTGCAGTGAACAGCAAGATTTTAAAAGAATAGGGTAAATACAACAGCTTAATGTATACCTGTATCATGTTATCAACACGCAAATAATAAATGCTTGGAAAAAATATCAAAATTTGGTTCAAATATGCCATGTAGTTTCAGAAGTCGGGAGAAAATTTTGTAATGGAAGGTATGGGAACTTATACCTTTTTGTGGCAGGTCCCAACATTAAGTTTTGAAAGTCTATTATCATCAATGAAAGGTCCTTCTGCAATTATGTTATCATACAGATTACATAATTAGCATTATCGTTGTACAAAATCAAGGTTTTAATATCAAGGGTCCCTGGCTAAAGTTAAATCAATAGGTCCTGTGCCACAGATCTGGAGAATTTTGAACCTCTGTTTTATTAATAATAAATTTATAAAACATTTGAATCAATGAATAAAATCTTAACATATTTATATGTGTGTGTTTACAGAAATTTTTTGATGTCATTACTTGTCAATCATCATCTGTAGTGGACTCTTGGAGTGAACAGTTCCCTAGATTAGACTTGGCGAATGGTTTAGAACCATTACAGGACATTCGGTCTGGTGTATTGCCAATTACTATCACACCTAAAAAGGTTTTTACCAAACTGAATTCACCCTTCCACATCATAAGTGACATCAAGTAACAAGACATTTAATCCTGTATCACAAAATTTCCTGTCTGACACCTTGAAAAAGATTTTTACCAGACCTGTCAGATGGTCAGACAGCATTTCACCAAGCTACGTAAGTATACAAGATGTTCATCTTTTATTATTTATATTTCACATTTTACAGTTTTCTGTTTAAATGAATGTTTAATCTCTCCACATAGAGATCAACCAAACTAAATTTGGTTAAAATTGGCCCTAGTGTGTTAAGCGGAAAAGAGTACTGTTTACACACAAATGCATGTAGGCTTTGTCAAGCCATTAACTCAGCTAGCTTTATCCAGTGGAGTTAAAAATGACATTATTACAGCTGCTTTTTGTCTAAAAACCAAAAATACTCATTGCCCAGCCAAACTAGCCTATAGGCTGAACCATACTTTGAGTGAGATACGATATCTTGTATCTTATTAATTTGGCGTGTATTTATTTTTGAGGTACAGTCAAACCTGCCCTAAAGGCCACCTTTAAATAAGGGTGAACTGCTTTTAAAGGCCAGTAAAATTTTATCCCAATGTGGTCTTTAATCATGTTATTTGAACCTGTATATAAGAGCCACCTGCCAATTAAGGCCACTTTTACTAGTTCCCTTGAATGGTCTTAATAGACAGATTTGACTGTATATGAAATTTAGACATATCCGGGAAAGTTAATTTTTTGTGTTTTTTAAATATGCTCTATAACAAAATAAGCATAATAAAATTTTCGCTCAGCATTAATTTTCGTGCAAAACCAATGACTGAAATAAGCGAAAATTAATACACCAACAAAAATAAATACATTTACAGATTTTTGTTTAATACCAGTAGTCTATTAATCTATCACATTGTCTTTTGTTTTATTTTGATCTTTTACGATATATCAAATATGCACTATGTAACAACTTCAGGGGTCTCAATGAAGCAAATTTGGGGCTGAAATCGGGCCCCATTCCCTATGCAATAAAATATCCCTATCGGTAATGGTAACATTCCAAATTTAATCGTACATTGTGTTTATATAAAAAAGGTATGCTTTCCAAATTGATTTCGAAACCTTCATCTCTCGAAGACACACAGCTAGAAAATGCTGTAAATTAAATCAGAGGCATGAAAGATAGACAAATAGAATTCTAATTTACATTTAATTATATTTTATGATCAGTAAAATGTTGAAAGTTATATTTTTTGCCTCTGGAATTTTCCAAAAATGAGTCAAAACACTGCGTATTTTCCCACTTCCAAGAGCCAAAATAGGGTGAAAGACCCCTGAACTTAGTAATTCTATGAGAGGTCATTTACACTTGCTTAAAATCTGTTTGAGAATTAATCTCCTATAGAACAGGATCTTAAATAAAATAAATAACAAACAGGATAAGTTTTTTTATATAGTGTGTCAAGTTTGACCTGGCCATTTCACCTTTGACTTGAATATTCAAACAGACATATTAATTGTGTAATTTAAGGGCTATATGAAGTTGAAATATAAGGATAGATGGTCGTAACACTGGGTACTGGGTGTTTATGGTAATGAAACATACCATCTTACCCAAATCACACAGTCTATTAGCCCAATCTAATATTCAAATTAAAGGTCAAATGGCCAGGTCAAACTTGACACACTATACTGATAAATAAATGTCAGTTATAAATGTAAACACTTGATGTTCGTACCTATAACGAGGAGGAATTACCTGTGCATTATCAACTAATGCACACTTAAAATTTTATCATTATTTATGTATATTAAAAATGAAATTGCTCAATTTTAAGTAGAATATACAGTCAAATCTGACTATAAAGCCAGGCCTTTCAAGGGAACCAGTAAAAGTGGCCTTTATGGACAGTTGGCCCTTATATACAGGTTTAAATAATGTGAATAAGAACCAATTGGGATAAAATTTTACTGGCCTTTTAAAGCTGGTTGTCCTTTTATAGAGGTTGTCTTCAAGGCAGGTTCGACTGTATCTTAAAAATGAAATTGCTCAATATTTAAGAAGAATATGCATTGAAAACCCCTAGTTGAATGAACGGTTAACAAACTACTTGTTTGTATGTTATTAATTCAAGTAAGTTAAATCCTTATATAATCCCCAATAAGGAATGAATTTCTTCAGCCAATTGGTTACTAAAATAGTATTTTTATTTACCAGTAACGCCATACCCATCCCCCCACCTTGTTTTTATTGTTGTTATATTGCTTAATGATAAAAAAGGGATTGTGCTGAAATTTGAACTTGATCTGTATTTTATAATATATTACAAAACAACTGTGCAAAGTTTGAAGAAAAATTATTTGAACTGTTCTCAAGTCAAAAATTATTTGACCTGATCTCCAGTCATAATTTGGAAACCATCAAGAAACCGAAACATCTACCGGTACATAAATATATACTCATGTAATCATAATTAAACTGCATGATTAAACTGTGCTGCAAATTTTGTTCAAATATCAATGTTGGTTTAAGAGGTATGTGGACTTTAACATAGAGCATTCACATTTTTACAAAATTCCTTTTTTTTTTCTCTCTAAAATTGCAAGTTTTTACCCCAAAAATACCAGGAAACATCAGATGTACACATAGTGACATACACACCTTTTAAATAAAACAGAGAGTACAAGATAACACCTTGTCACTAGGTGTGGCAGGCGATAACCCACAGTTGACAACAAGCTTCTCTAATAACATAATTTTGGTCCAAGCACTACTGATGAGGACATGTATTCAGAGACATCTGCCTAGTGCTGTTATATTAACACTGGTATAATATACAACATACCTATTGGAGCATTGTCATATATCCTCAGGTCATAAGCTCCTTGGTAACCAACTCTGTAGTTTGTCCTGGATCCGGAATCCCATTGTACAACAACTGTTTTATCCGGAGATGTTGAACTGCCCGGTTTTCCAATCTCTACAACAGTTCCTACATGGCCTTCCCCGTCGTCTTGGTTACCCCATTTCCAGTCTGGACCTCGCACTACCCGTAAACCAACTTCCATATTTTCAATCTTCTGAAAAAAATATAAAATATGATTACATTTAATGATGGTAAACCAAAACCTGCATAAACCCCAACCTTATACAAAGCCTAATGAAAATGTCAAAATGGGGTCCTTTGCAAATCTATTTACCTGTTCTACAACAAGGGAAACATTCACCTTGTACAGAACTTCGAAAATTCACCATAAAAAACAAAATGCAACTGTTGACATGTTAAGTCTGTGAGGCCAAAATATGTTTTTATGTCACACTTGTTATCTACATACATATAGTGGTCAAATGAACATTGTAATTTAAAACAAAATGCAGATTTATCCTCTACCTCATACAGTCTATCCTGCCTAGAAGGCCACCTCTATATAAGGGCCACCTACTTATAAAGGCCAGTAGAATTGTATCCCAATTGTTCTTTATTATATTATTTGAACCTGTATTTACTGGTTAAGGTCACCTGTCCATTTTTCATGCCTTAAAAAGACCATGTTTACAGGTTCCCTTGGGTGGTCTTTACAGACAGGTTTGGCTGTATGTCAATGAATGATACACAGAGAGAAAGAGAGAGAGAGAGGAATTTACATGTAGACAGACATTCCTTAAAGTGCCCTACTAACCCACTAATAAATTATATACTAGTATCACATTCTACATATATTCCAATCTGAATGAATGATAATAACACACACACACACACACACACACACACACACACACAAGAGAGAGAGAGCGAGCACGGTACTTACTTGTAGACAGACATTCCTTAAAGTGCACTACTAACCCACTACTAAAAACTATATATCACATACTACATATATGCCAATCTGAATGAATGATAATCCTTCATTTAAACTTCCTTATATGGGTTACCTTAATGGTGTGCATTAATTACTTTATTATGCAAATTTATTTTTTATTTGATTGTTTTTTTAAAATGCATAATGTTCAATACCATTATAATCTCAGACTATGATTAATGGAAATGACTGATTTTTGCCGTAACTTGTAATAATAAATTGGTTGACCTTTAGACATAACATTTTGGCATGAGTGTAACACAATGTTACACAGGTTAACCATTTAGAGCGTTAAAAATATTCAGGTGTTACCTGTCAATCATTCACTAGTTGGTATAGGTAAACAACATTGACCTGTCCATTTGACCTTTCATTAGGAATATTCATAAAGGAGGGTCCACCCAATAAATGGGTAGTGTTAAGATCCAAGTTAATACATACACAGTGCACATGTTTACTCTATGAGGTGAGTATATTCCCTATACACAGATGTACTTGGTCCGTGATAAATATGTAAATGAAAGGTCAAGCAGACAGGTCAAAGTTGTTTGCCTAGATATATATTATATATATACAAAGATAAAACTCATTATTGTTGACTCACTTATTTCCTGATAGTTGAATGCTTTAAGGTTTTTTTTAAAAAAAAAACACACACAAAATCCTTATTTTTCTTTCAGTAATGGGTTACTAACTAGTGCACTTTTATGTACATCGTCGCTAATATACAAAAAAGCAACTAATGCCTGAATTAAATAATTAAATAAATGCTGACTCTGATGTTTGCTAATTCTAGTTTTTAATATGTAATTTTATTTTTTTTAATTTTTTTTTATAAACCATATAAGAAAGAGACCCTTTGCTTTCTTTTTAAAAATTTATTTGCTTCTGGGTTAAAAAAAAACCTGGCTAAGACGGCTAGATTACATGCAAGAATGTACCAAACCAGGAAATGTAGAGTATATATATAATTATTATTTTAACATTGCCATTGGAGTATTTTATACATATATATATCTCATTAATCATCCATGCCTACACAGTATACTTAAACCAGTGTAAGCCAATCAAACTCAAGTTCACAGACCTTATATTAACTCACTTTAACCATATAAATCATTACATTGAATGCGGTTTAGCATTCCAATTAAATATTTCGATACACATGTACATGTATTAGCATTATACAGGTGAGACTTGCAACCTCTCACATTGATGGATTGATGGATGATGCTTTGTGACCCAGTCAAGATTATTTCACTTATATTGAGGCAGTTCTGGAGGAAACCAGACACAGGAGAAAATTGATGACCTAGGTCCAGTGAAATATATTAGCATTACCGGTATATAGGTGAAACTTGAAACATGTCACATTGATGGATGGATGGTATTTTACTACCAAGTTATGGTTATTTCACTTATATCGAGGCAGTTCTGGAATGGTGGAGGAAACCTGATACAGAAGAAAAGTGCTGACTTATGTCAAGTGAAGTGTATCAGTTATATAGGTGAAAGTTACAACCTCTCACATTGATGGATGGATAGATGGATGGATGGCGTTTTGTGACCCAGTAAAGGTTATTTCACTTATACATGTATTGAGGCAGGACTGGAATGGTGAGGAACCTAATACAGGAGAATACTGCTGACTAAGGTCAAGTTAAATGTAGTAGTATTATTTAGGTGAAACTTCCAACCTCTCGCTTTGATTGATGGATGGATGGATAAGATGGTGTTTTACGAACTAGCCAAGCCAAGTTTATCTCACTTATATTGAGGTAGTTCAAAAATGGTAGAGGAAACCAGATACAGGAGAAAAGTAGTGAAATGTATAAGCCTTATACAGGTGAAACTTGCAACCACTCACTCTGATGGATGGAGGATGGATGGATGGATGGATTGATGGATGGATGGATTTAATTTAAACAATATTTTATTCAAAGCATTGGACAGCAGGCATTGCCTATATAAGTCCTCTCCTTGGATGGATGGATGGATAGTGTTTTACGACACAGTCAAGATTATTTCACTTACATTGTGGCAGTTCTGAAATCATTGGAGGAAACCTGACAAAGGAGAAAAGTGCTGACTTATGTCAAGTGAAATTTATAAGCATTATATAGGTGAAACTTGCAACATCTCACATTGATGGGTGGATGGTTGGATGGTGTTTTGTGACCCAGTCAAGGTTATTTCACTTATATTGAGGCAGGACTGGAATCGTTGGAGGAAGCTTGACACAGGAGAAAAGTGCTGACTTAGGTCAAGTGAAATGTATTAGCACTATATCGGTAAAACTTACAACATCTCACATTGATGGATGGATGGTGTTTTACGACCCAGTTATGGTTATTTCACTTATAATGAGGTAGTTCTGGAATGGTGGAAGAAACCTGATATAGAACAAAACCGCTGACTTAGGTCAAGTGAAATGTATTAGCATTATATAGGTGAAATTTGAAACATCTCATATTGATGGATAGATGGGTGGATGGTGTTTTGTGACCCAGTCAAGGTTATTTCACTTATATTGAGGTAGTTCTAAAATGGTGGAGAAAACCAGATACAGGAGAAAAGTGCTGACTTAGGTCAATGAAATGTAGAAGCATTATATAGGTGAAACTTACAACATCTGACATTGATGGATGGATAGATGGATGATGTTTTGTGACCCAGTTATGGTTATTTCACTTATATTGAGGTAGTTCTGGAATGGTGGAGGAAACCAGATAAAGGAGAAAAGTGCTGACTTAGGTCAAATGAAATGTAGTAGCATTATATAGGTGAAACTAACAACATCTGACATTGAAGGATGGATGGGTTGGATGGTGTTTTGTGACCCAGTTATGGCTATTTCACTTATATTGAGGCATGACTGGAATGGTGGAGGAAACCAGACACAGGATAAAAGTGCTGACTTAAAATGTAATAGCATTATATACATATAGTTCAAACTTGAAACATCTCACATTTACGTACGGACGCACGGACGGACGGATGGATGGATAGATGGTTGGTTGGGATGGTGCTTTAAACCAAGCAATGGTTACTGTATATTTCTTTATTTTCACGGTGTTAAATTTTTCGTGGTTTGACGATGACTAGTGTATTCGTGGTGTCATATTTCGCGTCTTATCTGATTCAAGGAAAACAACTCTAGCAAGATTAATGGGCTGGTATTACCAGTGTCTATTCACGGTGGTTTAATTTTCGCGGGAAAACACTTGACCGCTAATTTAGCGAAAATAAAACCATAGCAAAACATAAGCATTATACAGTATTTCACTTATATTGAGGCAGTTCTGGAATGGTGGAGGAACCTGATAATAGACAAAAATGCTGACTTCAGTCAAGCAAAATGACACTTATCTACCTAAATGGGGGTCAAACTTAGGTGGTGAGAGACACTGGATGGATGGATGGATAGATGGATGGATGGGTGGTGTTTTACGACCCAGTCAAGGTTATTTCACTTATATTGAGGCAGTACTAAAATGGTGGAGGAAACCTGATACAGAAGAAAACCGCTGACTTTGGTCAAGTGAAATGACACTTTCTTACAGTAAGATCAACATGTACTTAAGTGGGGGGTCAACCTTAGATGATGAGAAACACTGTAAAATTAGTGTAAAGACCACTTCATGACATCTAATCCCCACCCCCACATGAAGTTGCAGCAACTAGTTGTCAAGTTGAACAAGAGGCCCATGGGCCTTAACGCTCACCTGAGGAAGAGTACATATCTTATGCAGAGGTTCAATGGTCAATGACATTAATACAAGAGAATATCAAAATTTTCAGCAGTAAGGGCCAATAATATGCAAGTATTTTTGCAAATTAATTATAATAATTATTATATAAGTATGCTATATATAACATATTTAAAGTCTAGCTACAATATATTATTTATAAATAGCTAAAACATCTGTATATTAAAATGTGCATTAGGCCAATACCTACAATATTCCCATATACATGCCTATACAAAAAGTTTATAGTTTTTGAGATAATTAACCATTTAAGTATTCGTTTGCATCTATGACCTTGACCTTTGAACCTATGACCTTCATTCATATATCAAAATGATTGTTGTGCAAATGCCTACAATATTTTAATATACATGCCTATACAAAAAGTTTATAGTTTTTGAGATAATTAACCATTTAAGTATTCGTTCAATTCTATGACCTTGACCTTTGAACCTATGACCTTCATTCATATATCAAAATGATCGATAGGCCAATACCTACAATATTCTAATATACATGCCTATACAAAAAGTTTATAGTTTCTGAGATAATTAACCATTTAGGTATTAGTTTGCATCTATGACCTTGACCTTTGAACATATGAACTTCATTCATATATCAAAATGATCGTTGTGCAAATGCCTACAATATTCTAATATACATGCCTATACAAAAAGTTGATAGTTTTTGAGATAATTAACCATTTAAATACTCGTTTGCAGCTATGACCTTGACCTTTGAACCTATGACCTTGATTCATATATCAAAATGATCGTTAGGCCAATACTTACAATATTCCAATATACATGCCTATACAAAAAGTTTATAGTTTTTGAGATAATTAACCATTTAAGTATTCGTTCAATTCTATGACCTTGACCTTTGAACCTATGAACTTCATTCATATATCAAAATGATCGATAGGCCAATACCTACAATATTCTAATATACATGCCTATACAAAAAGTTTATAGTTTCTGAGATAATTAACCATTTAGGTATTAGTTTGCATCTATGACCTTGACCTTTGAACATATGAACTTCATTCATATATCAAAATGATCGTTGTGCAAATGCCTACAATATTCTAATATACATGCCTATACAAAAAGTTTATAGTTTTTGAGATAATTAACCATTTAAATATTTGTTTGCAGCTATAACCTTGACCTTTGAACCTATGACCTTGATTCATATATCAAAATGATCATTAGGCCAATACTTACAATATTCCAATATACATGCCTATACAAAAAGTTTATAGTTTTTGAGATAATTAACCATTTAAGTATTCGTTCAATTCTATGACCTTGACCTTTGAACCTATGAACTTCATTCATATATCAAAATGATCATTAGGCCAATACCTACAATATTCCAATATACATGCCTATACAAAATGTTTATAGTTTTTGAGATAATTAACCATTTAAGTATTTGTTCGCGTCTATGACCTTGACCTTTGAACCTATGACCTTGATTCATATATCAAAATGATCGTTAGGCCAATACCTACAATATTCCAATATACATGCCTATACAAAAAGCTTATAGTTTTTGAGATAATTAACCATTTCAGTACTTGTTTACATCTGTGACCTTGACCTTTGAACCCATGACCTTTATTCATATATCAAAATGACCATTGTGCCATTACCTACAATATTCTGATATACATGCCTATACAAAAAATTCATAGTTTTGCAGATAATTAACTATTTTGGTATTCTTGGACATCTGTGACCTTGACCTTTGAACCCATGACCCTGATCTATGTATCAAAATGATCGTCATGTCAATACCTACAAATAACTGAAAATCCTACGCCATTATCACAAGAAATGTTAAAAAAATAGCAATTTTTATCAAAGGTCAAAAACTGGGACATGACCTTGACCTTCGACCTTGACATCAATTGGAAGAAAATTGCAAGACAAGATCAACAGTGAAAACTCCATACAATTATCTTCAGCTGTTATGAAGTTATAACAATAAATGTCTCATTTTAAAAATTACATAATTTTACGCAAAAAACGCGTAACCTATTTTTCGTCTAATTTTCATGAAAAACACAATTTTAATGTTCCCAGGTATGCTGAATCCAAATATCCAATCAAAATTTGCCTGCACCTTTTGGTTTCAGAGAAGAAGATTTTTTTGTCTTTTTGCTATTTTTAGTAACAGTGGCCATCTTATTGGGCGTGGCCAAACCCCGAACACAATTCTGAAAGGCTGTTACCCAGGCATGATATTCACTAAGTTTCATCAAATATGGCCCAGTAGTTTTGGAGGAGAAGATTAAAATGTAAAGTTTACACACGACGGACGACGGACGACGGACGGTGATAGATTGCAATAGCTCATCTGAGCCTTTGGCTCAGGTGAGCTAAAAATTGATAACAGATTATGTCACAGCAGATTAGTGTTCCTATTTCACACCTAATTTTGGGAGGTCCAACTGGCTTTATACAAAGTGTCATATAAACACTTTCTAGTCGTTTAGTGTTCAAATGATATGATATTTTAGTGGTAAGCTGCAATTATCTCTTATTTACACAATGCATAATTTAACAACAACAGTCATTGTAATTTGTAACATTTCGTGATTGATATCCAGAGTGCTACAGAAGTAAGAAATAAATTAGCAAAGTTATGAAAGTAATAACTCTCAGATAACAGACTCATGTATTACAATTCAATCTCTATTGACTAATTAATGTTAAATAACTGACCAAGAAGCAACAACCTCACATTTTTCACCTTTCTGACATGACCCATGGGAAATATTAGAATACATTATTAACTGGATTATAAACCAATTAAATCAATCAATTATACTTAACCTACCATGTAATAAATCTCCATTGTTACCACTGGTAATATGACCAACTGTAGAGTTTACATGGTTGAAATCTACAAACCGAAAGTAAATTTTGGGAATTCCAACTAAATTTAAAGTACACATACATGTGTTGCTATTTACACTGGTACTCGCTATAAATAAGACTGTTTAACATTACATAACTATAAATGGATCTACCAGTAAATTATAACTTGCAAATTTGAGGAATCCCAATATACATGTAGTATGAACATGATTTACATTTAGCCTAACAACATAGAATTTGAAATACTAGGGCATAATGCAACAAAATATCTGAATGGAAGAAATATTCGTGTATTATATACCGGTATATATATATGCTTTTGTTTAATGAATGACAGAATACTGTGAAAAAATGTAGCTTAGTGGTAGAGTGTTAGACTCAAGATCCAAGGGTTGTGAGTTCAAATCCTGACGTGGGCATGTTGTAACTTTCAGCAAGTTACTTATTTTCACATTGCTCCTGACTTAACCCGTGTCAGGATAATGGACTGGTGGGGCAGCAGCCTCTGCAACTTGTCTTGGTGAGATTTTACCTAAAAGTCTACCTGAGTGCTCGCTAGAAGGCAGACATATACATAATACACACTGTCAGTAAGTTTACATTGGGGTTGCCTAGTGTAATCTGGCTGACATTGCAAAGATTTAAATACGCCAATACAAGCCTAAGGCTTACTAAAGGTGTCCAATATAGTATAGCAATTTGCACTCTATCATAAATAAACACATCAGAGCTTGAAATAGTTGTAGCGTTTCCTAATGAACTGAAGTGTGATTTTCTGCCTGTTACGGCATTAGTCTCATTTTGTATTTATAGGTCAATTAAATTGTATAAAGGGAGATAATTAACAGACTACAGGGTTCACACTGGGTCAAATATTTTTGTTGCAAATTTTAAACAAGAGTAGAAATGTTAAGTCTTCTAGAACATATTATCCATTCAGAGATGGTTTTTTGTCGCAACTTATAAAAAGTGTTGCAAATTGTGACATTTACAACTGACAGTGAGAGCCCTGGACTAATATGAAAGAGTCCATTGATACGATGATAAGGGGGGAGGTAAAACAGTGATAAGATTGTTGTTAAAAGTTTTTTCAAAATCTATAAGTGATAGATCATACATTTTGTACTTATTGATCATGGACACATATACTGCTATACATGATAGACTATTAAAGAATACATGACCTTGACCTTTGATAATAAATCTCAGCTTTCATGCAAGGTTTGTGATCCAACAATCTCTTTTATTGGTGGAAATACATGTATCAGGATACAAATATATGCTTAAAAATTACTGTATCAACATTTTGCCACATATGGCAGTATTTTGTACCACAAACTGGCTTTGAACGATAACTGCTATATCTACATTGTTTCAGACATTTAAATTCAACTTTAAAAATATCTGCAGACAAATATCTCTTCAAGGGAAAACAAATAAATAATAAATGTGAAATACAAAGCGGTGAGGTGTGAAAAGTTGAAGAGTGATTAAAACTATGTACATGTTGTTGGAGGTTTACTGTGTTTGAGGTGTGTGGGATAGTCGTTCTTTGAAAGAGTCGATAGTTGGGGATTGTATAATGCAGGCCATTAATAGATTCCATTGGATGATAGTGAGGGAAAAAAGAATATTTGTAATTGTCCTTTGGTGTGTAGATATGTTTGTAAGAGTAAGGATGGGATTTACGTATTTGTATTCTGACATCCGCTGGGATAAGTATGTTGTCTGTTGATTTTAACAAATTGGTGGGTAATTTTGTACAGCATGACCAGTATTGTTTTGAGTCTGCGTTCTAGTAATATTGTCCAGTTTAATGGATACACTGCTGGCGTTGTGGTATCTGTTACAACTGTATCTGGTTGTTCGCTGAATTTTTTCTAGTTTGTTTATTTGTTCTGAATGGTGTGGATTCCAAGCTGAACAGCAGTATTCCAGTTAAGGTCTTACAAGTGCCTGGTATGCTCGACTTTTGATGTTTTCTTTTGTTGTTTTGATGTTCCTTTTGATAAATCCTAAGGTTCTATTTGCTATTGATGTGATGTCATTTGTGTGGCTGTCCCATTTGAGATTTGACCGTATTGTTAAACCAAGATATTAAGCAAATGTAACATGTTCAAAGCTATAGCTGTGGAGGGTGTAGTTGTGATGGATTGGCCTTTCTTCTGGATTATGGACAGTACAGTGTATTTGTCAGGATGGAAGACCATTAGCCAGTCTTTCTCCCATTTAGCTGCTGCATTTAGCTATGTTTCCATTCCTGGTAGCCAAAATCGCCATAGGCTACTAATTTCTGAGGGATTATCAAAAAGTAACCTATTTTAGCAAATTTGTGGAAAAATACTTTAAAAAGGACTATATTTTCACAAATTTTGGAAATTTGGCTACTAATTATTTTAAATTTATGCAAACATAGATTTAGGTCTTCTTGCAATTTTCAGCAGTCATTTGCAGCCTTCACTGATAAATATAGTATGCTGTCATCTGTGAACCATCTGAGTTTACTGAATTTGAGGTCATTTATATATACTAAGTATAGAAAGAGCACAGGTCCAAGAACTGTTCCTTAAAGGAATCCTGATGCGACTGGTACTGTGTCTAATACTAGGCTGTCTCATACAATTGTGTTCTGTTAGAAAGAAATGACATGCAGTGGAGCTTTACTGCCGTAGTTTATATATTAGTCATTGGTGGGGTACTTTTTCGAAAGCTTTAGCAAAATCCATGATGATGATCAGTCAGGATCTAGAGGAGCGAAAACCATGCTGTAAGTAATGAAAGATGTTATTTGTTTCAAGATGGTTCATAAGATGTTTTGTAACAATACATTCCATGAGTTTGCAGCATATGCATGTTAGGGGGATAGGTCTATAGTTTGATGGTTTCATCTTGTAGTTATTTCCTTGCTGATGATGAATATTGCATGATGGCACATTTCTTGACATTGAATTCCATCTGCCAGGTGTTTCTCCAATTGGTGGATCGCTGGCCACGCCCACAATGTTCCGACAAAGCCTGGCATGCTTGAATTACACACAAAAAGAATGAAAACTCTGCCTGGATTGTGCCATTTAATGATGTCACTGACACTAGTACATCAACAGTTGCTGTGTCACTGCCTTGGCACCTAGATGGTGGCCAGTGTCGGAACATAAGAGCATGGCCAGCGATATGTCAATTGACCCGAGTGTCCAGGTCTTGCTGTAATAATATATGGTTACTGACGTTTTTGTTTGGCCTCAACATGTAGATGCTAAACTTGTTCAGGACTAGTTTCGAATAATCTGTTAAAGGACCATTATGCCCGAAAACAGTTAAAACATAATGAAAATAAAAGACTTCACAATTACTCTGTATTCATTTTTCATCATAACCTGCACACAAACATAGCAAAATTAATCTTTATCAGTTTATTTTGTTTGTAGTTCTGACAGGCATTTCTGAATTTGACTCCAGTAAAAAGCATTTTCATAGATACATAAAAAGCTGATAACATAACATTCCCATGTAAGTTCAAAACTTTGTTGGTCAGTCTTTCACTGAACAAGAATTATCTTTTACAAAGAAAGAATTTTGGGAGGGTCCTATCAACTTGAACCAGAATCATGATCGAATTCAATAAATCTGGAAGACTTGTCAACGTCTTAACCGAATTTCTGGTTAGCTTAAATTATGTTTCAGTAAGTTATAAAGAATATATATTACCTTTTTGTGAATAAATATAGAATAAACGTGACAGACTTAATGTTTCCATCTGAGTTCAACAGCAGGAAATTTAACGGAAGTAAGAAGTAGCAGGTGCGAGGCAAATTTTAAAATTTCATTTGTTTTTAAAAAATCATTAAAAAATATGTTCGTTTTTAAGTCAAATCCAATAATTAAATTCATAAAAAATTAAATAATATTTCAATGATTTTTTTAAAAAGAATATTTATTTTTAAACGAGAATTTCAAGTGCACATAATTTTTTTTTGTTATGGCTGTTCCGTTTAGCGGTCGTACAAAAACTTATATCATATTAAATCACCTTAAAATCAATTTTGATTTTCGAATAAATTCTTATTGATGAAGACAAAAATCAAATTTTATTTGTTGCATTGTTACTCAAAGGGGAAAATGACGTCATAAGTGTGAGATTATCACTTTTCAAAATAAATAAAGAACGAACACTTGCTTATTTACATCAAGTGAAATAGTAGTCCGTAGGGGATCGGTTTTAGGAAACTCAACTTTATTCAAAAGAATTTATTTGTGTATATTTAGGCTCATTTCTTTTTTCAAAAAACTTAACATTCAATTTCTAAAAATCTCTCAAGTACCAATGTTTTTGTTTGAAAGCAAACAATTGTGCGAGTAATTTTTCGTAACCGAGAATTTATTGTACACATGGTTCTCAGATTGACAGCAGCACTGAGCCAGTAAAAAAATATTTGGACGCCATTTTACCAGAGATTAAATATCGACATTGTGGAGTTTTCCCCGTGTTTGTCCCTCCTTCGGGATGGAGGAGACTAAAATTATATATTATATTGATGATGAAGATACACCTTATTTGATCAAATTACCGATTCCAGCAGATCGAGTGACTTTAGGCGATTTCAAAAATGCCCTAAACCGCCCGAATTATAAATTTTTTCCAAATCGGTTGACGATGATTTTGGGTGAGTTTCACAAAACATTTATGTGCTTGATGCATGCATATATTTTATGTTTAATGCCCTTGTATGACCAGAGTTCAAAAGACTGTGAAATGACATCGTTTGTGGCACATGAAGCCTAGTATTTGAGATCAAAGTTGTTGTATTTTGAAGTCTTTGTTGCGTAAAATCGACACAAATGAAGGTGCAAGGTCAGTCTAAGTGCAACACTGTACATGCTTAACAAGTATTATGCGACAAAACGATTTGTTTAATCTCATTTTATATAATTTATCATATACATCAAACAATTCTTCTCCACTTAAATGAAAAATGAAAACAAAATCTTAGAAGTTCAGCCCCCCCCCCCCCCAACTGGTTATCATGGGACAACTTGACAATGGCTAAATGCTGTATGAAATAAATGATATCGATAGCTTTGTTCTTTTAAAAATATAAATACTATTATCGGTGTATGTAGAAATGCTAATGGAGTTTGTCACTACCCCTTGAATTTTCCTTGCCGTTGGCTTATTATGGTTCACCCGGTGTCAGTATAATGTGACTGGGGGAGTTTTACGCTTGTCTGTGGTGTACTTACTCAGTGAGCTAACACCTTAAAGTCGCCCTGAGTGCGCGCTGGTACAAGGCAGACCATAAAACACACTCGCATTTCACATGCAGACACAAACTTGTTCATAGATTGATCCATAGAGATTTTAATAAAGTAGTTCCATTGGCTGTTAATGGTTCACCCTTTGTCAGTATAATTTGACTGGGGGAGTGGTCGCTTGTCTGTGATGTACTTACTCAGTGAGCTAGCACCTTAAAGTCTCCCTTAGTGCACATTAGTGCAAGACAAACCATAAAACACATCACACTTCACATACATACACAAACTTGTTCATAGATTTATCCATAGAGATTTGAATAAAGTAGTTCTCTTCGTGAATAGATGAAAAATTGCTGATGCGACATTAAGCAACATTCAACAACAACTTGTTTCCCCTTAAATGTTTGTGTGACACTTTCAAAAACGTTTATATCACAAATAGTGTTGACCAGTGTACCACTTTATGCTCCCTTAGATTTGTGTGGAACAATATTGTCTCTATTGGATATGCAATCATATCAGTTCATGTTAACTTATCCTGTAACAATGGCATTTATTAAGGAACTTGTGTTGTAAACATTTTCCAAAACGTCTTGCACAAACATTAAGGGTATACCTATTCCTGGAATAAAAGTGCCAGGCCATATCTGCTGACACTTATTCAGGAATGAAGCAATGTAAAGTTAATTTTAAATATATCATGCAATCTGTTGGGGACTTAACCTTTGACCCATTACTCCAGAGTCTAAACCTCTTTACTGTATACAGAACTACAATATTTATGTTGTGTAAGAAAAAACCCATGGTTCATTCCCCCCCTTTTTTCTTATCCCCCACCTTATAAGCAAATGGAGGGGGGTAATAAGTTTGAAATAGACTGTCCATCCAGCCACTTTTCATCCAGGGTTATTCTCTAAAAACTTTATAGCACTTTTATTAAACATGGTGCAAAGCATCAATATTGATATTAGATGCACATTTAATGAATCTGAGTTAGTTTGCACATTTACATGGGAGTTATGACTCTGACTGAAAAAAAGCAATTACAATTACATTTTCTGAAACACATGACTTGAGACACAATCTGATGTGATATTTGGTTGCTCTATAATCTTAAACTTAATTCATTCATTTCCGGAAATTCCGTCGAAAAATGGATTGCATGTTTTTGGGTTACATTTTAAAATTTTTGTAAAATGTCTTCATATTGTTCAAACTTGACTTTATGACCAGACAATGTCATGTGGTTTTCAGTATTGACATTTTCTTAAAATGGCCTTCAAGTTTGGTTTCACAGTTGCAGCAAACTTAAAGAAACAAATAGCAGATGTGCTTGTTATTGAACATAAGTACAAGTCACATAAAAAATCTTATTGGCTGGGGATCCTAATTCACTAAATTTGCTTGTTCCCATTGACTTAGTAATGACATTATTCTGGGAATTACATGATGCTGTACACAAGTTAACTATCAGGTCTTGCTTATTCTGTTTGTTGTAATCATCCTCTGTCTTGGCCACAGGTGGACTACTCGTTATAAGACTACAGATGTGTCTTCAAATGAGGTTCAAACCCACAACCCTTGTGTTTTAAATTCGGTACTATTCAATAATGTCCCTCTCTTTATACATATTTACAGGTTCTAAAAATATAGGTCTCAACAAGTCATACAAAACAGATATATTACATTGGTCAAGGTGACCTGTTTCTTATGCCTTTCCTAGGAAGTGCCTCATTCAAACTCCCAACCCTGTTGGCTAACTATAGCTATCACCATCCTGGTTGACCATGCTCACGATGATGATGAAAGTCACTGTAAGTTCATAACCATTGAATCTGTATAAGAACTACTAGTGACAAAATCTATTTGGTTTATTGTCATTATGAACTTTTAAAGCACCTATTTCATAGCTAACTTTTTATTCATAATTTGTTACAACTTTTTAATCTTAATTTGTTGCATACATGTAGTTAGTGAAAGTTTGTTACTATACATGTATATTGTTTATTTTCAGTGTTGTGAAAGAAGAGATTATAGATGATGAAGCGCATTTACCATGTTTAATGGTCGCGTAGTTTCTTGGGTGAGTATATTTTTGCATTATCAAGATATTTAAAAAAATGAATTGTTCATGGTTGTGCATACTTATTTTGGGCCCCTAATTCATAGTGCTATGAATTTTTGTTGGGAGATTTTAGTTGATTATTGTGCGAGAGTGATAAGATTTATCTCTTTACACAATACAAAATTATATGCAAAAGCTGGATTCTGCAATTATAGACATTCGTTAAAGGCCAAGAGTGCCCATCCACATGTCCCCATTTCATATTCAATTTTAAATGGTTTGAACAGAACCTCAGACTTTTGTTAGTATCTTAAAAATTGAAAATCCTGGCTTGCTAGTGAACATGATATATAGCAATGGGTACATTGTATTATAATTGGAGCAATTGTCTGCATTTTCACCTACAGTGACATAGGATCACATGAATACAAGCTTAAACAAGAGCAATGTGATTTACAATAGTGGCTCATGGAAAGTGCTGTTAATTAGTTAATTAACAATGTATGTCACTTTCTTACCACTTATAAGTTTGGAAAAATAGGTTTGAAAATCTTTAATCAAAAAGTGTACCTTGGTGTTGAGGAAGACATCCAATGATGGCAACTTCATAACTGCTGTTTTCCATACCATATATAAATTCTACTTGTAATTATGATTCAGGACATGGCTGTTAAACCAGTACATCATAAACATAATCATAGATTTTCAAACTATGGTTTTGATATTAAAAGAAACTAGCATCCTAACTTTCATGATTTTATACAACATTATACTTCATAGCCATTCTCATTGCTGTTTAAAATCATTCTCATTTTCAATGAAAAGATGTTGAAAGCGTAAGTCTCCTGGTGTTGTGCAGTAAAATTCTAAATAAAATCTTTACTGCTAGGTGTTTCATACATTTTGACTATTAATTTCTACGGAAGCCAAACAATTTACATAAGGATGTAGTGTCTCCAGTTCCTTGGTAGAAGAAAGTAAGACTATTAATTTAAAATGAATACCGGTAACCAAATTAATCAGCATTTATTCTGTCTCAGACCCTCTTAGTATGATACTTAATTTTTGGCCTTGATGTTTCTGAAAAAAAATGACTTGCAAAAGAAGTAGTTCAAACAATGAAATGAGTTGGATAAAAAAGTCTACTATGATTTAAGACCCCATAGTCATTGAAACAGACCAAAGTTGATTTGTAAAAAAAAGTTTACTTTGCATCACAATCAGCTCCTTACATATGCTCAAGTGAACTGATTTGTCTTACAAAGCTTCTTTAATAGAAAGTCCATATGCAGACTAATTCTTTAAATGAAAATTAGATGCCTGTAAAATTGTGTACATAAAGTACCAGGTGAGCAGTAGAAGACCTATTTTAACTGATAGTAAATATTTGTAACAAGTTCTGAATTTATTAGAAAATTAGAAGATAATTTTAAAACAAAATTACTTATGAACAGAAATAATAGCTAGGTTGTTTTGTAGGAATAAAACAGTTTGGTCTCCTTTTTCTGATAAAATGGGAGATTTGGTGTATTGTCAATTACATGATGGCAATCTGCCAAAAGAAGTCTTTGCCATATGTTGTAAAGTTTTAATGTTTATGATATATAAATAATCTCCTCAGTGGTCTTAGCTAGCTAAAACTTTACATCAAAGGAATTAAAACAAACATGAACAAGTCCCCTGCTGCATATTGACATCAATTGAAGTTTATTTTATCTCTCTCTCTTCTCTCTCTATCTCATTGCAGTTTTATAAATTGATAGGATTATAATAACTTACATATGATAAACTAGGTTTCCACACATTTGAAATAATTAGTAGCCAAATTTCCAAAGTTTGTGAAAATATAGTCCTTTTTAAAGTATTTTTCCACAAATTTGCTAAAATAGGGTTTTTTTTGAAAGAATTTCTCAGAAATTAGTAGCCAATGGCAATTTTGGCTACCAGGAATGGAAACATAGGATAAATTACACAATATATTTAAATATATACAGGGTTTATTTTAGTTGGATAGCTTGTTAAATGCAAATTTATTTTTTACAATATTGGGTAGAATATTCATGTAGATGAATTAATAACCATACCCGGTACATTTGTAATACAGTTGTGATATTCATGTAGATGAATTAATAACCATACCCAGTACATTTGTAATACAGTTGTGATATTCATGTAGATGAATTAATAACCATACCCGGTACATTTGTAATACAGTTGTGATATTCATGTAGATGAATTAATAACCATACCCGGTACATTTGTAATACAGTTGTGATATTTAATCTGATACATGTATTTTTCTGATTTGAGTAAAATTTGAATATCAGCTGCCTCATTTAAGGACTCATGTTTTAAGTAATGAGTTGTTGAATATTGAAGACTTTACTCTCAAAATGAATGCAGTTAAAGAAACTTAATTTGGGTTAGTTTTATCGAATCCAGTGAAATTATTACCGGTAGATAGAAAACTTGTAATGTTAACTTTAGTTTAATATTGTTGTATTCTTTGTTGTTTTAGCTTGTTCCTGCTGAAAGTAGTACTTCTGACACACAATCACAATGTACAGATTCTCAAGCAGGGGATGTACCACTACCTCCTACAGAAAGAGTTGGTGGTATTGGAGATAGCAGACCACCGTCGTTCCAGTATGTATCAAAATTCTCACTAATCAGAAAGAAAAAAAAAATTGAGGGTCTCAACAAAGTCAACATTATTTGCTTGCATGCAACCTATGTACATCAGAAAATCATATATCATACCCTTGTTGTTAGTGGTGGCAACTTCTGTTTTAAAATTTAAGTGACAGGGGTTACTTGACCCACTATTTTTGAACTATTAATTTTTATCCTACCACAAAGTATTTCGCTGAAGGTATATACTGTAGTGTATGCACACAACAATTTCAATTTGGTTTGATGGGACTTTTGAGGGGAGTATATAGGAATAACCATGTCTGTTAGTCTGTCCATCCGCCTGTCTGTCTGTGTAAAATCGTGTCCGGGGCATAACTCATAATTGCTTTGGACGACTGTCATAAAACTTCACATGAATAATCTTTATGGTCCAAAGGTGTGCCATGACCTTGAACCAATGTTATATTGGAAAGGTCAAGGTCGCTAAAAAACATTAAACCCTTGTAGATGTTGGGGAAAGGGGGCCCTCAAGAGACAGTTTTAGTCTAAACTATTATTGAATTTATTAAACATGAAAACATGACCTTAAATGCAAAATCTTGTATCTTTGACCTAAACAATTTTATAAATGTATGCCGGTAATAAATTTGTTTTAACTTCAATTATATAAAAAAAAAAAAATTAAAGTTAGAGGTGTGGTGGTAACATTGCTGGCATAAGCATACAAAGCACTGACTGCACATACAAAGTAGATAAGCAATGACTGAATTTAATAATACAATTAAGGGATATAAACTGGCCTTGCTCTCATTGTGGAACTTAAATATGTCACTGTACCAATTAGTGGTTGTAACAGTGCTTTAAACAAATGATTGATTGACAATGAAAACCATTTTCCTGCAATTACCTTAGCATTAATATATAAATGCCCACTAAACAAAAAATAAACCAATTGAGATATTTTGTCATTATCAGAAAATAAGGTTACATTCCAAGTCACAATAATTATTGTTAGTAATATATGTAGTTATTTTTATTTGTTAGTCATTTACGGTAATTTTTTACTATTTAGGCATTGGTCATTGTTTTCTATAGAACAGGTCATTATAAAATACAAAATGGAACAAACCACAAAAAAAAAAGAAAAAATGATACACACAATTACTTTCCAGCCAAATCATTTACAACTTACTGAAATTATATATTTGATAATATGGAAATACCTGATAAATAATATATTTCCCTGGCCAATATTGTTATATAAATGTTCTTGTTTCCAATATTGATAAAGTGTTTGTCTTACTTTTCAGTGCCAATGCATCAGTAGTTAGCAGAGACCAATGTGACACATGTACAGAGACAGATTCTGTATTGAGTTCAAGACGAGGTGAGTTTAAACATACAAATTACATGTGGAAATTTTGCATTTGAGCACATTGTACTTGGCAATAGTCAGAGCCACCTAAAGCATGATGAAAAGTATAAAAGGAAAGACACAACATTTGATGAAACTAAAGATCAACTTGCACAACAAAAGATCAGTGCAATTTATCTCAGACAGAAAAATCTTTATTCCTTTGTTTATATTGACAAATAATGTGGCTACTGGAATTTTGAATCATTCTAAATGCATTTAAAAGTTTATGTTACTGAAACTTAAACAATTAAAGATTATTTGTTGCACCTAGCCTAATGCAGTAAGGCAATAAGACTTTACCATTAACCAGTAATTTGCTGACTTGGTTGTTTAAAAAAAATACAATTAAAAGTTCAGTCTTTGGTCTCTGAAATTTGAGAAGATGCTGTGCCTGTCTCTATGGTAATGACTAATATTTACATCTCAACTAAGAAACTGTGTGCCAAACATTGCCAGAAAATAAACAAGCCATGGTCTGCAAGGCTGCTTCAAAATACACTACCTCATTCAAATGTGATGGTCATCTGTTTCCATCTTCTGTAACTATTTCTTTTGAATATTATATGTTGAATCTGTATGTTAAGTTTCAATTTTCAATTGGGAAAAAAATCTTTGTGAACAAAATTTAATCAGAAAGTATGTAAATATTTTCTACATCATTGGCAACTGCATGAGTGACATTTTTGCACTTTCCAAGTCATACACGAAGAGCTGTCTTTGTATTTTTTCATCAACCCATCAGGGGTTCAAAATTATGTTTTGTAATGGAAGGTCCAGGACCTTTTGCCTTTATTTTTGGCAGGTCCCACATAAAGTTTTGAAAGTCCAATATCAACATTGAAAGATCCATGTGCAATTATGTAATTATATTGAAAAAGTAGAATTATTCTGGTAAAATGGCAGGTTCATCAGACTTTTACAATTTAAATATCAATGGTCCCAAGGTAAAATCAATAGGTCCCATACCTCGGACCCAGGGAATTTTGAACCCCTGACCCATACACATTTCGATTAATGAAACATTCTTCACCTGAACATACAACTAAGTTGCAAAATAATGGATTTGACTAATGTATAACAACAGATTTTGATAATCCTTTCAAATTTATATGTATACTTCAATGAAACATATTTCTCTCTCTCTCTCTCTCTCTCTCTCTCTCTCTCTCTCTCTCTCTCTCTCCAGAAAAATGTATACTGTAGTAGTAACTGATTTAATGAAGTACAGTAGAGATTTGTGGTTGATGGCAAGAATATAAGTACCAATATGGCTAACTAATTGAGGTCAAAATGTCATACTTTCATAAAAGCTCTTCTAAGAAATGAAGTCCGAATTGAATGATATATCTTGGCTTTGAGTCATCTAAACCTCTTAGGCTTCCTGTTTGTTATTACAATTCAATAGCTTTCCTGTTTCATTTAGTTTACTGTTATTTGCAAAGGGATCTTAAAAAGAGAGTGCATGTAGTTGAAAACAACAATTAATTGGGTCATCGCCAAGCATGGAATTTTCTTGCCATTTTAGGAAATGTACCTTAGATTGAAATTGGGAAAAATCGATCTACAAAATCCACATTTTGGGAAACAT
Source organism: Anadara kagoshimensis (assembly GCA_021292105.1). Lineage (NCBI taxonomy): Eukaryota > Metazoa > Mollusca > Bivalvia > Arcoida > Arcidae > Anadara > Anadara kagoshimensis. The sequence continues at coordinate 33,015,271 of CM037870.1, read as the reverse complement.
GGAAACTGATTTACTCACTTTGACATCTTTTGATAAATATTTTATAGTATTGTGTGTACATTTTTGTTTCAAATGAATTGCATCACTTGTAACAGACATACATATACATTGAATACACATTACCATATGTGTTAATGAAGGTTATTATACAAATATACAACTTAAGTTGTAAGCAAAAAAAAAATATGAAGTATTTGTCACAGCCCTCAAAGTTGGTTTCAAAGCCAAGTGGCCAGCTGGCCACCAATTTAAATTTTCAGGTGGCCAGTGGAAATTCCAAGTGGTCGGGCAATCTTTTCTCGCAAATGAAAGAATATTCAGGCATCTTTCAAGTATGAAAAACAAAAATGCACTTTTTTAAAACAGACACACAATTATTTACATGAATCAGTGTTATTAATAACAATAATGGTGATGTAAAGTGTACCATTATATTGCCTGAATTGGTGACAATAACATGAAAATTTTGGGACGCAGAAATAATATCTGTTCTCTGGCCACAAAAGTTCATATTTAAAGTGAACAGGCTGGTCACCATTTTCAAATTTTAGGTCGCAAGACACAATGCCAGGTCCATTTGGCCACCATCTTAGTTGACAAAATTGAGGGCTGTGTCACCTTTTCTTGTGTTTTCCCCCCTCAGTCAATTTAGGATTTTCCCCCTACAACATTGGGGAAAATGTATGTTTTTTTTTGGCATTGGGAATGGGTCCGTTTATCTGACCCTGTAAAGGACCAGAAAAAGTCCTTGCTAAGTCAGGTGAATGTCATTGATCTCCCCAGTCCTGTACTGCTATATTTGCTGATGTAGTGTAAAACAACCAGTCTTTATATATACGATTGATTAAAATTATGGAATGTGTGTTTAATAATGCATGTAAACCAGAATTTTTACAAGTCAAACAGTAAACAGAAATGTGCGTAATTAGCTGGTCTTAATAAACTGGCAATCCTTAAAATGTATGTAAAAATCAGTCTGATTACGTAAGTTTTATTATGTCTGTTAAGAATACTGGTCATTGACAGAATTTATCGATAGTGATCACAGACTTGTAAATCTTTTATAAGGGTATTGATGTGTCTCCTTTTTGAACATTTTAATATAAACACAAATTACATACTAATTAGAAATAATTTATACCGTTTAAAATTATTTGTGACAATTTCTCTTAAATTATGCTCCAAGAGATAATTATACACATATTAATGTCAGAGATAAAATCAAAACTTGTATGAGCATTTTACTTGTATTTCAAAGATTAAAAATTTTAAAAATCCATACCAAGGACTTTATTAGGTTTTTTGTTGTGTGTATATAATGCAAGTTTTAGTTTAGAATGGTTGGTAAAAACTGCGGTTTTTAGATATAAATGGTATTATTTTATATGTGTAGCTAGTTTTTGTATAATCAAGCTGGGACATGAAATAACTAGCAGCAGGATGTTGCCGAGATAAGCCAGATATTTATAATAAATTATCTCCTCTATGTTTACAAGTAATGATGGATATGAATTTCTTTATTCTTATGAATAGCTTTTCATGCCTACCAAATGCAAAATTTTATTTGATTTTGGTGATAATAAATTCAGTCAAAAAGAAAGAATAACACTATCAGTTTTATACTACGTGCACCAGTATTTTTTTTTACAACTGTCTGATTTAAATGTAAAATTGAATAGAATTTTGATCCAGTAAATTGATCCATTAAAGACAGTATAAAACTATCAAGTTCATGAACATGTTTCAATTGTTTTATGAACAAGATAAAAATTGCATCAGGACAAATAGACTTTGTTGAGTCATCTTAACCTTTTTATTTCTTGAACATAAAAAAGGGCAAGTCATTAAATAAAATAAAAATAAGTAAATAATATCTGATTAATGTTTTCAATCTATTCAACCAAGAATCTAATGATGCATGTACTTAGATAAAAACCTTGGGAGAAAATTTTTTTTGTAGTCCCAAGTTTGCAATTTTTACAATGTCCCTAAGTCTATAGCATGGTATTTTGTTACATTAGATTAAAATCCACAAAGCGGGTCTTTATGTATTTTACAGCTCCTTAATAAATATATTATTATTTATATATAATTACTCCCAGGATAATACCCCTTTTACTGTGCCTGATTCTAGCTCAATGATTTGTTTATTTTTGTTTAAAGATTTTAACCTTTTTATTTAAAACATGTACAGTACAGGCCTGTGGTAAGTTTAACACTGAGCTAATGAATTAGTGTCAAATCTGCAGCTCATTTTGGTCACTCGCTAGCTGTATGTCAACAGCTGTTATTTATTTCTTGGCAGCTTTACAGTTACTAGCTCTCATTTCTCAGCTATTGGACAGCCAAGTTGTGACATTTTTTTCGTTAGCTTCATGTTAAACTTTGGACAGGATTGTATTGTATGTTTTACTTATATAGGTTGTGTTAATTGAACTGTGTTTAACAAACCATATAAGTACAGCAATATTTTATAACTGGCTGATTTTAATACTGTAATCGGGTACACTTTGTTGTGTATTGACATCAAAATCCATTTAACAAATCCCTTACAGCAAAAGAATGTCCAGTGAAATTAGTTCTCGCATACTAGTGGTTTGACCTCTTAAATTGTTCTACAAGATTTTGAATGGATAATCTCAGAAATATGGATGAAAAAAGTGTATTTTAGAATAAGGAACGATTGTTTAATCAGCATTGAAAGTATAACTATGATGAAGCAGTGGATTTTATGTGTTTTAAAAGAAATGGAATTAAATTGAACTCCATTCAATGTTGGAACATGTTTTGTAAATGATGGTTGTAGTTAAATGATGGTATGGATAGTGGTGTCCTGCTTAAAAAATGAACCACATTCTGATTCTGGTAAATAAACTTATTTTCTTTTTGTTTTTAGTTAATAGGAAATTAATTCAATTTAAAAATTTCATAAGAAATCAATTCAATTAAAATATCAGTGTAAGTTTAAAGTGAAGCAATCAGTTTCAATATGTGTTTCTTATTCTTGGCTTGTACAGAAGAGCTTTTCAGCCATTTGTCATATTTTCTTTGCAAGTAGCAGTATTGGCATCCAATGTTAAGTTTTAAGGTTAGAGCTTTTTTATAGGCAAACTTTTCTGTTCTGCTAACAGCTTTGATGTGCCCGATAAAATCTTAAATAAGAAATGTAAAAGTTATTGTGATAAAAGGGCAGCAATTAGACTATGATATCTTATTGGTTTTGATGAGAAATTGAAATTGTTTGACCAATATTGGTCATTCTTCATGTGGATTTCTGATAAGTGAAGTCCTCTTTTGGCAAACTTTGGAGAAAATTTGGTTAGTTTGTTTTTGTGCAGGTGTTGTTTAAAATAGGTACTTAGATATGTTTTTATTTTTGAAAAAAAACTTATTAACATGCCTTTTCTGTGGATTCTTTTAAAAATCGTAAAAGATTTTATTATGTTTAAACTTTCTGTATTTGTCTGATGTAAAATGAAGTGTATGGTATGTGTTGCTGTCAATCAAATCCTGTTGAAATACATGGTTACTGAACAGAATAATTGTTGTAATTATTACTGCTACTGATGACAGAGCATATATAGTCAGTAATTTATGAATATATAAATTTTCTGACATTTATTTGGATTTCCATAATAATTATAAACATTCTGAACAAACCTCAATTTACCATTTAATTTTATTTTTTCATGAGTAGAAGTTTTCTGGCATTTATTTGGATTTCCATAATAATTATAAACATTCCCAACGAACCTCAATTTACCATTTGATTTTATTTTTTCATGAGTAGAAGTTTTAAAAAATTACATAGTGCCATACAAATGTTGTGGTTTTCCATACCTCTTTACATTAATACATCTTGCCATGCCATGCCATGATATAATGATTTAAGAGCAAGATCATAAATGCTGTAATTGAGAAAGTAGGTGATCTATCCTGTCTGTGCCTCCTTGTGCAGTGCATGTCTTAAAAATCAGCTGGTACCCATTAGTTTTAAAAGGCTTTCCTGATTATGTAAGGTCATTATCTTACTCTCTTACAGAATGTATATACAGTTGTCAAGTTCTGTTTCAATTAAAATTTATCTTTGTCTCTCATTACACAGTCAGCAGCAAAACTTCATCAATTTAATTGATAATGAACATAGTCATTCAGTTTTCTTTCAAAATTCTGTTTTCAATTTGAAATCTTTGAAAGTAATTTCCAAAGTGAAGTAAAGTGATAAATGGTATACCGGGGATAGTTATAAGTTTTTGCAAGATGAAAGATTTATACAGGATTTATCACCTACGGATGTCCTATTATGGAACATTATTATTATAAATATATGTTATTATATACATGTATTTGTATAATTCTGTCATTTGGTATATGTAAACTTTGTGAGGGCCTTAAATTGATAATAAAAAGTATCTTATAACTCTTTAATACCAGCTTCTGGTAACTGCTCATAAAAATAGAAGAAAAAAGGGATTTCAAAGTAATATAAATCACAGAATAAAATTCAAATACAGAATAAAAGTAAACCTTTTCCAATATACAAAGTTTATTTTAATAATATCTGAAACTGTAAAGAAAAGTTGTGTGATATAAACCTGGTAGGACTACTTCAACTCTACTTGAAGGATGTTATCTATAAGATAATCCCTTAACAGGATTACTGTTTGATGTTATAATAGGATTTTATACAACTAATTAGGTGTATAGACCTAGCTAGTATTGATGCTACATCAGCACCAACACACACAAGGAGAATATACATGTTGAAATCTTATATTTTCTGTCTGTTTACTCCTGTATCTACGGTAACTTACAACGGTAGAAATTATTACAGAAACATCATCAGCATTGGTTTTGTTTTAAAACATGTGTAGTGTATCACTTCAGCTTGAAGTAGCCTGTACAAAGACAGGCGAGTGAGTCTAGTCATTTCATCATAATTAGTGTTACATGTATATTTCTCCAGCCAACTCTGTAAGTTGTGTCAGGAAATGTTTTTAACAGATGTCATCTTCTTATTGATCATCTTACTGATATATGTACAATGTTTATTTACTTGAATTATCAAGAATAGTTGTACAGTACATGCACTTTACATTATAACGGATAAGCAGCCTTCCGGAAACTGTTTTATTACACCTGTTCAAACTGGCATTAATTTTCCAGTCCAACATCAATCTGTCTGTCCATTAGTCTTTGCCTTACCCCATTCCCTGACTTCTAAGAATTAGTTTACAAACCAATGCAGCAGTTCAAATATGTTGCCATCTTTCATTCAATTCTCTTCTAACTTCTACTAATCAATTTATGTCAAACTTTCCTGTTATCCACAGTTTTTGGAACTTCTTTTATCTACCATTTCAAAATGAGCAAGTAATCTTCAGTCACAAAGATCCACAGTGTTGGTTTCTTTTTGAAAGTGTTGTAACTTTTGACAATCTTCAGTGAGACAATGCTTCTAGAAAGGCATGAATGCCACACAAAGTTTTTTACCACTTACAGTCTCTTCAAAATCTAAAAAAAAATTAATATTTATCAACTGTTTGTGTTATTTTTGTTGAGGATTTGTTTATGTTGAATAACATTAGCTCACCTGACAAAAGGTCTTGTTAGCTTATAGCATAGCACAGACCAAATTTTACGGAAAATATGCAAATGAAGTCAGATTTTGCCAGTTGAGCATTACAGGCCCTTTTTGGCCTCTTATTTACGAAGGTCAGCATCATAAGACATAAGCTTTTAAATCCTATATCTTATTTAGCAAGTGAGCATATCAGGCCTGTTGCCCCTCTTGTTTTGTTGTTATATTTTGTTATTTGTATTGTTTTAATTTGTTTTTAGCTCACCTGAGCCAAAGGCTCAAGTGAGCTTTTCTGATCACAATTTGTCCGTTGTCTGTCGTCGTCGTCGTCGTCGTCGTCGTCGTCGTCGTCGTTGTCGTCGTAAACTTTTCACATTTTCATCTTCTTCTCACGAACCACTGGGCAGATTTCAATGAGACTTGGTCAGAAGCATGTCTGGGTCGGTGCAATTCAGATTTGTTCGTGGCATTGCCATGGCTACCATAACTAGGTCAAGGTGACCTAGGGGTGCAAAAATCTTAAAAAATCTTCTTCTCCGAAAGTATTGATTGGAGAAAAAATCTGATGTGATATTTGGCTTCTCTAGGGTCTTAAGCCTGTAGTTTGTTCATTTCGTGAAATTCGGTCGAAAAATGGGTTACGCGTTTTTGCGTTTAATTTTGAAAAAATCGTAAAATAGCTTCAAATTGTTATAACTTGACTACTTGACCAGATAATGACATGGGGTTTTCAGTTTTGACATCTTCTTGTTAGTATCTTCAAAATGAGGTCAAGGTCAATTGTGAAGGTCGTGACCTAATTTTTTTTACCTCTGATTATACTTATTATCTCTAAAACTATAAACTTTTTGTATAGTCATGTATATTAGAATGTTGTAGGTATTGATACAACGACCATTTTGATGTATAGAAAAAGGTCATGGGTTCAAAGGTCAAGGTCACAGATGCGAAACAATTCCGAAATGGTTAATTATCTCGAAAACTATAAACTTTTTATATAGGCATTTATATTAGAATGTTGTAGATATTGTTACAACGATCATTTTGATGTATAAAAAAGGTCATGGGTTCAAAGGTCAAGGTCACGGATGCGAAACAATACCGAAATGGTTAATTATCTCGAAAACTATAAACTTTTTGTATAGGCATTTATATTAGAATGTTGTTGATATTGATACAACGATCATTTTGATGTATAGAAAAAGGTCATGGGTTCAAAGGTCAAGGTCACAGATGCCAAACAATACCAAAATGGTTAATTATCTCGAAAACTGTAAACTTTTTGTATAGGCATGTATATTAGAATGTTGTAGGTATTGATACAGCAATCATTTTGATGTATAGAAAAAGGTCATGGGTTCAAAGGTCAAGGTCACAGATGCAAATCAATACTGAAATGGTTAATTATCTCGAAAACTATTAACTTTTTGTATAGGCATGTATATTAGAATGTTGTAGGTATTAGAAAAAGGTCATGAGTTCAAAGGTCAAGGTCACAGATGCGAAACAATACCGAAAATGTTAATTATCTCGAAAACTATAAATTTTTTGTATAGGCATGTATATTAAAATGTTGTAGGTATTGATACAACAATCATTTTGATGTATAGAAAAAGGTCATGGGTTCAAAGGTCAAGGTCACAGATGCGAAACGACACCAAAATGGTTAATTATCTCGAAAACTATAAACTTTTTGTATAGGCATGTATATTAGAATGTTGTAGGTATTGATACAACGATCATTTTGATGTAAAGAAAAAGGTCATGGGTTCAAAGGTCAAGGTCACAGATGTAAAACAATACTGAAATGGTTAATTATCTTGAAAACTATAAACGTTTTGTATAGGCATGTATATTAGAATGTTGTAGGTATTGATACAATGATCATTTTGATGTAAAGAAAAAATGGGGTCATTGGGGTTTAGTATTTACGTTGTCTTTAAATCTATCAGCTAGCCATTAGTTATCAGGTGAGCGTATAAGGCCCATGGGCCTCTTGTTTTATTTATTATTATTTACTTTTGTTGGACAGTGTAGTTGCACATAGAAATATATTTTGTTTTATATCTTTAGATCACCCCAGAAGCTCGCGTAACCCCAACAGTCGCCACCATCCAAATGGTAAGCTTCTTTCTTTTCATTTATTTTTTCTGCACCTTTATTTATTTATTTATTTATTTTTATTTATTTTTTTTAAATATTTATTTATTTATTTATTTATTTATTAAGTTTACTTTTCATGTCGAATTTTACTAACTCACAAAAGACCTTTTGTTATACACAAGTCAATAGTGAGGACAACACAATAGGTGAGCAGTTCCCAAAAATTAATTACACACAGGAGTTTTTAGCATTAAACCTTCAGTTCAAGGTTTTATTGGATTCAAGGAAAACATTTAGAATTAAACTATATAGTCTTGATGCTGGTTATGGTGTTTTAGTAGTCAAAGGAATGAGATAGATTCCACAGAATACAAGAGAGTTGTAAGATTTTAACATGTGGTATTCTGGACACATATTTTACCAAGAATTAATAATAATGAAATGTTTTGTACTTGCCCAATTTGTAGTAATTGTGATAATTTTGTCTATTTCAGCCCCACCTCGTATGAATGGTCATAGTAAACATGGACGCAGACCAGGTCACAGTTATGAATCCTCTACAGTACTTAGTAGTGATCTTGACACTACCAGCTTCTTTGATTCTGAAGATGATAGTCGGTTTTCTACAGTTACCGAAACCACAAATAGGTCTTCTTCTAAATATGGTAAACATCGAAGGAGACGGCGGAAACACCGCTTACCTCCAATTAGCAGAGTAAGTCATTTGATTATAAAAAACCTGTATAGATTATTTGCTAGGCAAATTGGGTTCAACAAAGGCTATTTTGAACAAATATCAAAAATATGATACTTATATGGGGTGCACTTCAACCTAGAGTAAGTTGAGTATTGATCTTATAACTCTTAAAAACAAATGTTACAATCACCAACATTGGTTTAATGTTTGATCTACCATGAAAAGTCCCTCCTGTCTGCTAAAAGGAAAATTATTTAATAGTCTGCCTATTAATAGATATGATTCTGATATTAGGGGTTATTTAAGACCTGTATTGCATAGTCTAACAGTTTTCTTCCATATGACACCAGCCTCGGCATTGTGCCACCACTTAGATATTCAGCATAATATTTGAGTCAATAACTGGTAACTACAGAATCTGCTTTAAAATTTTGAAATAAGCAAGTTAACATGTCAGTTAATGCTGTTTTACATTTCAAGTGGTTGAGATCTTTGTAAAGGAATTTTAGGGTGAAATTGTGGTTAAATATTGAAGATAAATGAGTAGTTATGTTTAGTTGCATTATTTAGTCAAATTCTAGTATTATTTTATCAAGTTATTTTCTTTATTTTTCAGGCTTCGTCTTTTAGTAGTATTACAGATTCTACAATGTCTCTTAATATAATTACTGTAACGTTAAATATGGGTAAGTGAGTTATATACACTCTGTCTTAAATTTAAAACATCTGCATCAGAAGTAAAAATTAAACAAACCATAGTCAATACATCTCTCCACAATTCTTTAAAAGTAGTAACAACTCTGTGGTAGTGATTGACATAACTCCTCATTTAAAAAATGCTTGACCTTGACATTAATAAGGACTTAATATTATTAAGACCGATTATGACCTTTATGTTCTTGAAATAAATTGTCATATATTAATATTGTAACTACAATATGTTGGCTTACTTTGATATATTACTGCAAAAAGCTTGAGTAGCTTTCTTCTGTTCATGTTGTGCCAGTCTTAATCCCTTTTAGTCAGATAATCACCAGACTATTATAATCCTGACATCGACATCATTGATACATCATGAGCTGTATCATACTATTGGCATTAAGATTTCGGTTATAAAATATTCATGGACAGAAAATTATATTTAAAAAATGGATCAAGTTTTTTGAGTGACTTGTGATTTGGATGAGCTACACTGTTCCTCTGATAGCTGTTACAATTTACTTTGAAATGAGTTCTAATATTTTCGTTTTTATTTTCAGATACTGTAAATTTTTTAGGAATCAGTATTGTTGGTCAGAGTAATAAAGGTGGTGATGGGGGTATATATGTAGGTTCTATTATGAAAGGGTAAGTCACTTCCTTGTCTACTAATTACCTTGTTCATGCTAATATCAGAAATGTATGTTACCTATATGAGTTCAGTGATTATAAAAAATTTGAGTGATCTTTGTTAAAAAATATCAACAAAAAATGCCTGTTATAAGTAATACCTTACTTTCTCAGTGATATATTTTACATTTTGTATGAAAATGTTTCAAACATGACAAAATGATGGTCAGAATTTATTGAAGAAAAGTTTCAAAAAGCTTAACAGTTGACATCAATCTTTTTTTTCTTAAGAAATAAAACAAGAATGTCTGATGTCTTTTTGTTAAACTGTACATATTGTGTTACAGTGGTGCTGTAGCCCAAGATGGGCGTGTGGAACCTGGAGATATGATCTTAGAAGTTAATGGGGTTAGTTTTGAAAATATGAGTAATGACGATGCTGTTAGAACATTAAGAGAAGCTGTTCAAAAACCAGGGTAAGCAAAAGAAAATAATCAATTTTTAACACTTCCTGCAGACAAAATATAGACATTGGCAACCAATGTGTTTTAAGATTTTTGAAGGGTTGTGTGGGTGAATTATGCTATTCTTGCAGGTCGTGTATTTTTACCTTTCCACCATAATTTGATGCTAAATCAAATAATACTTTTCACAAAATACCAATGTAGTTGTTAATGATCTTCTTTATTAGAGCATATATGTGTTAACTTGATAACTTAACAAAATCAAGTGTTAACAGGAACAAATGTTTTAGTCTTAAAAGTAACAAAAAAGTCTTGATCATAAATTTTATGTAAACTTGTCTTTTAATAGAGTTTAAATTTGTGTTTGTTGATGTATAAGTTAAATAATAATATATTTTAATACATTTTAACATTTTATAATACATTTTACCATTTTATTTACAGTCCAATAACACTAGTCGTAGCTAAATGTTGGGATCCAAATCCAAAAGGTTACTTCACAGTACCAAGACAAGAACCAGTGCGACCCATAGACCCATCAGCATGGGTAGCACATACAACAGCAATGAGGGGGGATTTTATGAATCGGGTAGGAGGTCCTAGTCCGTCATTAAGTAATATGACTTCAACAAGTTCATCTTTAACAAGTTCTATACCTGAATCTGAAAGTAAGTACATATATCTTCCTTAGTACAAAAACATGTAGAAAATTATGTTTCCTTGAAATTTTTTGTAAAATTATGAATAAAACTATATTTATGTGGCAATCCTCTTGTACCACAGATTGCATTTTCATAGCTCTATCTATATTAATAATAAGGCATGTTTTCTGTGTATTAATATTCAAGATATTCACCACCAGGAGAATTCAAACCAATTTAATCATATAACAACAAAAGAATATTCCAAAATTTATATGTGCTAATATTTGTTAAAAAGTCACTAGAACTGAGGAAAGTGGGCTTAATTAAAGCATAAGAATATTTGTCATCTCCATTTTACCTCAGTTTTGATATTACAACTTGTACAACTTTAACTGTCTTATGAAGTGTTGCATTGTTACAAACCGCATGATTTGGTTTACACACCATTATTATTATTTAAAATCTTTCTACAAAGTTTAAAGTAATAAACTAGGCATTTTTTACTTTGTTTAAATTATGTTATTTTACAAACCAGAAATTAAATACTTTTTTGTTATCTTTTCTGTAGGATTTGATGATTTAAACCTCACAATAAATACAGATATGACCACTGTTGTCAAAGCAATGGCACAGCCAGATTCTGGTCTGGAAATCAGAGACAGAATGTGGCTAAAAATTACTATACCAAATGCTTTTATAGGTAAGTTTTAAGAAGATCTATTTGTTGTACCTTGAACCAAGGTGATATCTGAAAGGTCAAGGTCATTGGAAAACATAAAATGTTGGGGACTGCGGGTATTTGGCTCTCAAGAGACAGTTCTAGTTTTAAACTAATAGTGTTAGGTTTATGAAGCGTTATGATTCTTAGGTATGTTTTGACACTTTTCAAAATTAGAGTTTTGAGAGACATAGAGAAGTTATTTTTCTTATTGCAACAGCATATACATGTATAATGTTGTCCTTGCATATTCTTAGTCTTACCATTAAGGTTGAAAAGACTGACAAGTTGTATTATTATTTGTAATTATACCCCCTGCAAACTAGTGTGAGGGAGGTATAAAGGAATCACCATATCTGTCTGTTCGTCTGTGTAATATTGTGTCCGGACCATATCTCATAATTGCTATGAATGACAGTCATAAAACTTCATATGAATAATCTTCATGGTCCAAAGGTGTGTCATGACCTTGAACCAAAGTCATATCGGAAAGGTCAATGTTGGGAGAAAACATTAAATGTTGGGGGTGGGTGTTCAAGATACGGTTCTAGTTGGCAATTCTTTCTTGTGATTTCTTTCTAAGGCTCTATTAATGCTTCATAGGGCCCCCAATATTTGTTATTTATCTATTTTATGTTATACATTTCAGGTTCTGATTTAGTAGATTGGTTATTTACACATGTAGATGGGTTTGCAGATCGACGGGATGCTAGAAAATATGCATGTAATTTACTTAAAGCTGGCTTTATCCGGCACACAGTTAATAAAATAACATTTTCTGAACAGTGCTATTATATATTTGGAGACTTGTGTGGAAGTAAGTATCATGCCTTCATATCTTCTTTCTATTTGTGTATAATGTGTGAACAGTTTAATGATTAATGAATTCAGTTTGATTTTCACTGAAGCTATTCTCAGTGTGAAGATGCATTCTGTTACTTTTCTGTACATCACTTTTCAAATGAAATAGTAATTCACACGTACATCTTATTGGACAACATTGATATTTAAAATTGTCTTCAATCACTACATAGCAGTGGCCATTTCATTACACTTCTAATAGATTCTGATAAGTTTATGTAAAAAATTTAAAAAATGCAATAGGCCAATTGTTACAGACTACAAAATATGAATCTGAATAAAGTTAACTGTTATTGAATGGTCACAGAATGCAAAAACAGATAATAATGTCATGTCTAATCATTTCAATAAAAACTTTTATCATGTGGGATTTATCATTTATAACATCTACAAATCAATGTTAGTCTGTCTTAAGACCTTACTCATCTATCCTCATAATTTTGTTATCATAAACGCTCATATATACATAATATGTTGCTGTAATCATTGATTTTGTCATATCATATTTCATCATTCCTCATGATTTAATATAGTATAATTGTTATATCACAAGTATAAACTGTCCATTATCTTCATTTTTGTATCTTAAAAAACCTTAAAAATTTATATAAAATTTAATCATATTTTTATTACCATTTTACCTTGTTCCTGATTTAGATGGACCCCAGTATCCAGGTTAGTGTACTTCCATGCATGCATTTCTGTGTTTACAGAGCCATTTTAAGATGGATCACACTCAGATGATGATGGTGTTGTAGAAATGCTATCTGGATAACATTTATAGTTATCATATTAACAACTATTTTTGCTGTTTAGAATCATCACAATCTTTTTAGGTTCCATCAGGGACAGTTTGTTTTTTATCATGATTCATGATTCAACACTTTGTTCAACCAAATTAATGCTCCCCAACTTGCTGCTTATTATTATTATGGTGTTTCCAATGTTCCATTCATAGCACTCTGTGTGGCCATATTATTTTCATTTTCTTTCAACATGGGATCATATAATTTAATGTTTTAATGTTTTCCTGTGAAAATGGTCTTTTTCTGGGAATATGTTGCATTTTCCTTTTCCATATCTCACAGAATTCACTTAACATTGAGCATTAATTTAACAAAGGTTGAATGTTTTCAAACACTTAATAAGGAGTTATCTTTTCATTATAAAGAGTTATCTTTCCTAAGTTGTTAACAGAATTGATTGAATTGGGGAGAGGTAGAGGGGCAGTAAATGTAATGATTAGGGGAAAGAGGGAGGGGTGGACAAGTAGTGAGGATCATCAAAATGAAAATGACAATAATGCAGAATGGGGGAATTTTTAATGAATAAAGGAAAAAGGAAGGGGTGGGTGTGAAAGTAAGGATCATCAAAGATGACTTTTTAAATGAAGATGACAGGGGGGGATAATTTTTTCAAATGAAGATAGTTTTTCCCAGTACCAAGTTGAAGCATACAGTGAAACTCCTGTTTGTCCGTTTATCCCACTTACTTGGGTAATGGCTTGTCTGCATAACTTCACATTATGTTAGTACATAAGTGAAGCTGAACATTTTATCAACAAAACTATATGCAGTATTTCAGTATTGAATCTTATCTGAAAAACTGGAAAAATTTGATTTAAACAACTTAAGATATCTACATTTGAAAAAATGCAATTACTAATTACTAATATGAATATAAAAGCCTGACAAGACTATGGTTACTATTTTTAAAGCAGGAGTGATCTTCATATCGCTTCATTCCTTTGTGTTGGAAATGAACACATACTTTGAACAGCTCAGTGTTTTTTCACAAATGTGAAATACAATTTATTTTGAAAACTTCTTTTCTTTATGTTAAGTTCAATTATTTTTGAGTAGAAAAAAGAGAAGGAAAAAAAAACACAGAAAAAAATTCAGGATTTCAAATGGCTGGGATAAAATTAGTCTTGTCAAACTTTTAAAACTTTGTTTTAGATTTTACTGATACTATGTCATACTAACTAAAGGTGTGGTGGGATAACTTAATTAACTCTATATAGTGAACATAGTTAATATTGACTAGGTTGAAGTGCTGTAAGCAATGTCTTAATGTGTCTACAAAAACTGAATAAAATTATGTTACCATTTTGTTTTTGATATGTTTAAAAAAAAATTCTAAAGGTTGATGTCGTATACTGTAAACATATTTATTTTAGTGGTGTACTAATTTTTGCTTATTTGACGGTTGTTTTTTGTGCGAAAATTAATGCAGCACAGAAAATTATATTATGCGTAATGTGTTATAAACAAGCAAAAAATTAACTACTTAGATATGTCAGTTTTCATTTATCTCGAAAATAAATACACACAGAATTCGGTATGTTTACAGTATGTTTGTCTCTTGGGGAAAAAAACCATCAAAATCTTTGATCCTAAAAAAAAATTCCAATAAAAGTTTACCAAGTACGTTGTGTTTGATAAATTAAAAAAATATTTAAACACTGCACTGCTTATTTCACTTCAAACATTAGATAAGCTTTTAACGATATAACCGGAAAGTTACTTACAAGTTATTGTTATTTATCATGGTAGTTAATTTTAATATTAAGATATTACTCCTCTCTAAGTTATGATAAATGTTTTTAGAACTGTTAATGCATAGGTAAAATTCTTAAAGTGACTTTAATCTTAACAGATTAATCGTAAATTTGGATTTTTTTTACCCTGAAATGTTTATGGCATGGCAATGATGAGAGTGAAAAGTTAAGTTGAATTTTTAGTTTGATAAAAAAAAAAATGTTTTGTAATACTTTCAAAAAAAATTTGAATCTAAATTTATCATCAAATATTATTAATTTGATCTTTTTTCACATTTTTTTTTTGGCTCAGAAATAATGGTTTGCTTTAAAATGAATTAGAGAATTTTTGATATATTTTTGATGATGACATTAATTTTTAGCTCACTGGCACTTCACATAAATGGCCAGAGTATGTCTTTTCACTTCTTGTTTTAACTTGATGTTATCCTTCCATGTATGATATTTTATATATTATATGGTATTTAGTTTCATCAATGATTGATTAATTATGCTTTACATTGGATTTTGATTTTCGTTAGAAAATATATTTATACTAATACTTAATTTGACAATTTGTAAAAAGTTCAGTTTGCCTTTTAATTTTGTAGCTATGTTACTAAAAAAAAAAACAAAAAAAAAACATCAGCAATTTCTTGTTTCTTATGGAAAATTATCTGTAAATGAAGTCAAAATCCAGTGTTAGATAGTGTTTATTTCATACACACAAACGCCTGACTTACAAAAATTAAGGTTATATTTATTTGATACATTTCAGATTTAACATCATTAAGTTTAGAAGATGTAGATTCTGTGTCAGAAGCTGATCGTGATACCTTAGCACCACTGCCACCGCCCCACTGGAATAACCAGTACCCGTATAGTAACACAAGTTATCTACCACAAAATCTTGGTTATATACCACCATATAGTTATACAAGTACAGACTCTCAAAGTTTTATTGGAAGTTATGTCGATGGTGTGGCTTCCGAGAAAAGTATTGCCATTGGTGGTAACACAACTGGTGGTGGTAACGGCAGTGCCGGAAGTGTTCACAGCGCTTCAGGTAATTATAAACTTTGTAAATTTGAATGGAGCATTTTTGATTGGCATGGTTTAAGACATTTTGTTGTTGTTGCTGTTGTGGATTTATTTGATCTTACTTTAAATTGTTTCGTCCAGATCCTTGTGTAAAATCTTTACAAAACAAGTTTTTCTATCTGAATTTATGAAAAAATAATTTGTATTTTATTTTGAAAATTAACTTTTTTTAACTATAATGAAATGGTTATTATA
Source organism: Anadara kagoshimensis (assembly GCA_021292105.1). Classification (NCBI taxonomy): domain Eukaryota; kingdom Metazoa; phylum Mollusca; class Bivalvia; order Arcoida; family Arcidae; genus Anadara; species Anadara kagoshimensis. Next base: position 32,999,039 of record CM037870.1, on the reverse strand, counting down.
TACCTGTAAAGATCATTTTAACATCATCACTGAAATAGTTATATTGTCATTTATCACAATCATCCTAATTTTGCTGTCAAGTCTATCCAAATTTAGTTTTGAAGTTGATAAACCATTAGAAAAGCATTATAGAACTTGATTTTCCATTAATGAGTACATAATCATTTTGAAAATTTAGACAAATGTTTGGTAAAAACACTAATGGAAATTAAATTAACAAACATGGTATAAGACAAACTAAAAATATTTTCTTGTGTATTTGAAATTAAAAAAGGGAGATAACTTTTATATGGAAGACCATATTGCTTCAACTTAATTTGGACATGCTTGTTTATACATGTAGTTGAATAATAAAATGCATGCATATGATATATGCATAATAGATACTATAATTTTAGTACATGTATTAACATAATTAGTGTATAATTTGTCTACTTATTTGGATCTTCTAATTACTCACTAAAACATGTTACTCGGACAGAAATAAAGAAAGGTTAGGGTGGAGATCAAATCCCTTACCCAGTATAATAGAAAGCATTTTATATAAACAGTTTAAGAAATAACTTAAGGAAAGAAAATTTGTATGAAATATAAAATTTTGCAGAATTACATAATTTGAGATGACGATCAAATTGATCATGGGTGCAAGTTGCAGCTAAATGCTTTTAAAAACAAAGTTTAGCTATGGCTTTCCTTTCAGCTATGGTGCTATTGCCTTTGGTTCCCCTCATAAAACTATGGAATGGTCCAAAAAAATAAAACATGCCATTAAATATACAGGGGTGAAGGGTTTTGGCTATAATGCTTTTTACAACTTTTGCTATCATTATAATGCTATTTGTCTGCTGGATTTAAAAAATCAAGTGACTTTCGAAGCTGTAAACCAGACGAAAAATTCAGAGAGAATGAAAAAAGGAGAGTAGACAAATAAGATAAATTAATCCAGAATGCATCTTTTATATTGATTTTATGTTAATCAGGATTTTGATTTTATTTTGTTATATATTTTATTATTTTTACTCTTTGTTTTACTGCACGCTGATTGACAGCTCTGTCGTTTATGTTGTGAATCCCCGAGACATGTTTGAGTATATTTGTTTTGCAGTAGCCCAAAAAGACTGTGCTTGTATTGTCAGTACATACAATCAGTTGAGAAAACTTTGGGAAAATAAAGATAAACAACTTTACAATCACAAAGAACAACAAAATTCTACAGCCAAACATCAACAACAAATACAAGATGGGATGATATATCATCGTGCATGCTCTCGGCATTCCACAGCTAGTTCCGGTTTGTAGTCCTCAGTTTTAAACCTCCTCATTTTGCTAGAACCTTATAGGCCTATTTTTCATTTTATTTTTCCTAGTTTTGATTTTTTCTGTTTGAACAGTATTTGGGGTATCTTCAGGTGGAAGGGCTTTTCTTTTTATTTTGCAAACAGTACAAAGAAAAATAAGAATTAAAATACTAATAATTAACATTGCCTCGGAAGAACACAAACAGAACTTACTAATATTTTATAACCCAAATACTGGTCACATTGATTATGCTCTCTGCACATCATATGGAGCTTGAAATGACAACAAAAATTGATAAGGCATATTTTCAAATTTGGTATTTTTTAGAGACTGTTTAATTTGTTATCTTTCAAGCTCTGTATGATCCAGTTTATATATTCAGTTGCTTTTGTTCCCCCAGATTATATATAGACCTGGTATACTCTTTGTTTTGTTGGTCAGTTTTTGGTTCTGTACTAATTTATGATTATAAATTTTCTGTGCATGCCAAATTTTGTTTCTGCATTTATTTTTAACATATTCAAGTTTGTAACACAATAAGAACTAAAAATATTTAACCTGACAATGCAAGTAACATATCTAACTCCTGTGTAAATATGTTGTATATCTAGTTGTATTTCAGCAGTATGGGCACCTGTCTTTAATTGACCCATTGGTACATTCAGACTATTTCCACCTGTATGGTTTATCTGACATTTTTACATGTTATATTTTGTAAAATGATTGGATTTAGATATCTGCTTCTCTGATTTTCATTGGTTTCTTTGAGAGGGATATTTATTTTTGTGGTACATGTGTATTTTCTGCCATTGTACATATTCTTATCAACAAGTATTACTGTAGTACATGTGTATGGATTAAAGCTATTCTTTGCTTGTCCTAAGTAGTTTCCATCTCAGCTTTGCAAAATTTCAGATTTTCATTATTGTGTACTTGTTGTGTTATTTGGAAATTTTTGAAATTTTTTGTCCAAACTTTACCTCAATGCCTCAACCTAAATGGACAGTCGAGAAAGTGTACATCACACATTTGTTTTGAAGCAAAATGTAATCAATAATTGTATCATTCTATACGTGTTGAAGCATGCAACTTACATTACAGAGGGGCTAGGTATTTTGATTATATAAAAATGTTTTTGGTCAAAATAGTTGTATGTACTGACATAACACTTTGCCAATTGTTTATGCTTTTACTTGTAATATATAATAATAATTTTCTGTGTGGGTAATTGCTACTAGTATACATGACTGTACATGCAAAAATTGACAGTGAAAATTTCAGTTGTTAAAATTGAATTTCACTGGATTTTTACGGAATTATTAGATTCCATTGGATCAGATCTGGAAAGTTAAACTGAAGACAAGTTTTTAAATTCCACTAAATTCACATTGGGAGGCACAAATTCTTGATTTTATATCAGTTATTTTGTCTGCAACTGGACTGGTCTAATGTAACAGTTAAAATTTGGTAATACTGGAGAATAAAATAGTAAATTCAGGATCAGTTTAACAAAAACAAATTTTCTTCAAGCCTTGAATATGGACACTATTTATATTCAGTAGGGGACAAGAAGTAACAAAGAAGTTAGTGTACCTCTATAATTATGAAGAGATCAATAACTTAACTGTTCAAAATTGTGAATTTTTAACTGGTTCTTAAAAATATATAATATAATTTTACATGAATGTTGTATTTTTTTATACATTGAATAATGAAAATATACCCTAGCATCCATCATCATCATTGCACATGCATTTGAGTGTAGAATATAGAGAAGCTTGATAGAGAAATTGTTTCTTTGTAGTGTTATAATAGTTAGTGCTAGAGTTTGCCAGATACAATTGATATATATCCCAGACTAGCCTATTCTGCATGACTGTGTGTGTGTCATCATATCTCTTAATCAGTACAAACATTAATTATTGTCATTAAAACATTATTGGCATGGTATCCATATATTTGATTTTTTGAGAACAAATTCAATATATTTCTATATAAAATATTTATATGATTCAGTGCATGGTCTAATAAACATAAAAATAATAATTTTAATCATATAATTATTATAATTTTTTATAACTTATTTTGATACAGAACTATTTTAATAATGCTAAATCAATTTTAATATTTTAAATAATTGTTTTATAACTTTGGTTCAACAGTCCACAATGCATGTTGTTTGCCTGTTAACCTGCCGAATGCCCAGAAGTTCTTGTCTAAAACGCTCTGTACTGAAATTGAACCCAACAACAATGTGAGAGGTAAAAGGTCAAATGTGTCTGACACGCCCACTGTTACCAAGGACAAAGTCCAGAGTGATAAAACATCCAGTGATAATGTAACTAAGGACAATGTAACTAAGGATAATCCTAATGTAACCAAGGAAACTGTAGCTAAAGATACTGTAACTAAGGACCTGCTCAGTGTTTCTAAAGATAGTGTCAAAAAGGAGACAGTGGCAGACACTGGTGCAGAAAAGCTTGGGGTAGTACAGGCAGCAGATTTGTTAGCTAACAAGCAAGGTTAGTCTGGGATATTACCATTGTGCATGTTGTCAGCGATATGACAGCTTCTGCCGCAGTCCGACGCATGATGCCATCATGATCACACAGCTTACTGATGCTGACTATAGCTGCTGCCAGTATTAGCATACAGCAGATTTATTGTGTAATTTAGCCTTACAGCCACTGCTGAAGATTTTATGAAGAGTTGGAGTTTTGCTGTTGTCTATAATTGATCTGTTATTTGATTGTAGTATTTAATACAGATAAAATGTGTTACATTTTATGTATGTAAAAAAGAGTGAATTTTAGTTTGGCGTAGACTTTTTGTTCAAGCTTTTTTATCAGTCATTTTCCTTAGGAGAATTTTTTATTGTTTTAGATTTAAGGTGAATAGAACATAGTTTATTTCACTGAAATACATTTAAGATCTATAAACCCTGAAATTCTTTTATAATTATTATTTAAATGTATGCATCTTAAAGACATGAAGAATTCTTAATAACATTCTTGTAGAGTTAAATGACTTCTGAAATCACCTTCTGGGAAATATAAATAAAATCATAATATTAGATGTAGTTCCATTTGTAAACAATTAAACAAGCAAAAATAAGCTAAGTACAGTAATTATTGCCTCACTTGAAACGTATTGAGATTGTCCACATTGAAAATATAACATATTGCTACAGAAGTTGAGTATGGATGATTTTTGTCAAAGTCATAGATGATGAATTATGGATGACTTTGGTCAAGGTCATAGATGATGGATTATGGATGACTTTGGTCAAGGTCATAGATGATGGATTATGGATGACTTCAGTCAAGGTCATATATCTAAATTTTATCGACAGCACTTTTTAAGCTAAGCTTATACTCTTTTCATTTACCATTGCCACCACCACCACCACCATCACATGACTGTATTATAAAGATAACCATCATACCACTTCTTGTAACACTTTCACCCAAGAATTACAACATGTAGTATTTTTGTGAATGCAGTCACACTTATATAAATTATATATACAGTGGAATATATGCATTAAAAGTATTTTATCTCATAGACTATATATATTATTTGGAAGTTAACCCTTTTGAAATAAAACCTGTCTGATCTTTGTGGTTGGAAGATGTTCAGTTTTAGACACATACTACAGAGCTTCCATTTGACCCTAAATTTTCAAGGTTCGAATAATTTTCGCTAGAATCTCGAGAAACAAATCAACTGCTTCTTCATGAAAGTTGGGAATCAAACTTCATTTTCAAGTTTTAAAAAAATATAGTTTTGGGGTCAGATGGAATGTTAAACATGTTACTTTTTCCCCTATCAGGATCAGAACTTTCCATTTTTCATATCCATTTCACATATTCTTTTAATACCCCCCACAAACTAGTTTGAGGGGGGTATTTAGGAATCACCATGTCTGTCTGTCCGTGTAAAATAGTGCCCAGGCCATATCTCATCAATGCTTTGAACGACTCTCATGAAACTTCTTATGAATAATCTCCATGGTCCAAAAATATTTCATGATAAGGAGGGTCAAGGTAACAGGAAAACTTTCAATGTTGGGGCAGGGGTATTTGGCTCTCAAGAGACAGTTCTAGTTGCTTATAGACATTGATATGTTAGTGCCATCTTCCCGTGAGAAAAAATTCATTAAAACGGCTTATTTCAATTGATCATGGAAATTCTCACAATTTTTCTTTTTCTTTTTTCAATTTTAGTTAAAAAAAAAAAAGAAAAGTAGTGCTGCACAATATCACAATAATTTATGATTAATAAATTACGTAATAGCTGTTGTTAACATTCAGTAATTTAAAAAAAAAAAATATTGAGATTAAATAATTATTATTGTACAGAAAATTATATTGGCTTTTAAAACAGGTGTAAGTACAAAGACATAAAAACTTAATAAACTTTTCCATAAATTTCTGTAATTGGACAATTGACCATTCCTGTCATGTTATTGTTGTTATCTAACCTTTAAAAGTACTTAAGAGTTGATGAATCTCCTTCTTTTGACCTACAAAATTATCAGTTGATGAATTTCCTTCTTTTGACCTACAAAATTATTAGTTGATGAATTTCCGTCTTTTGATCTATAAAATTATTAATTGTGAAGCATGCATCTTTGGTCCTTATTTATGATTTTTTATCAGAAAATTTAGCTTTTCATATGAGTAGTGATTAATTAAAAAAAATTGCTTTCATGTATTTTTTAACATTCCTTAATAATAGTTGTTATTGTTGATTAGTAATTTAAGTTGTCTTTGCTTACAGATAACTAACTAATAGGTTTTATGTGTTGTAAACCAATCAATCTTTTATTTTGTTTATCTATAATTAAGAGTGGAATATAATCGCTTCATACCCCATGTATGTACAATCAGAAGCAAAGAATTCAGAAATTAAAATTTTATCAAAATAACACATTTTTCAATCAAACATAATAAAAACCAATACATTATTCAATTGATTGTGATATTCAGCTGATTTTATACCTATTTGAAGTAAAATTCCGTACTTACCAGTGAGGAGATCGGTTCCATTCATTTTACTATTCATTATACACTATTATAAGGGTAATCTCTGCTTCTTCAAATAGCACCAAAAACATGTACTTAGTTTTATAAACATATATTATTACTATTGTAAAAGGGTAATCTTTGCTTCTTAAAAATACATGTAGTGCCAAAAATAACATGTACTTAGTTTTACAATAAATATATCTATGTATATTGTTACTATTGTATAACCTTATTGCTAGATATAGTTTGGTTACTACTAATCTCCGTAACAACATTGCATGAGAGTTTTGAGAAATAACTTCTTGTACATGGTCATTCATGAGAGATAATAACATCATCATGAAAATAATAACATCATCATCAATATGTAGAAAGGTATCTTGTATTTCTCAATATACTACTATTTTATAATGATTTGTATGTTCAACATATGTGTTAATTAATCGTTACTGCAACACATTTGTACCCATGTAAAGGTTTTACTAACCGGTTTGAAATAATACCAAATTATCATCAGTTAATGGTATTACTTGTGTATATAGCAGTAACAAGCTATTTTGTGCTAGACAAGGCTATACATTAATCGTAATTGGAAGAATTTGTACCTATATAAAGATTTTACTGGTTTGAAATATTACCAAATTATCATTAGTTTATGATATGACTTCTGTATATATAGCAGTAACAAGCTATTTTGAGCTAGACAAGGCAATACATATGATCATAATTAAATGAATTTGTTCCGGTATAAAAGTTTTACTAACTTGTTTGAAATGTTACCAAATTATCATTAGTTAATTAGTTAATGATATTACTTGTGTATATGTAGAAGTAACAAGCTATTTTGAGCTAGACCAGGCAATACATTGTACATATTTAGACTTTTAGAAGAACATAACCACATTCCTGTTCTTTATATCTATACTTTTTCTTGCTGGTTAGTTTGTATGTTAGTTAATGACCAAAGTCACAGGTATACATGTATACATCTTTGTATAATTTATTATTTGATAAATATTTGACTAATTTGTTGTTTTTATGTTGTACTATTTATGCAATTTTGTTACAGGTGGAATGAAAATATTTGGAATAAGACCAGAGTTAACATAGACATCTATCTAATATGTCAAGTATAAGCACAATATTATTCAATATTTGTAAAGTTTGTAAATCTTGCTTCATGATATAAAGAACATATTTGATACAATGATTAATTTTCACATTTGATTAATTTACAGGAAGTAGTGCTTCTGGAAGTAGTCGGAAAGAAAAAGACAAATCAGGAGGGGGTAAATCTGGAAGTCCTGCGGGAAGTGGAGGAAGTGATACTGAGACGGCCAGTTTAGCGAGTGCCAGGAGGATGACTCCTGTTCAGATGCCTCTGGTATCCCTAGGAACAATGCCACAAGATCTTAGCTCTAGCAGACAGTCTTTCAAAATGGCTATGGGAAATCCATGTGAGTTTTTTGTGGATGTCATGTGATTAAGCCATACATGTGGCCTCTTTACAGCCAAAACATTTTATATATATAAATATATTATAATCTCATTTTTGGTATTATTGCATGCAGAAAATCAATTTGGATTATTATTATTATCATCATTATTATTGAAAAGTATTTTATCTTTCATGAATCGAGATCTTTTTAAAGCAAATGAAATTTAATTTTCATTTCAAATTTGTATATTATAAATAGTTTTTATGCGATACATTTTTTTTTCTGAATTATATAATTATGATGAATAGTTTACCAAACAGTTGTAAAAATTATTAAACATACTGAATATAATCATTTATCTTGACATTTAATTATCCCATTTTAATTTATTGCATATATAATGCATGATGAGGCATTTAGAGTTGAAATGAATGTCTGAAGTTGCTGTAGGGATATCTGGTATTTCATGTATTAAGAAGTTGATTAAGTAAGGCTAGTTTGCATGGATTATTCTCAGGTGGTGGCTTATTAGAGCATCAGATAGATTAAAAAGAATTATCGCTACTTGTAGTGTCTGAAAAATCTCAACCTGATTATAATGGGTTAGGTTCGTAGTAAGACGTAGCTGTTGTATTCTGGACCAAATTAACAAACTACAAGTTGTGATTTATTCTTTTATTTAATTGCACTGCAAATAGATGCACTTTTCACTTTATTCTTGAATCTCTGCTGAACAAAGTCTGAGGAGGAAGAAGGATTTGTCACAGACATCAATATTTTCTAGGAATCTCTTCTTTGTATTATGGAAAACAAGACTGTATATTAAGATTCAGAAGGCAATGAAATCATATCTGGAACAGTCCTGAGGTGTTTATTCCGATACGAAATGAGATCCCATGGTTTGACAATTCTTGCTCAAATTTGTATTTATTTTCAAAGTCTAGAATCTAGAAACGTGTATAAAGGTTATATTTTGTGGCAGTTTTATTTTCAAGGAAACTCACTTGACCACAAATATAGCAAAAATTAGACTGCTTTGAAATATATGGTGATTTTATTTCTGAGCTAATGTCTGTGTAGTTTTATACAATGCAGAATATGCCTCCATGGATAGATTTTTGGATTTTGGACAAATATTTGAATATGCTGATTCCCCCAATTGAAGTCTGATGGTGTCTATCTGTTCACTGGATCTTTATCAGATAATTTTCCAGGATTATATATCCAAATCAAAAATCAGAACATATTTCCATAGCCTTTAAAGTTCTAGCCTTATACATGATTATACATATACCAGATCTGTATTGTAAATTCAGATATTCATTTCAACTCTTATAATAGATGAATATACTTTTTGCCATAGAAGCTGATTTAGAAAAAATGTAAACGTTTATAAGCTAAATGTCAAGTAAAAATATGTAAATGATCTTGATAATTAGTCTGCAAATTTTGCTGCATGTTGATTCAAGCACCTGTTCTGATTGTAATGATTCAGCAATTTGTGCAAATATAACCTGCTTTTTAACTGAAATATCGTACATCATTGATGTCTCTTCCAAAGACAAAATATTAGTAATATTAAATTGATCCACTGTTCTTTTATATTTAGGCCAAAGTACCCTTGGTATTACATGTTTGTATTATCTGTAGTAAATTAGATGCAATTTGATTCCTGCTTTGACTAGATTAAATGCATTGTAGCTGTGCAAAGGGAGAGAACTCTTGCCAAGTTAAGTGTGAAAGAAAATTAGAAGGTTGATGATACCTATCATACAAGTTTTGTTTGATCAAGCGAGATTTGCCTTGAAACAAAATTTTGTGAAATATTTTTTCTCAAATTCTATTTTGTGAAAATCACCACATCTATGTATCATTGAAGCCAATCTTTTGCCCATTGTGCCAAGATTGTTTTCTTGATTTACTCGATGATAAAAGAAGTTATCATTAGGTTGTATAGTTTTCAATAGTTTTCTGTGAGTAAAAAAGGATTAGTTTTCTGTGACTAAAAAAGGATTCAAAACTTGAACACTTGCACAAAATTTGTAGATTGTTTGAATTTGAATGACATTTGCACAAAATTTGCAGATTGTTTGTATAAAAATTTGAAAATTATAAGTAAAATATTACTTGTATTAAAATCTTGAGTAAGTAGTCAATAAAAATTGTTTTTTTGTAAATTTTAAATTGTAATTGTAATATATAATGGAATGCAGTTTATTAATCATGCCTTTTAAAGCCCAGCTGTCTTCTTACTTTCACTGTAGGCGATTCAGTCATCGACTCATGACCCTTGACTCACCCTGACTTGAACCCTCAACTTTCCATGGTAACAGCTTCCTTCCATGATTGGCTGTAGCGGCTGTCTGTTAAATGTGCATTGCGTTGATTGGTCAGTGGTGGTGCTGCTGCCATGAAAGGATTGGCTCCTGTGTTTTGGTGCTCGTTGTCTACTAAAACCACCTACACAAGGCAGGTGCTCCATGTCTACTAAAAACCACCCTTATGTTCAAGGCTGGCCTGGATAACACTCAGCTGATTTTATAGTACCGAGCTTGTTTTATCTTGCACAATCTAGAAGAGATAATATATTAAGTTGTTGGCATGTTACTGTGGTGCTTATATGTTTGTCCTCCACCTATATCTATCAATCCTTTGTTTTTCTTTCTATCCGTCTTTCTCTTTTTCTGTCATTAATTGTTGTTTTTGTGTCTGTAGCTACAAATATTTTGTTTTTTTATGTGGTGTTATTTTATAATAAGTTATATTCTATAATAATCTCTTTAATCAGATACAAAAGTCGGAATTGCTTCAGAAATAGTCCATTCCCGATTTTGAATCAAAACCATCCCTATGCTTACATATTAAATTCTCTCTCCAATTATGTGTAATTGCAAACAGTTCAATGAATTTGAAAATAAATTTTGATTTTAACAAAAATAAGACAAGTATTTTACAAAATGAAATATTGCAGGGTCTTATTGCTTTGGTCAATAACTAAATCTAATGTTACATGACAAAACGCCATCAAAGCTTATGAGCTTATGGCATTCCCACTTCTTCAAAAATTAACAGTTTAATAATAAATGTTCTTTAGATACATTAAGAAGTATAAGATACAATAAATATTTACAAACGACTGATTATTCTCGTCTTTCCCTCTACAAATATACCCATGAGTCGAAAACAACAACAACAACTGTAGTAGCTTGTATATGTCTCTTCATTATGATTTCCACATCCAAGGAGCTGTACTTGAAAGTAGGTCACAGTTACCTAATCATTTGTGATGGACAATAAGAGGTCCTGCTTTCATAACATTGAGCTTTTACTAGGATACAACAATAAAGTGCAATGTACATTTTATTTAATATTTATCAATTACATTTAATACTCATCAGTTGCCATAAAAATCATTGATAACTGGTAATCCCTTACACACGATAGTTCTAAAGCAAGCAGAATTATCTGGATAAGGTTCTTCAAAATACATTTTTAATATTACATTTATTTCATGTTGGATTATCAGTTTATTGAAGTTCTGTTTATTGCAATATAAAACATTACATGAAGATTTTTTCCATTCTATATTTGAATGTCATTTTTGCTGAGTGACATATTTCACAGATCTACATGAATTTTATTCAACAAATCAATCAGAAATGTTTCGCTGTTGGTCAGATACCAGTATCTTGCAGAATAACATAATGTAAATATTTTCAATACAGAGCTTGGAAAGTTAATTCTGGTATATGTCCCATTGGTCTAAAATCCCCATCTTTCTAATTATTAATTTACCTGGTCATAAAGATATAAAATCGAATTGGTATGCAACACAAATTTACCATTATTTCAGTTAGTATCTATGTATTATTAACATGACACTATCTCGTATTTTGATAAAAATGGTAAAATATGCCATTTTACACCAGTTTGTGTCTTTAGAAAACATTGTGCAACCCCCTGGCTTTATATTTGCCACATAAATTGTATTATACTTGTACATATGAATTCCCCCAAATATTCAAAGGAGCCAGAGGTCACATGATTTTTCCACAGACAAAAACTAGGAAAATTGTGTATTTTGTCACCATTTTCAATTGAAATAGGAAACTGTATCATGTTAATGATGCCAATATGATGTCTCGCTCAAAGCATGCTCAATTCTAAGGTACTTTTCTTAAGACAATAATGGGTTAGGTAGATTGACGGTCAAGACCTTGAATTTTTGGACCTCTGTGGTATCCGATAGTACATACCCCTCTATTGGACCAAAGAAATAATCTGGAATCGATGGAATTTTCAACCCTTTCAAAATTGGCATGATATCAGACCATACCTTGAATCGATAGAGTTTTCAAGCCTTTCAATATTGGCATGATGTCATGCTGTACCTGGAATTGATGGAATTTTCCAGCCTTTCAATATTGGCATGATAACATACCTTGAACCAGTTAGATTTTCAAACTTTTTAATATTGGCATGATTAATTAAAACCACTTTGTCTGTTAATTTGTTTGTAATCTCTGTGTTTTCTGTTTTGTTAGGTACTTATAGATCTGAATTTGAATTTCTTATTTTAATTTATAACCTCCATTTTGTCATCTTTTTCTGTTATTCCACCTTATTATATATATATTTATACTGCATGATTTATGTGTATCAGTCAACAGACAACATCTCATTTATGTAGTTCAAATATGTTTTATTGCAATTAAATAAAAAAGGGATTGGAAAGGAGTTATTATTTATACAACTCGGTATTTTCCTCTCCCAACATCTCATGAATGTTTGTTTGAAAAAATTGTATCATCATGGTGCTTTAAAATTTAAATTTGACGAATCAAGTTTTTGATTTATTTTTGTTTATTTTTTTTTTAAAATAAACAAGCACAGTGAATTTTATTTACTTTAATATTTTTGTAATTTTAAAAACAAAAATGGTCTTTGGAAACATATCCTAACAGACAAACATGTGATACTTTGTTCTTAGTATAATTTTAGTTTTTAGTTTTTGTTATTTTTTAAACCTTGTATGTACTGTCTTTATATAAAATGAAGGGCTAATCCTTCTTGTATATGTGCAAACAAAAATCAATATAGGAGAAGAAAAACATTTAGATTGTTATTTTCAAATGTTTTTTGTTAATTCAAAGTCATTACTGTTTTATATCTTAAATGAATTTAAGAAATAGGGAAATAGGAAATTCCTTTTTCCTTATATGCTTGTCTCTATATTGTGAATGATGAATTTTAAAATTTGTATGAAATATACAACAGAACATGTCAAAACAGAATATACCCTCGGGAGTAACAATTACTTTTCATATTAGTTGTGTGGTTAATTTACTGAAGCATATTGCATCTCGGTAGAACGCCTGATTTTAGTTTTCTCAGTATTCAGTTTAATAAAATAGCAGATCATTTGCAGCATATTTCACTGCCCTTCAAATTAAAATGAAGAAAAAGAAATTGAAATGAATTTTATGTAATCTAAACACTGGTTACTTTGTACATTGAATTTATTCAAATTATTACTGACTATACCATGAAGGTTGATAAAGTAATTTAAATCATTACTGAGAAACCCAGTGATTTCCCTAAAATTTGTAGCAGGAGGTAGATTGACTTATCCAACAGGCCAGGGGTCAAGGGGGACTTCCAGGCCGAAAACGATGTTCATGTCTTCTGAAGGCAATTTTATGAATTCTAATCAGCCAATTTGGAGTTTTAGGCGGTCAAATCTGCCTGTTGCCACCTATAATGGAAAACACTGGAAACCTATCTTATCTAGTTCGTGAAGGTTGAATTAGTCCTACAGCCAGTAACACTTTTGTGTATTAACATCAGTTATTTTGTTAATGACATGCATGTTGTAGATGTGCACAGCAAAACTGATCTCTTTATTCTGTTTTATGACTGCCACACAGATTTTCTGTGTTTTGAATGTGATGACTTTGAATTAACAAAACAAATATGTAATAAATTGTAACTGCCAAATCCACCTTGAAATGTGTTATGATTTTCTATATCATGATTAAAACAATGTACCTTTGGCATTATTTTATGAGAGAACAAATTCACTTATGCTTATACTGCCAACATAAATTTTCACTTTTGATAATTTGTTCTTTGATATGATCCTTTGGTTTGTTTTAGAAAGGATGTACAACTATTATTCATGAATTATGGTTGTGTAAATTAACAAGAGGTTTAAGAAGTTAAGAGGTTAAGGGTGACCATATCTGATTTTTCTAGACTTTTTTTATCAAGGTTGAGATTCTGTGTTGAACCTGAAAAGATTGTTAAATACAATTCATTTACATGTGTACCATTTTCAAAATTGCAAAACAGATTGGGAAATTGTTTGAGAGTGTTACATTGTAACAGATTGCTAACAAAGCTTTGACTTATTTTACACTTTTTGTAAAACTTTATTGAAAATTTTACAATAAATTCACAATAGACCTGATATTTCTTGTATTTGATAACTTTTAGGCCTTTTTACCTCAAATTTACTTTTTATGAAGGGTTGTGTAAATTTGTTTTTATTGGGATTATTTCTTGAAGGGGATTACTTATTTGTCTCTTTTAAATAATTTTTGTGTAATGTTTATAGAAACATTTACAGAATTTGATGAGTCTTATGTTGGAAGTATAAGTTTTATTATATTATACCGTAGGTGATATTTATAACTGCTCCAGGTGAGTGAGACAGGTGTATTATCTGATCATTAGTAGATAGATAGGTGAGCTGCTCTGTTTGTTGTAGTCTGTTCAAAACCGTACCATTTTGTAAGTTCATTTTTTTTTTGGAAAGTTATAACTTTAGAGAAACAAAATGAACAGTTGTAGTTTTATTGGTGGAAAGTAAATATTCAAGATTAAGTCTCTGAATAATAAAGAAACATTCATGGATATCAATAGTTAAGATTTTTTTCCAGTCAGTTGTAAGTCGAGGGAAACTGGAAATATTTTAAAAAAGTAAAGAACTCAAAGAATTGTTTTCTTCTAACAGAATAGTAAATAAAGTTTTTGCAATTATCCAAAGACATGTTTTATTAATGTTTTAGTGGTTTGCTTATAGATTATGAAACATTCAATCTCTTGAAGATAATTTTTTTTTTTTGCTGTAAAATGTTTTACTACTGGTTGAGGATAATATTTTACTTAAAAATAATGTGTTTTAGAAAAAAATATTACGCTTTACAAATATCAGTTTTTGTCTTGTTTGGTGAAGCCACCACAAGGCAAGGTTTTTCCTCGGAATTCCTTTAATTAATAGCCTAACAAGGTATATATTATGGAATAATGTGTCCCAAAAGTTTTAAAATTATATTGATTTGATTCATTGAGTGGATTTTTACATCCCAGTCAAGAATATTTCACTTATATCAGGATGTTACCAGCTACAGGTTAAATGACAGTAAAATTATACCTTTTATTGCACTATTTATGATCTACAGTTATTTCATATGTACCGATGAGTAAAAATACTTTTGTAGGAAACATGTGATGAAATTTAACACATATAAGGCTGTAACTGACTGGCTGGAACAGTTGTCTTAAATTTTACATTTATATTGATTTTTCGATAGGTTTTATTTAACTCTCCATAAAAAAGTAGTGATTTTTTGGTGCCCATAAATTAAATAAATTTATACATGTACATTCATTGAATAATAATGATTTTCAGAATCACACACTGCACTCAATATCTGATCCATTTTTTGCTCTCACAAAATGTATAATCTGTTAAACCCAGTTTCTTTTTCAAAAAAAAAAGCTTGTACTTGGATTTAAACAAAAAAAGTCAGTACAGTTTGTAATGTTAATATAAGAAATAAATCTGAATTTGTTCTCATTTAAATCTACAGAATAACTCAAAAAATATTTTGATCAACATCAATTGTTGGGTGATGTAAAATATTTTGATTAACATCAATTATTGGGTAATGTGAAATATTTTGATCAACATCAATTGTTGGGCGACATATACTGCTTGGTAAATATTTTTGTTTGTAATCAGCAAGTACTTGTGTATGTATACATGATTTTGATATTTTACGTCTAAGTCATATGTAAGATAGTACACATAAATATCATTATACTAGTCGATTGCTGCTTTATTATATTGTAGTAGCTACTATCATCATATGTGACTTATATATAAACCAAAAGTGTGTTAGATAGTAGAGAAAATGTAAACCTACCTTGTCTGACTGTCAGGCCGCAGAGTAGATGATGTGGGGACCTACCTTGTTTGACTGTCAGGCCGCTGAGTAGATGATGTGGGGACCTACCTTGTCTGACTGTCAGGCCGCGGAGTAGATGATGTGAGGACAGAGTAGATGATGTGGAGAGTCCCCACATCATCTACTGGGGACCTACCTTGTCTGACTGTCAGGCCGCGGAGTAGATGATGTGAGGATTGAGTAGATGATGTGGGGACCTACCTTGTCTGACTGTCAGACCGTGGAGTAGATGATGTGAGGACCTACCTTGTCTGACTGTCAGACCGTGGAGTAGATGATGTGAGGACAGAGTATATGATGTGGTGTAAGTCTGTGATGATGGACGGATGGATGGAAGATTGGGAGGGTGGATTGGTCTAAATGATGTGAAGAAAAAATGTGAGGAAATGTAACTGTATGATGTAAAAGTAGAGAAAGGATTTATATATAAAAAAAAACCCAGTTTATAACTAGTAAGCCATTCATTCTTACTATTAAGCAATTCAAATAGAAATTATTTTATTTAAAACCAAAATTTGTAAATTTATCATGATATTTATTCCATTTGAGTCTTTAAATATAAGGCTTCCATGAACTTTTTATTATGTTTTTATGATTTTTTTATGTATTAGACCTCGGAGCAGCTCCCTGTCTTAACATGCGTTATTATTATTATAATAAGTTTTTTTTTTACCAAGCACCTAAACATGTAGTTGATAATAATAATTATTATTATAATGGTATGTTTGGCCTTTGCATTAATTTTTGTACAGAGTAAATGACTGTAGATGATTGTGTGTACATGATCGACCTAGAAGGCCGAAATAAATTGCCTCAGTACATTTAAACAGTATTATGTTTTCTTTTATTTTAACCCATGGTGGTCTGAGTGTTTTAACACTTTGGCCTACAAACCCAAAACATGTCTGACCCAAGACTTGAAAGTGGGAAGTGACTGTTCTTTCGCCAAGCACTCAACATTACAAAATGAAAGTCACAGTTCTTTCAGATGGGAACTTATAATGAACTAGGTCCACTGTTATGGTAGGCATGGTTGATAAAGAACCCTGCTGTATAATGCCACCTGTGCAACATACAGGCAAAATTTCTGCACCTTTGCCTATAGTTGGCAAAGTCTCAATATAAGTGAAATATTCTTGACTGGGATGTTAAACACCATTACTATCATTATACTGGGTGGAACAATCCTCATATGAGATAGCTTTCAATTGTTGTTGTGTCTCTATACTGATTCACTTGGATTAAGTATATTGGATTACTTGAAGTAAGTATATTGGAAACTGAATGGTTTAACCACAGGGAACTACCTTTACTATCCAGCATCAAGAAAAATAGGTGCTGGATAGTATAGCCAGACATTACTAGTTTCTGTGGTTTAACATTGTGAGCAAATGTACTAAAGCTCTAAAAGTCAACACAATTTACTTGTATAAAGCAAATCACAAAATCTCTTCATTAATTCCTGCTGTAGAGATCATTCTTGGGAGACTTGCGTTGGGTTTCATATTTCTGAAAACTTGCTGTTGTCTCTTACCTTCCGATATAATGGTATGACTAAACACTTGAAAATATGCAGGGACTGCTGATCTTTCACCAAGCTCAAAATTCAGGAATGCAAGTCATTGGTCCATTGTCACATTTCAAATTTCTGAAAAATTGCTGATTTCACTAGCCGTCCCATATAATGGTTTGACATTACACTAGAAATAGGCAGTGAATGATCTTTCACAAAGCTCATGGTAAGTCATTGGTATATTGAATGACACCTTTGAACTCCATGTCTGTGTCACCTAATAAAGGCATGTAACTAGACAAAAACATCTTTCTTACACTAAAAATCTTTGATCAGGCCATACTTACAATATTGAGCAACAATCTAATCCCAAACAAATGGAAAAAAAACAAAAATTGAAAAAGTACAAACTAGTTGAGTAATAGTGTTTAACGTCATAGTCAAGAATATTTCACTTGTATCGAGACATCGACGCCTATAGGTGATGGTGCAGTTTGGCCTTGTGCTGCACTGAAGACATAAAACAGCAGGATTCTTTATCGTGACACGGGACCTCGTTTATTTCAAGTTCCCATCCGAAAGAACCGTAGTGCCGAGTGCTTGGCGAAAAAACAGACACTACCCACTTTCATGTCTTGGATCAGACGCAGTCAGGAATCGAACCCATGACCTCCCGCTTACGGAGCGAGTACTCTACCAACTGAACTGTCGCAGTAATAAGTCCAAAGAACCAGCAAAAATCAAATATCAGTAAACGTCACAACAATAAGCTGTATAAACACCATATAAAACCGGGGCGCCTTTGATTTCCGTGTTATAAAATGACTGGAACAATCTACCATTTGAAATAGTAAACGCTTACAGTGTCAATACCTTTAAAAGCAGCATAAGGCCTGGTCCCAGTTTCACAATCATTCCGTAGCTAAGATTTTCCTTAACTTAAATCTGGCACAATTTTTAATCTTTAAAGTTTGTTAATTTTAAAGGTATTCATGAATTTTAAGTGTCATTTTAAGATCACATTTGCATTTAGTTTTGACAAAAATATTCATTAGTAGTTCCAAAAACAGATTATCAAATTTTGCTAAATTTAAGTTAAGGAAAATTTTAGCTAAGGAATGATTGTGAAACTGGGGCCATGAAACACCATCCATTCAAGTTCTATTCAGAGTAAACACCCGGCAGTAAAAAAAAAAACAACAACAATGAAAGGAAAAGATAAAGATGCATCCATACAAGCCTGAAGCCTGAATGAAATGTACAGGATATAAAGTTATATAATATTTTAATCATGCTAACCGTTATATCATTATTGGAAAATAAAATGGTTACAGTCTACAATCCATTAATTTCGCCAGACCCAATCAAATTATTGCAACTCAACTTAAATAGTACCATATGCCATAGACCGAATTATTTTTGTCGTCAACGAATCATTTTATTGATGATATGGGACCTTGGTCAATAAAAAGCACCGTTGAGGACATAATAATTCGGTCTACATATGCCACAAACTACAAATAGCAGAAGAAAAGTTGATGATCTAGCAGACCCATTATTATTACTCAAGCTTACCTACCGTCTCTGGACTGTTATGTAAGATATCCATTTAGCCATCTAAGTTAATGTTAAGCTGGATTACACTTTGGCCGGAGAAAAATAACTTATTCTTCCAAACTTTACAATAATCCATTCCGGTTTTAGTTGGGCTTTTGTTTGCTTTTTGTCACATGCCACTAAACACCATTTGCGATATATTAAATAATTTCTTGAACGTCTTGTTTCTAATACTTAATTTCCTTAAAAAGTGCAAAAACTTCCGATTTTTTTTTTACACTTTACGTCTAAAACAACCCATTCACTTGTCCTTTTACAAAAACGGAAAGCCAACATACAAAATGTCAAGTGCTGGACAGGGATTCTGGATGGTTTGTCAAGCACAAACAAAAAGCATGGACTGCAAACAAAATACATGTATACTGAAGATACCATCAACAAATTAAATGTTCGAGTTTTGGTGGACAACATTGTTGCTATGTTTGACAGTATGATTCCCACAAACTATCGGTAAACCAATGAGCACAAACTTTGCACCGGTGCCTACTCATTTGTTTATTTATATGCAGAACCTGGAAAGAAAACCCGTCAACTCCACATACACGTATACGTGACACTAATTAGTAGCTGATTAAACCAGGGATAGTTACCGTTGCGGTGCACCCGGCCTCACTTCCTTGGCGGAAATTCATGTGTTTAACTTTTTTAGTTTCCATAGTATTTACTTTGTTTTTTTCTGAATTATGATTTGAACATGAAACTGTGTGCTTGCTTTTGTATAGATTACGCCATATACGTTAACTCTCACCACAATTATGACAACCACGAAAGGACATAATTATTTGAACGTGATGCCTTCGCTTTTTCTATTGTTAACTCCCTCTTTCCTTTCCACTTCTATTACTCATGGTGCATTTGTGTTTGTTTTACAGTTTATACGCTATGATAGAACTTGTTCTCATTATGGGAACTAAATACAACGAAGCAAACTGCTTGTATAATAGACAAATAAAATATTGTTGAGTAGGGAATATTGCAAGCCTCTGCACGTTTGTCTATAGCTGGCGATGTCTCTTGATTGTGATTCGGACATGGATTAGTATGTTTGTTTTTGATTTGCATTTCTTGGAAGTGAAAACCCTTCCACTCTACTTCAATAGTTTCCAAGATATAACAAAAAGTAAAAATTCTGAAACCTGGCAAAAACGTTGACAGAATTTGATTATTTGCACAAACTATATCAGACATCGCGTCGTTGGAAGAAGATTTTTTACAGGCCGGTCACCATGACCTTCTTTCTATAGGCATGGCAACCAAACTTATAATATTGAAAACATGCACCCAATGGCAATAAACCTTCCTGTAAAGTTTGGTCAATATTGAACCAGTAGTTTCAGAAGAAATGGAAGTGTAACTGACGCACATACGAACATACGGACACACGCTGCATCATGCCATAAGCTCACATGGACTTGGTCTACAACTGAACTCGGATTTAAAAGATTTTTTGTCATCCAATAAATTACGGACATTCGATAGATAAGTTATTTATTACTCAAAAGACAGCTAACGGAACTAAGGGTCTATAACATTATGGATTAAATGATGAATTTGGATTCTGATAAACGGATGAAAAAAAGATATTGAAATTATCTTACACCGCGGTACAGGACCGTAAAAATTACTGTTGTAAAAGCTTTTGTAATAATTCTCAAGATTAAAAGAGTTTTTTTTTACTTTATATGGAACTCGAGACGTTAATTATACAAAATTATTTAAATGGGGAACTGAAAATGATTTATTAGTCTAATGGAATTAACAAATTTTGGATACAACTTAGCATGCTCTCACGGAACTTAACTCACGACATTGCTTTCAATTTTTAACATATATAATAGCATTTGGAACAATCCCGAGTTTACTATTGACAAGAATATATAGTTAAATTTATATTTATTTTATAAAGCCATGATTAACGAGAACTTAAGAAAACGTATACTGAGCTTTAAATTATTTCTTTTTTTTTTTTGGAATACTTCGGAAAAATAAATAACGGAAAAATCACAAGTTTTACTAAAAAATATTTCAAAACAGAAAAACGAAATAATAAACCAATTTATTCCACACGTTGTTAAAATTGAATACACACATATAAAATGTAAAACCAAATGGTACACAATATTCTGCCTGGTATAAGGGAGATAACTCAATCAACAAAACCAACATGGAGGCTGGTGAGAGCACCTGCAGCTGTAGCAGCCTCCTTTTGATGATGGAACTGTAGCTCGAACTCGATCCCTGGCATACACACAGGTAAGCCAAGATAAGAATTTACTTGTAGTTAATGCATGTTAAAAAGGGTAGCAAATTTTAGTTTCATCATTTAATGTACGCGTTTGTGAAAATTAAGAAAAATGAATTTGGGTGATAAAAGATTGAGCCATTATGGATGATTTATATGGTTTCCAAACAAGCAAATTTGTATTGTAGTTGATGGAGAGATAATTGAAATTCGTGGTAAATAGGAATAGAATGGACCATTGCATTAGTCCATTTATTACTTTGTGGACAACTCAAATTGCATTTAATATTGCTGAGAGAGAGAGAGAGAGACTCAAATTGCATTTAATATTGCTGAGAGAGAGAGAGACTCAAATTGCATTTAATATTGCTGAGAGAGAGGGAGAGAGAGAGAGAGAGAACTCAAATTGCATTTAATTTGTTGAGAGAGAGAGAAAGAGAGAGAGAAACTCAAATTGCATTTAATATTGCTGAGAGAGAGAGATAACATAAAGCAATCAGTACTGATCATTTGCTAATTTAAGAGTGACTTTTTAATGTAAATATGAAAGCAATATTTTAATTCTATTTGGATGATAATTAATATAAGAATTATTTCCCTTTA
Source organism: Anadara kagoshimensis (assembly GCA_021292105.1). Classification (NCBI taxonomy): domain Eukaryota; kingdom Metazoa; phylum Mollusca; class Bivalvia; order Arcoida; family Arcidae; genus Anadara; species Anadara kagoshimensis. Next base: position 32,977,044 of record CM037870.1, on the reverse strand, counting down.
AATGTCATTTGGTTGCTAAGTGGTCTAAAGTGCTAGCTTACAGATTACAGCCCCTCTCACCTATGTGAATGCAATATTTAATTTTTCATTGTAATTTTTTTGAGGATGTAAGAATTATCTCCCTTTGAATGCCATTTTAAAAAGTGACCTCTCAATGGCTGAGTGGTCTAAAGTTTCAGTTTACAAATCACTACCCCTCTCACTGCACCTAGGTTCAAAACCCACTTTTGGCAGCGTCTAGTGTGAGAATGTTTGTCAGTCCACTTGGCTAAGGTTAGTGTTTTTTCCAGGTACTGATTCATCCATCATCTAAACTGACTGCCTCGATATAAGTGAAAGAATCTTCAATACCTACTCTCTTTGAATGCTGTAGACTCAATAAAACTGCAATTATGCCTTTTGTATATATGTCTGATTAGCTGGCCATTTGGTAGAACACTTGCTTTAAATACTACTAGAGGTCTGAAGTTCAAACCCTGTTCTAGTGTAGCATCTTTACCCTTGGAAGCGTATTTCTGTTTGTTAAGGATTTTGCATAAGATTTTCTGCATGCAAGACATTTGGGATGGTGGAAACCAAAAAAAAAAAAACAAAAAAAAAAAACTTGTCTGGTTCATTAAGTTGAAATTTTGAGCCAGATAAACCTAAACGCAAAAAACTTAAAAAAACAGGCCATACTGGTTCATTAAGTTGGAAATTTTGAGTCAGGTAAACTTAAACACCCTATGATTTTTTTCTGTATCCTGTTACACTGTTGAACCATATTGTTGGACTCATTTTACATCTATAGGGAAATATGTACTGACATTTAACTCACATGGTATGCACAGATGCTGAAAGCTTTGAGTATTATCATTACAGATATTTATTTGGTAGAGTACTCACTCCATAAGTGGGAGGTTTTGGGTACAAACCTTTACCAGGTTTTACCCAAGACTTAACAGTGGGTAGCGACTGTTCTTTTGTCAAGCACTCTGCATTATGAAATGAAAGTCATGGTTCTTTCGGATGGGAACTTAAAATAAATGAAGTCCACAATAAAGAACCCTGCTGTATAATGTCATCAGCACAACACACAGGCAAAATTTTTGCACTTTCCCCTATAGCTAGCTGGCAACATCTCAATATGAGTGAAATATTCTTGACTGGGACCTTAAACACCATTATTGAACTCAAATCATTACAGTTAATATTGTAATACAGTAAAACATTTTACAGAGACAATAGTACCTGTCTTTAAAGACATGTATTTCAACATCTTCATACCTTGACCAAACTGAAATTCTATATGTAGACAAGTGATTTCTGTTTTCTCATTTTTTTTAAAATACAGGTTTTACTGTTCAATCATTTAAGTTCCATTGCCTCAAAAATAGTACTTTGATGACACAGTCCTTGAAACTATAAGTGGCTCATACAGGGTCATCATATGGTCTCAAAAGGTTTTCTTGATATATCCATAAATTGGAAACTCCAAAAACTTGAGTTCAATTATGACGTCTATGCAGTTTGAGTTATAAAAGTAACTAATTACATGTAATACAGTGCATTTCCATTCAAATTTACATGCATTCTTTTCAGGAGAATTTTTCTATTAAGACCATCTTTCCTATAAAATCATATTTTCTCCAGTTCATCTTGGATAGTTTTTATGTTAAATGTTAAATTGATGGTCTTGATACACATGATATTCTTTTTTTTTATCTCAGCCTTTCGAAGAATAGGGGGAATTTAAATTAAAGTTTCCATCTGTCCGTCCTTCCTTCTGTCTTGGTGCAAAGCATCATTATTGATAGGAGATGTGCATATTGTTAACTGAAGTTGGTTTGCTCATTTTCCTGGGAGTTATTGCTTTTCAACATTAATGCAAATCACAAAAAAGAACCTGCTGGCGGTTAGGGGGGTCCTTACTCACTGGATTTCTATGTTTAATAAACAATCTCATTACAGCATGTACATGATATTAATACACCAGTATTGAATGAAACTAAAAAACCCGTACAAATGTACTAGTTTGGTCAAACACGATAGCTAGGGCACTTGTGAACAGGAAATACCATAAGATTTTAAGAAGTTGTGTCACCAATTAAGCATCTTAGAAGTTATAATTTGATCTTATTCTCATGTTCTTTGACACAAATCTGTACACATGGATTATATATAAGTGTGTGTGATTATTAGTTGAAATATTTTTTTCAATTCTTCTCTGCATCCCTGATCAACCTTAATAGTTTAAAAAAGCATGTAATTCAAAATCAGTAATTTTTGGTCTAATAAATTCCTATACATGTAGTTTATTGAATAAAACAGAAAAACTCAAAAATATTAAAGGGACACTGAAGTCTAGCCAATTTGACCAAAATATGAAAATTTATGTTAAATTATTATTATATTGAAAATTTCACCTTTTTATTCGCCGAAATAAAAAAGATATAGAAGTTTAAAAAATCAAAATTCGTAACCTCAGGCCATTTTGGAACTCTTCAATCGGGAGGTACGAAAACAGTTGTGACGTCATGTGTGAACAACCACTCTTCCTAACTACTGTTTATATATACTGAAGTGTCGCATCTTACGAGTTGTTACTTATCCATATTATTAGAAATGGCGCATTATCTTTTTGATTTTGAGTCAGAATATTAGGGAACTGAAAGTAAACCAGAGAATTTATTCAAATCGGATTCATGCGAAGTTATAGATAATGATCATCGTTTGTAGGTTTGGGACATATAATGAAACTGCCGAGCAATGAACACTGAGAGGGAATGCATTTGCTGCACAGAAATCGTACAGATCAAAGACAAAATTAAAAATTGCAATTTATTTAAAAATGTATAATCGACAGCTTTGACCTTGAGATCGTGCATTTCAACCAAGAAGTTTTGCGATAAGCAACGATTGCAAGAAACAACATAAGACGAGGAGACATTACACCATGGCCAGTCATGAAAAAAAAAAACATTTACGGTTGATGAGAATAAAGTTTTTATTATTATTATTATTATTATTATTATTATAGTCACCTGTAATTAAACCCTCAATATTGACTGACTAGTTGTATATCGGAGTGTACCCAATCCACTTAACTAACGAGACAGGTATACCGACACTTCCTGTATATTTACCAACCCTTTAACTGCAACAGTAGTTGTGTATTTACACACCTTATTTTAAGATGTTGATAATCTCGTAATTCATAAATATCTATAATTTTTAGAGAATTTTTAAAAACATCATTTTTCACAATAATTATTTCAGACTTTTACTTATATTTATTTATAATAAATACGTATATAGAATAAATAAATAAATAAATAGGTCCTTCCAGAAAATGATGTTAATATGCATTAAAATAATATTAATGATGATAATAATTATATATGAAAAAAGAATAACAAGCATTTGTAAATCAGAAGAGGGGATAGCTACTTTTGATGTACTAACAGGAAAGGGGAAAATGCAGCTGCTACACCGGGACTCGAGCCCGGGAGCTTCCTAATACTAGCGGGACGTTCTACCGATTGAGCTACACGGACCGCCAAATTCCTCCCATCTTTTTTCTATTCAACTCCCTTGAATCGAAACCAGCGGGTTCCACCCCTGGGACCAACTTGTTGGTCAGCCAATGCCCAGGGTCGGATGATTCCCCAAATGTAACAGCGGCGTAACCGAACTCGAACCCGGGACCTTCACAATACATGTACTAACATACGCTCTACCGATTGGGCCACCTGACCACCTATTGAGCCCTTTCCGCCACACAATTGTTATGAGCCAAGAATTTAATTTCACTTTTTTATTTTAATTTTTAATGCGTTTCGTCATCAGATCACCTACTGGTTACACAATAAACAGGAGAGTTATTTCATCCTGTGTATAGTTTGGAAAATAAGAGATGCGTTTCTTTCAGAAGTTATAAGTTGTAATTGTTTCCCAATTTCTTTATATATGTGTACCATTGAAACCGGGAAATAAGCTGTCCTTTTAAATCTAATGAAAATTGGACAATACATTCTCTTTAGTTTATACATGTATTAATTATTTGTAGTTACATTTAAGTATCTTCACATCTCACAATAATTTCACTTATATCAAGATGTCACCAGTCATGTCAATAATTATAACTTGGATTGTATTATATATCTCAAGATTATTTTATTTATATCAAGATGACGCTAGCTATAATTATTGCTTGAATTGTATAATCCATGTCCTGATAATTCCATTTATATCTGAATATGTTATAACTTGTAAGGCAAAATCGTAGTCAAGATAATTTCATTTATATCAAGATGTGAAACAGACGAAGTAGCAGAAATTATGAAATGATATGGTGAACACAAAACAGTATAACATAGTAAATAATATACCGTGGATATTGTACTTTATTTTAGTTTTTTTAAGAGATTTTCATGAAATTTGCAGCCAAGTCTACTTAAAAACGTCATTGTATGGAAATTCATTTAAAAGTAAATTTATACAATTTTAAAGGACGGGCCTGTACGGACTCTCGCCGTCAGCATTCAAATTTGTCCTGAACTAGATCACACTGTTACAGACATAATTTTTCTTCGCATCAATGACATGAGAAGCGGGGGGGGGGGGGGGATTAATTATTTTTTTAGAGTTTTTGATGTTTAAAATTGAACTTACGAATAGGAATATTTCAATAATTTAAATCATTTTAATTTCATACCGCCAGTCACGACAGTCGACCCATCAATTTATACATTCGTAAATCAATATTGAAATATTTAATATTTTTTAATGCATCTTTCCAAAATTCCAAATTAATTATACTTACATTTAATATGGGATATCGTGAAGACTTTATCACTTAATTTATTTACACCTATCAATCTTCAGATCTATGTTGTATATTGTAAGGTAGATCTACCTCTTGATTACCGGCGATGGAATGTCTAATAAACAGGATCTAAAGGTGCTGTAGGTTACTGATAATCTCTTAATTACCTGTATGCGAGAAAGGGCTGTAAATTCTACTTTTAAGAAATTGGGATCTTATTGATTTATCGTGAAAAAATAAAAGAATATTTTATCATTTTAGGTTAGTTAATGCATAGATCATTGTGCACATGATTTAGCCAATATTGGTCATTATTAAATTTAAAATAAGTCTAAATAGAGACAAATTCTAAGTTATCATAATTTTTTAATTATTTTTACAATCAACGGTCGCACACAAAACCATATTTAAACAATATTTTTAACAACTTTTACACTATACTGTAACCACACTATTGATAGCATGGCGAGGTTTGTTCACACATGACGTCACAGCGTGTTCTTCTCACCTCCAACACAGAAGAGCTGCGGCGATGATTTTCGGCAATTTTCAAATAGCGAAATATATATCTTAATGGAATAATTTTTTATTTTTTTGAATTTTATTATTAATATTGTACTTATAACTATCGATTTTGGTCATAATCCCCTAGACTTCAGTGTCCCTTTAAAATTGACTTGTTCACCCTCATACGAGAGAGAGAGAGAGAGAGAGAGAGAGAGAAAGAGAGAGATATTAAAATTAACTTGTTCACCCTCATATGAGAGAGAGAAAGAAAGAGAGAGAGAGAGTAATAACATAATACAGTCAAAACTGATCATGTGTTACATTAAAAGGTGATTTATTAATGTAATGTACAATTAATAAATATAATTGAGAGTTGTGAAAAGACAGTGACAAAGAACATTGAAGAGCACACACACACACACACATACACACACACACACACACACACACACACACACACACACACACCGTATAACACATTATTCACTAATTTATATTTTCTACAATTTATTTATATGTATGATATTCCAAAATGATCAACATTTCTTGTAGGTAGATTAATTTTGTTTTAATAAAAAGTTTGAATTTCTTTGAAGCATGTTCAAATACTCTGTGATGAAAATAGACCAGACTACTTATAATGTACTCATTTAGGAATATAAAGAATGTCATTATTTTTCTTGTTATCTACATTAAAAAAAATAAATCTTTCAGAAAACGGTTATTTTTATTTACATTATCGAGTTAAAAATATCTTCTAATACAAATAAAAGCAGGAATCTAATACACAACTCTTTGTCATATTCTGCATGTATGTTAGATATGAAAGGAAGCAAAAAAATCCATAGCTGCAGCAGTGAGAATATAAAATATGTTGGCAAGGATTGATGAAATGTACTAAATTTCCTCATCTGTAACATGCTGATTTCATCACCATGACATTTGTATTCAGTTGCCAAGCCAACCAAATCTCTACTCGGCAACCATCACTGATGGAGATAGTTAATGACGGATGTAGATTTCTGCTTGAATGACAATATAAGATATTTAACAGCCTTTAGGCTTCTTTAAACAGAACAATTAATCCCAGATTTTGCTTCAGAATTAACTGATTAGAGTCACATGTTTGTGTCCAGGTAAAAAATAAACGCAAACATGGAGAATTAATGAAGATGATTTTTATGGATGGATTGGGAATTTATAATATATATACAAATCTGTGTTTATATTCAATCATATCTATATAGGCCCACCTTGTCATTAATGGGTAAACAATTTTTTTGAAAAATAATTACAACAAAAATTTTGATTATAAACGTTTTAGTTACCTGTCTATGTATTGGTAATTTTCATTTGGGGTTTACCAGTATTTTTAAACTTCTTGTAAACAAGTTTGGGGAGTTTATAACGACCGCCTAGTCTGTCTGTCTGTCAGTCTTTCAGTCTGTCCTAATATGGTGTCCATTTCATAACTGCCTCATCTATTGATGAATTTTGATCAAAGTTCAAACTTGGAATAAATGTATATTAACATGAGAGGATGAGACATACCAAAGTTGTGTAGGTCAAAGGTTAAGGTCACTAGGTCAAAAAATAGGATTTGGTCCCTTAGGGTATGTTTGGGACAGTGGTATTTGTCTAAAAAGACTGCTCTAGTTTGTAATTATATTTGGATAATATTTAGTTTTTCTAATTGATATGTACAGTGTATATCTTTTCTGGCCACTCACAGGGTCTGGTTAAAGGACCCATTCCCAATGTCAAAAAGCATACAAATTTCCCAAATACATCTGTATAAAAATCGAGGGAGATAACTTCAGCAAAAGTGACAGAAACCTCATATTTCAACATAGCTTGTATATTTTTATAATAACCTGTATGTACACATTCCGAGTGATGTGTATTCAATACACATCTGGTACAAGAGATACAAATACAAATGTAGTTTGAAGCAAATTGGTACATGCAGTGCATTGTATGATAATTCTTATAAGATCTGTCAAAATCTGTAAATCAAACTATCGTCTTTTTTTATTTTCCCCAAAATCTGCATTATGTTATTGAATTTTCCCAATTTCATTCAAAAGTCCCTTTCCCAAAAGGGCTAGAAAAATCCCTGATGTAAGTAATTGGACATATTTATCTATGCTCAGTATTACGACTTTCCTAGATCAGAGTGGTACATTCCATGGATAACTTCAATTTTCAGTTTTTTGCAACTTGTCTTTTTAGACAACTTCTTTCAGTTTCCACTAATCTGAACCCATTAATTTTCTTACTGCCAGAAGATATAAGTACATCCAGAAAGGTAGTTACAAATTTCTTAATTTTCTGAAATGTTTTGTGGACAAAAACACAAATTTATATATGTAGACAATCATATATTAACCTGTCTATAAAGGCCACCCAAGGGAACCAGTAAAAGTGACCTTTGTGGACAGGTGGCCTTTACATACAGGTTCAATTAATATGAATAAAGAACATTTGGGATACAGTTTTACTGGCCTTTATAAGCAGGTGGCCCTTATATAGAGGTAGCCTTTAGGACAGGTTGGACTGTATGCTATTATGATTCAGACTGCTAAAGTTATTGATTTTCAGATAAAGTATATACCGGTACGTGTATTTTGATTTTAAGTTTTTACTTGTCCCAAAAGACAAGTTGTAGACGATTGAACTTGTCTGAATGCAATATTGACTGGTACGAGATGACCAGACAGTTCTAAATATACTGCCCAAAGAATTTAAACTATAATGTAATGTGTATTAGACATTTATGATTTTGAGATTGTTTTTATGTACAAATGGTCTAATTTTGTGATATACGGTTTGTTTAGTAAAATTTTGTCGTACTGTTATCGATTTGAAAATAGGAAGTGGCTGTTCTTTCGCCAAGCACTCAGCATTTGGAAATGAGTTAAGGAATCCTTTGGAAGAGACCTTAAAAACCAATGTCCCGTGTCATGACAGGCATGGTATGTTAATTAAAGAACCCTCCCTGCGCTTTTTCCGAGTGCACTGCAAATGTTAAAATTTCTGCCACTTCACCTATAGCTGGTGACATCTTGATATAAGTGAAATATTCTTGACTGGGAAGTAAAATCCCATTTAATCAATCAATCAATCAATCAATCAATCAATCAATCAATTACTATTGCGGGAACACATGCAAAAACTACAGTAAATATATTAAAGTAAAAGATGTACCGATATTTGAGTTATTCCCCTTTGAATTGAATAATTATCACTTGACCAAACCCAAACTTGGCATTTTAGCACAAACATGCAACAGTGAAACAACAAATAGTACTCGAACAACACACACACACACACACACACACACACACACACACACACATTTTTTATAATTTTTGTTTTCAGCTGTTACATATAGTGTAGTTACTAAGTCTTAAATCGATAAAAAATCTCAATATTTGCCAGGGCAAGGAAATATACATCATGGTGAAGATTTATGCTTGATTAATCACATGAATATCTCTGCTTAGATTTCTTCTTATTTGACTATTCATGGTACAATTGTCAACAGTATAATCAATGGTGTGTTTACTCAGCGTGAAATGTCAAAGGCTTTTCTATTATCATGCATGAGTGATCTTCTTAATCTATATTCAGAATGCAGTTTCCGTCACTATAAAATTTTCCACCATTATTGTTCTTATTTTATGCTCTCATGGACACAATCGCTGGAATCAGCCAACTGGAATATTTGCAAAAACTCATTAACCTGAATACTTAATGAATCTGGTCTTTCTTGTTGTCTTTATTCTTTCTTCAAGAATCTAGATTTGAAAAAGATTTGTATGTGACCTAACATAAAGTAAAACATAAATATAAAGAAGATGCTTAAACTGAAAACATGGATAGTATGAAGTTAAATATTGGGTCCTGGCTGCTTCTCTATCAAGTCTATTTATAACAGTATAACAAAGTCGCTTTACATGTACATGTATAATGAAGTTAAAAATAAAGTGCACAGGCCTTCGTTATAAACATGTTTTACTGTACCCAAGTTTACCATATATCTTGAAGCTTTTTTTTTGTGAAAGATCATTCCCAGGTCTTCAAGAGTCTGAAAATACAAATTCTATAGAATTCCAGTAAATTTATCAAGACTTGTTCAGTATTATTGGTATATTTAATTGAAATGTATCATTGTTTTTTAGATTACCTTGCCAAAAAGTATTTTTTATGTTTCAAAGACATTTTTCTACACAATTTGATATTTTTTGTGAGTTTATTATTTTTAGCATTGGCATCATTTACTGATTGAATGAAAAAGTATGAATTATCTCCCTTTGATTGTAAATGATATTTATCAAATTGTAAAACACAATTGATACATAAAATTTTCTTATCAACACTTACAAATATCAGCATTACAGTTGTGATAAATTTCACCCACCAATTTACCAGGTGAGCTTTTTAGTCCCATTGGGTCCCCCTTGTATCTTAAGTGGTACATACAGTCAAACCTGTCTATAAAGGTCACCAAAAGGAAACAGTAATTTTGGTCTTTATGGGCAGGTGGCCTTTAGATACAGATTCAAATAATATGAATAAAGAACAATTGGGATACAATTCTACTGGCCCTTATAAGCAAGTGACCTTTATATTGAGGTGGCCTTTCAGGCAGGTTGCACTGTATTTTATTTCAGAAACTCAAAGACAACTACAGTGTATGTGTATGGTATATCATGGTGCATACACATACACTGTAAAATCAAACATGGTATATGATGGAGATTGAAATTCTTTAGTACCGGTACCCAACTGTAGAATAGATAATGATGATAATGATGCATTAACAAACATTTATCAAAAACAAACACCATACTAATCCATGTCCGAATACCAATCAAGAAGCAAAGTTAAAACATGTTAATTTCCACCAAGGAAGTGAGGCCAGGTGCTCCAAAAGGATAAGCACCTCCTGTTTTAGTCATGTGTTCGAACCCCGGCCAGGTCTGACCAAGGCTTAAAAATGGGTAGTGACTGTAGCGGCTACATAAAGTTGATATGTAAGGATAGATGTCCCGGGTGTTTATGGTAATGAAACACGCGTTCTTTCCTAAATCACAGTCTATTAGTTAAATCTAATATTAAAAGTCAAACAGCCAGGTCAAACTTGACGCACTATAATAGCACTATATTGAAGTTGCTCAACAATAATAAAATACATTGTTTATTCATGACTGGCCATGATGCTATGTGAAATGTGAACAACTTTCCATAAATCACAGATTTCATGTTCAGACTCCAGGGATTTTTCTGCTTGATTTGAGGTCAAATGCATCAAATATTGGATTAGATACAAATCACTGACTTTTCTGCTGTCAATTTCTACTTTCTCTAAACAAGTGAATAAAGTGAAATATTATCAGTAAAATTTATACACTGATATATAATGTTGTGAATATTATAAAAATAAAGTGCTTGGTGAAAACAGTAGTTGCTTCTTGGTGGCTCTAGGGGTCTATAGTTTCATCTTGAAGTTGTTTTGATATTTAAGGCTCTGGGAGCCTGTAGTTTCATCTTGAAGTTGTTTTGATATTGAAGGCTCTGGGAGCCTGTAGTTTCATCTTGAACTTGTTTTGGTATTTAGGGGCTCTGGGAGCCTATAGTTTCATCTTGAACTTGTTTTGATATTTAAGGCTCTGGGAGCCTGTAGTTTCATCTTGAAGTTGTTTTGATATTGAAGGCTCTAGGAGCCTGTAGTTTCATCTTGAACTTGTTTTGGTATTTAGGGGCTCTGGGAGCCTATAGTTTCATACTGAACTTGTTTTGGTATTGGTGGCTCTAGGGCCTATAGTTTCATATTGAAGTTGTTTTGGAATTGGTGGTTCTGGGAACCTACAGTTTCATTTTGAAGTTGTTTTGGTATTTGATGGCCCTAGGAGCCTATAGTTTCATACTGAACTTGTTTTGGTATTGGTGACCCTAGGAGCCTATAGTTACATACTGAAGTTGATTTGGTATTGGTGGCCCTAGGCGCCTATAATTACATACTGAAGTTGATTTGGTATTGGGGTAACCAAGATACCCAGAAAAATCTTGTAAAGACTTTAAGTAAGTGTACTTTCTCACAATTAGCGATCTACCTGAGTGGATTTTGAACCTAACTGTGATCTGTGAGTTGGACCGCTTTAGGCCATTTAGTGAACAACTGAATAGTAAAGTTATTATAATGTGTTTTTTTTCCCCCACTTTTTTTAATTGGCTCTTCAAAAATGTTCATAATTATATACAATTTATAGCATTGTGTAATGTGTTGCATGTATTATATAGCGGTGTAATGCAATGTTTCCATTCCTGGTAGCCAAAATCGCCATTGGCTACTTATTTATGAGGAATTCTTTCAAAAAGTAACCCATTTTAGCAAATTTGTGAAAAAATACTTTAAAAAGGACTATATTTTCACAAATTTTGGAAATTTGGCTACTAAATATTTTAAATTTATGGAAACCTAGGTAATGTGTTGCATGTATGATACACATGAATATGCCTTAAAGGCCACCTTTATATAATAAGGACCACCTGCTTTTAAAGGCCAATAAAATTTTAGCCCAATTCCTCTTTAATCGTGTTATTTGAACCTCTAAGTAAGTGCCAACTGACCATAAAGGCCACTTTTACTTGTTCCTTTCTTTGGGTGGCCTTTATAGATAGGTTTGACTATATAATTTGCATGAGAAGAGAAAAATAGAATTTTGTAACAAAATAAATATTTTATACTATCTAATGCAGTAGTAACTCAACTTTATATAATATCTAGCCGATTTTAATTTTGTTGTGATTTATTTTTCTAGCAGATTTTGTTGTAGATAAAGTGTGTTGAGATTACTGGTAAGGATCATTGATTTGAATGATGCTAATCTCTCCGCATTAACGAGCACTATGAGATTAATGGTCCATAGACAAACCAAGAACTCTCTAATGATTCAAAAACAGGAGATTACGGCAGCCATTAAAAGTAAATCACAAATCCCATACACAACAACAAACCTCATTACCAGATCAGAAAAACATCATAAATTTGTTTCATCATTAAACCTTAGAAATGTTTTATACTAATAAAAAAACAGAATGTAGAAAATCTTAAAAACATTTGTGTATGTGTATAACTTGATCAAAAGTTGTGTTCCGCATACGTGACAAACCCAGCATGATTTTGGAACTAGGCTTTATCTATTGAAGCCTGAAATTAATTCATCAAACGAGATTGTGCAATGTTTGAAAATTCCCACTTGGTTGGTCATGCAAAAGAAATTTCCCGTTAAGATTATTGCTTCAGCAGATGAAAATGCGAGTTATCGATGCATGGTTTTAGCGGCGGTAATGGGTTTTAAGGAAATGATGGATTGGTTATAGATGAATTAGGAAAATCAATAATAAATTTTTGTGTATTGTGATATAGTGGCAAGATTTTAAATGATAATGACACAATATTTTTTTAAGTTCTAAGTTTTTTTTATACCTGAAACGGGAGGGGTCTTATCTTATTAAAGATGGATAGTTATCCTCCAGTATAATATGCATGTCCTATTGTTAAAAAAGGATAGGAAATAGGTGTTGCTTAGGGTGATACATGGGCCTTGCCTTGTTGTTATTAAATATTTACAGTCAAACCTGCCTGAAAGGCCACCTCTATAAAAGGGCCACCTGCTTTTAAAGGCCAATAAATGTTTATCCCAAACTCTCTTTATTCATGTAATTTGAACCTGTATATAATGGTCACATGTCCATAAAGGCCACCTTTACTGCATCCCTCAGGTGGCCTTTATAGACAGGTTTGACTGTATGTTTCTTTGACTTCAATTTAAAAATAGATTAGTGGATGCTTGTGGCAGAGTGGTAAACGTTATATAGACTTATAGACAACTGAAGAGTAATTGGTTCGAGCTCTATCAGGGCCACATGGTATGTCTGTTCTCAGTTGGTTGAGCATTACATTAATGTACAAGTACAAAGAATATAACTTTCATAATATCTTATGTTATTAAGGCAACACCTGTGTAGAAATTAGGTTTTTATGACAAACTTTAATGGACGTCTTGATTGTTTATTCAATAGTTACTGATGCTGAACATACTGTGGTAAAGTAGAGATTGGATAACTTGGACGTCGTTTTCTTGAATGCCCTGGATGATTCAGCCATTATTTGGTCCAGACAATTTTCGTTTGTTAACGATTCAAATTCAAAAACTTTAATAACTTGAAGTCAAATGCACTTCCAATGGTGGAAGTTCTACAGTAGTTGTAAAGTTAAGATGGATACTGATTAGAGTTGAGTTGAGTAATGGTGTTTAATGTCCCAGTCAAGAACATTTCACTTACCGTAAATCGAGATGTCGCCAGCTTTAGGCGCAGGTACAGAAATTGCCTGTGTGTTGCGCTGATGGCATTATACAGCAGGGTTCTTTATCGTGCCAAGCTCACCATGCACGGGACCTCGTTTCTTTTAAGTTCCCATCCCAAAGAACCATGACTTTCATTTCATAATGCCGAGTGCTTGGCAAAAAAGTAATCACTACCCACTATCAAGTCTTGGGTCAGACTCTGTGGGGGTTTGAACCCATGACCTCCCACTTATGGAAGGAGCACTCTACCAGCTGAGCTACTGCACTGATATGTGGCATAATGAGACCCTACTAGTAATGAATGGGTCATCAGACAAAATGAGTAAACAGTTCAAGTACATTTGTGGTATCCTAATCATTCTAGATTACATCAGATATTTAAATAAATTGTTGAATACATTCTGTACGCTTATTGAAACCAAGATTTGTATTTTAATGCCCAGATGCATTATTATGATGATTCACTGATGGTCATCTGTTGTGTGGTTTCTGCCAACGCTCTGTATCAACTTTATACCATCTGTTGTGTGGCTTCTGCCAACGCTCTGTATCAACTTTATACCATCTGTTGTGTGGCTTCTGTCAATGCTCTGTATCAACTTTATACCATCTGTTGTGTGGCTTCTGCCAACGCTCTGTAAACTTAATACATTTTATTCTTTTCTTCTGAAACCACTTGGCCAATTTTGCTGACATGTGGCAAAATTCATCATGTTTACACTAAGTTAAAGGCTTCCAGATTTGCACAAATGAAAGGGTTATGTTTTAAGAGGGACCCCTCTTTAATTTACGATCGTTTTCTATTAAATACTCCAAAAATATTGGATACATATTTCAGCTGAGCGTTAAGGCCATGGACCTCTTGGTCATCATTACAAGTACATTGTACATCATAGAATAATAATCACTTTTAATTTAAATAATATTAAAGTACATGTATTATTTTTGCCAGGTGAGCCACTCGGGGCATTCAGATATCTTATTGGTCCGGGACACATGTTTTTTACGGGTGAAAGAATATAAAGGTTTTGATTTAACAGAAGTTTGGAAACAAACAGGATAGCAATTATTTTAGTTGTTAAAGAATCCATTGATTGAAAATGTTATCACTGATCTCTCTCTTGTATTGCATTGGTCACAGTCTGGTGAATTTTCATGCCATATGAGATTGCAACATTCTTTATTTTTAAGATAATTTCTACCATTAGACTAATCTTACATTACAGTAAAATACTGATATTTTATAATAGCATGACATAATTCTTTAGATTTTCAGCCAATTATACTCGGTTTACTTGGTAATTTAAACATTTTAACTGCACACTCTTAAATATTCCCCGGACCAAAATAGTTCAAATTTTGAAATTTAATTACTGACTTTTCTTTAATACAAACTTTTTTTTTGTGTAAAAAATCTATCGCTATTTATTATCGGAGTAAAGCGAGCAGAAAAAATAACAGATATGCACTCAATGCTCGGGTTCCCTGACGTTAAAGTTCAATGGTGCTAGGATTACCATTGAACTGAATCATTGGGGCGATTCTTGTCATGTATGGGTAGCCTCATTAAGTAAATAATTAAATAGATTAAATTTCGGCTTAATGAGTTAGTAAACCAGCCATATCGAGATTATTGGTATTCTAGTTTTGTAAAGGTGCGACCTGGGTACTTATTTACCGTCTCAAATCTCCTGTGTGTCAGGGTAACGATACGGTTGTTAAATTTAAAAATATTAACTGACTTCTGGTAATTTGAAAATAAAATATTTCTGGAAGCCTGTTTTTGGTCTGTGTTAGTAAGTTAGTAATACTGTTCCATCACTGAACAACAAGTGAGAGAAGTGTATACCGTTAAGCTGCTTACTGTATAAGTGATGGTTGAGAAGTGGCATAGGACATATTGATGTGCTTTAAATGACAGTATTGATGTAAGTAATATCTGTCATAGTGTAATGACCAATGTGGTAGCTCAGTTGGTAGAGTGTTCACTCTGCAAGTGGGAGGTTGTTGGTTGGATCCTTGGCCGTGTCTGACCCAAAACTTGAAAGTTATTTTGCCAAGCACTCGGCATTACAAAATGAGAGTCACAGTCTTTATGGATGGGAACTTCAAAGAAACAAGGTCACGTGTCACAGTAGGCATGGCACGAACCCTGCTGTATAATGCCATCAGTGCAACTTTCCTCTAAAACATCACAACATTAATATTTTTGCATTCACATAAATGTTAAAAATGGCCCACTATGGATTTAACAACATCTTGAGTCATTTGGCAAAAAAAAGGATCAATGGTCCCATAACCCCTTCCAGAATGAAAATGACCACTATTGCATGATGTGGAATGGTCAATGGTCCTAGGTTCAAGCCCCTGTTTGGACATAAACATTTCTTAGTGATAGTTTTCATTTTTAGCTCACCTGGCCTAAAGGCCATGTGAGCTTTTGCCATCACTCGGCGTCCGTCGTCCGTCAGTCTGTCAGTCCGTCAGTCTGTCAGTCTGTCAGTCCGTCTGTAAACTTTTCACATTTTGGCTATCTCCTCTGAAAGCCCTGAACCAATTTTAACCAAACTTTACAGGAATGAGGTATGGAAGGTCCTTTACTTAGATTGCCGAAATGTTTTTGATCTGCCAAAAAACATGGCTGCCAGCGCAGAAGATAGTTTAACATTGAACCCTATGAGAAAAATGCATTTTTGACTATTTCCTCAGAAATGACTGAAGCAAATTTAACCAAACTTTACAGGAATGGTGTGAGGAAGGTCCTATATTTACATTGCCAAAATTTTTCTGATCCGTCAAAAAACATGGCCGCCAGCGCAGAAGATAGTTTAACATTGGACCCTATGGGAAAAGCATATATTTGCTATCTTCTTTGAAACCACTGAGCCAATTTGAACCAAACTTTACAGGAATAATGTATGCAAGGTCATTTACTAAGATTGCCCAAATTTTTCTGATCCGCCAAAAAAAATGGCCGCCAGGGCCAAACAAAGTTTAACATTGGGCCCTATAGGAAAATGCACATTTTGGCTATCTCCTCTGAAACGACTGAAGCGAATTCAATTAAACTTTACAGGAATAATGTATGGAAGGTCTTTTGCAAAGATTGCCAAAATTTTTCTGATCCGCCTAAAAATATGGCTGCCAGCGGGGAACATAGTTTAACATTGGACCCTATGGAAAAAACACATTTTGGCTATCTCCTCTGAAACTATTGAAGCAAACTTAACCAAACTTAAGAGGAATGATGTATTGGAGGTACTTTACATAGATTGCCAAAATTTTTCTGATTGGCCAAAAAACATGGCTGCCAGAGCAAAAGGTAGTTTAACATGGGACCCTATGGGAAAAACGCATTTTGGCTATCTCCTCAGAAATGACTAAAGCGAATTTAACCAAACTTTACAGGAATGATGTGTAGAAGGTCCTTTACTTAGATTGCCAAAATTTTTCTAATCCGCCGAAAAACATGGCCACCAGGGCAGAAGATAGTTTAACATTGGACCCTATGGGAAAAACGCATTTTTGACTATGTCCACAGAAATGACTAAAGCAAATTGAACCAAACTTTACAGGAATGATGTATAGAAGGTCCTTTACATAGATTGCCAAAATTTCCCTGATCTGCCATAAAACATGGCTGCCAGTGGAGAACATTGTTTCACATTGGACCCTATGGGAAAAGCATATATTTGCTATTTCTTTTGAAGCTACGAAAGCAAATTGAATCAAACTTTACAGGAACTGATGTATGGATGGTTCTTTACTTAGATTGTGGACATTTTTTTGATCCGCCAAAAAAGATGGCTGCCAGCACAGAACATAGTTTAACCCTATGGGAATAGCATATATTTGCTATCTCCTCTAAAGCTACTGAAGCAAATTAAACCAAACTTTATGGGAATGATGTATGGAAGGTCCTTTACTTAGATTGACAAATTCAAATTGCCCGTTTCATATACAATAAAGGCAAAACACTTTCAAAATCTCGGAAGCTGAAATTTCATTGGACAATAAATGTTACAACAATGGCTCATTCACATATGCCCCTAAACGGTGTTTCCTCAGATCTCCCACTCCGCGCCTATATCAAAAATGGGGGAGCAAGTGAGAGATGTGATTTTAATCAAATTGAAAAAACTGTGAATGATACATATAGTTCTACAGTGATTTCCTTAGCCATTCTGTCTGATATAAACAGTGCATTTTTTCATCACTGGAATACAAATTTGCTTTAAAAGCATTTTAGTCAGGTGAGCGATACAGGCTCAGCCACACTGAGCCTCTGGTTACAACTTGAGGCTGTGCCATGCAAAGATCCTGGGATTTTAATAGGGGTGTAGGTGGAAATTCCAAAATGTCATTTATGAAACTAAATGCACACCTCATTTGGTCCATGAAGGTGAACCCAAACAAGTACCGAGTATTTTAGTTGGCTATATGCACATGTTTCTGCAGAAATCATATCCATCTTGACAGGATATTAAAACATTTTAGTTCCCATTCAGCAGGAGAAATTTTTTGCGAAAAAAATAGAGCTCACATAATTTGTAATGTCATAATTCATAATTCATCAATAATTGTATGGCTAGATGCATTCTCTGTGAATGTTACCCAGTAAGAAAAAGTTTGCGATCTTTTCCTTGCTAGCCTGGTGATGGTAAAATTATTAAATAATGATGTTGTATTTCAACGGTAATGAGGATGAGCTGTTGTATTAAGCAGTCAATGGTGTGAATGTCACCCAGTAAGAAAAAGTATGTGAACTTTTCCTCGCTAGTCTGGTGATGGTAAAATTATTAAATAATGATGTCATCTTTTCCTCGCTAGTCTGATGATGGTTAAATATTAAATAATGATGTTGTATTTCAACGGTGATGAGAATGAGGTGTTGTATTAAGCAGTCAATGGCGTAAATGTCACCCAGTAAGAAAAAGTATGCGGTCCTGTCCTCGCTAGTCTGATGATGATAAAATTATCAAATAATGATGTCATCTTTTCCTCGCTAGTCTGTTGATGGTTAAATATTAAATAATGATGTCATATTTCATCGCTGATGAGGATAAGGTGTTGTATTGAGCAGTCAATGGCGTGAATGTCACCCAGTAAGAAAAAGTATGCGATCCTTTCCTTGCAAGTCTGGTGATGGTAAAATTATTAAATAATGATGTCATCTTTTCCTAGCTAGTCTGTTGATGGTTAAATATTAAATAATGATGTCGTATTTCATCGCTGATGAGGATGAGGTGTTGTATTAAGCAGTCAATGGCGTGAATGTCACCCAGTAAGAAAAAGTATGCGGTCCTGTCCTCGCTAGTCTGATGATGATAATATTATTAAATAATGATGTCATCTTTTCCTCGCTAGTCTGTTGATGGTTAAATATTAAATAATGATGCTGATGAGGATAAGGTGTTGTATTGAGCAGTCAATGGCGTGAATGTCACCCAGTAAGAAAAAGTATGCGATCCTTTTCTTGCAAGTCTGGTGATGGTAACATTATTAAAGAATGATGTCATCTTTTACCTCGCTAGTCTGTTGATGGTTAAATATTAAATAATGATGTCGTATTTCATCGCTGATGAGGATGAGGTGTTGTATTAAGCAGTTAATGGCGTGAATGTCATCCAGTAAGAAAATGTATTTGATCTTTTCCTCGCTAGTCTGATGATGGTTAAATATTAAATAATGATGTCATATTTCATCGCTGATGAGGATGAGGTGTTGTATTAAGCAGTCAGTGGCGTGAATGTCACCCAGTGAGAAAAGTATGCGGTCCTGTCCTCGCTAGTTTGATGATGATAAAATTATTAAATAATGATGTCATCTTTTCCTCGCTAGTCTGTTGATGGTTAAATATTAAATAATGATGTCATATTTCATCGCTGATGAGGATGAGGTGTTGTATTAAGCAGTCAATGGCTTGAATGTCACCCAGTGAGAAAAAGTATGCGGCCCTGTCCTCGCTAGTCTGATGATGATAAAATTATCAAATAATGATGTCATCTTTTCCTCGCTAGTCTGTTGATGGTTAAATATTAAATAATGATGCTGTATTTTATTGCTGATGAGGATGAGGTGTTGTATTGAGCAGTCAATGGCTTCTTTGTACTTGAGATCAATTCTTTTATCAGATATCAAACACTTGATTGTTCCCATATAAAAAGCACTGCTAAGTTCTGTTTAACAATGTAAGATGTGCTGGAATTATGTGTCTTCATTTATTTTCAATTTCCTAATTTCATTGACTTGACTTATTGCACCAAGGAGAATAGAGATGTTTACAAGTCTTCTCTTTTTGCTTCTGTCTTTCGCTACTTTGGTTGCCTCATTCCACAAATTGTACCCCAGGTCTTTTCCTTCTCTTACGATGGTTCTTCCCCAAGTCTCTTTCTTTTCTGACTAAATTCAGTTACACATGGGCCATAAACTATAAAGAATTTTATGAACCACGTTGTTGTGGTACCTTAGGTTTAAGCCTAGCATGTTAACCACCTGACCACTGTGGTTATTCTAAATGAATTGAAAGTAAATAACTTTTTAGTGGATTGTGGTTGCAAATTTACATATACTGGAATTGATGCTTAAGGGGTCAGCATGCAAAATATGATTCTAGCTATTTCAAAGTAATCTATAGTAACTGTTGTCTAGTATGATTTTATTAAGCCTAGAGCCTTAACCTTTTGACCGCTAGCTTTTCTAAATATAACTGCTTTCTGGTCTTGTTTAAAGATTAGGTGGGATTTCCAGTCATATGGAGTATTTTCATAACAACAGAGCCAAACTGAGCTTACAAAGTCAGATTAAGAACAGCATTTACAGGAATATTTGACATGTGTATGATGGTTTTGATTCATAAGCTTGTCATTATGTCCTCTTACAAATACTATTGAAGTATTTTATTTTGGGATATGTAATGGTATACACCCAAGTTCAAGAAACTTAAAGCATGAAAAAAGTTCTTTGAATAAAAATTCTGAAATTCCCACCCAAAACAGATTTACCAAAAAAATCACTATTCTTGTTTATTTTTGTTTCAGATATTTTAGTTTTAAGAAGATTTATTAGGAGTTTACAGATTTTAAGCATTATTCTTTGCAAGTAGCTCTATAAATAGTTTTAGTTACCACCCTATAGCCTACTTTTAGCCTTCTTTTTCCATGATACTGAAAAATAAATTTGTGACGTTTGTCTTCATCAGATTCTCTGTAAATTTCTGAACTAATATTAGAATACTTATAGTGTTATTAGTGTAATCATCTTTTATTTAAGCAGAGAGAGAGATGTTTTAAAAAATGGACTTGGTGGAATAAACAAAAATGGATTCGGTAGAACAGTCACAACATTCTTCTTCTTCTGCCTGGATATCCCCTCAATTGCTTGAGGCACCACCGTATCGGTGTTCTAATACAATGTACTAAAAGACAACCTTAGGTTATTTCTAAGCCACTTAGTTGCTTAATTAAAATGTTCAGGAAGAATGTACACTGAAGCACATGTTTCAAGAAAGATTTTCAATTTTGTCACATAGCATTTTATCTGGTGGCAGGTAATGACTGCAAACAGGTTTCTTTTATCAATTAACAATTGCACTTATACTGTTTGCTGCACCCTATTTCTTCCCAACATTGTTTTAAGGTGGAAGTTATACAGTACAGACCTGTCAACACTGAACCTTACGAAAAATAGTCAAGCTCGGCTGCTGAGTGGCTTAGATATGGATAACTAGTGACAGAAAAGCTGCCAACAGATAGCAAAACAGCTGCCAAAAAGCTGTCAAGATATAGCCAAGATGAGCTGCCAATTTGGCACTAATTCATCAGCATAGTGTTAAATTTTCTACAGGTCTGTACTGTAACTCTATTTTTAATTTCTTCAAAAGCAGATTTTTTGCTATAAAGCTGTACATTTCACAAGATGGTGATACTGAAAACCAACTTTATTCGCTTGTGATTAACTTTCTCATGTTTGGCGAGGACAAATTGCACAAGTTTAATCCTCACAAATTTGTTTGCAAAAATAGCTTTATTTGTACCAAATATGTAGCTAACGTCCATATCGCAAAAATTACTAGTCGCGAAATGGTTTTGGTAAGAGAATCGCGAAAGTTAATATCTGTGTATAAAAGTTGGGTTACAGTAGATTGTTTCATCTTGTGTATAGCATAATGGCCATGTGGCTAATATCTTATAATGTAACTATTTCTGTATTAGAAAATTTAAATTATTAAATAATCTCTAAATTACACCATTTCTGAAGTAAAATATTCTTTTTGTTCCTGAGGATCTTTGCTATATACTTAAGTCAAAAGCAAGTCATTGAGCCACCGTTATGGGCTTGAATCCCCCATTCAATTTTTAATTGGATGTTACTTAATCTTTTCTTTCATTTCAGTATTAAAAAAAGCTTCCATCTTGAGTCTCTGAATCATTTGTTTATCCCTCAAGTAAGTCATTGAGGCACTGTTATGGGCTTGAATCCACTTTTTAATCTTTAATTGAATGGAACTCAATCTTTTCTTTCATTTCAGTATAAAAAAAACTTCCATCTTGAGTCTCTGAATCATTTGTTTATCCCTCAAGTAAGTCATTGAGCCACGTTATGGGCTTGAATCCCCGTATTAATCTTTAATTGGATGTTACTCAATCTTTTCTTCATCACCAGTATTACCGGTAGATAAAACCTCCTATCTTGAGCCTCTCAATCATATCTTCATCCCTCCCATTTTGTGCCTTATTTTGTGATGCTAGTTGCTGAGGAATATCTTTTCAATCTTTTATTGGACATTGCTCAATCTTTGCTTCATTGCAGTATTAGAAAAAAAAACCTCCCATCATGAGCCTCTTAATCATTTCTTCATCCCTCCCATTTTGAGCCTCATTTTGTGATGCTTCAATCTTTTATTGGACATTGCTCAATCTTTTCTTCATTGCAGTATTAGGAAAAAACCTCCCATCTTGAGCCTCTTAATCATTTCTTAATCCCTCCCATCTTGAGCCTCATTTTGTGATGTGAGTTGCTGAGGCAGAAACCACATGCTGTTAATATATAACTGATGGAGCATTGATTTTTTGATATCGGAATCATTGGTCCATCCATTTTTAGCCAGATCTACACATTTTATGGTTAACAAGATGAAAATCTTAACAGTGGAAAAAATCTCCAAGTTGTTTTTAGTGTAGAATTAGACAAAATGTTTGTTGTATCTTTATATACATATATTTTTTTGTTTTCTTTCAAAGGTAAAAAAACAACAAATCCATTTAATTGCAGTATCTTATTTTATTGAAGAATGCTTATACTGATGTAAAATAGAAAGAACAAGGAAGAGACTGTGAGAAATTAACTGATGGTGTCATCTCAATTATAAAATATGTTTTCCCCCTGAACAAAATGTACTGATTGTACTGATGTTTCTTCAAAAAATAAATTAATCTTTTAAGAAAACAGTAAAAAAAAGAAAAAAAAAAAAGGGGGGGGGGGAATTAAAAAAAACAACAACAAATCCCAAAAATTATAGAAAATAAAAAAATTAGGATATTTATATAATGAAATACACATTTATTTAACACAAGAGAAATGGGTTTTTACTACATGTATTTTATCTGCTTATTTATTTATTTATTTATTTATTTATTTATTTATTTATTAGTCTTTATCCGTATTGTTTGTTGTTTTATTTATGCTAAACATCTGTCAGACCTCGGGAAAACTAAATATTGATATTACAACTGATTCTAAATTTTGGCATAACTGTTCAAATCAGGGATTAGCTTTGGCTAAACTGTTCTCTCTAATGCTAAGATGTGGCTTAATGGCCCTATCAATTACTAAGATTTGGCTAAATGGCCCTATCAAGTACCAAGATTTGGCTTAATGACCTTATCAAGTACTAAGATTTGGCTTAATGGCCCTATCAAGTACTAAGATTTGGCTTAATTACCTTATCAAGTACTAAGATTTGGCTTAATAGCCCTATCAAGTACTAGGATTTGGCTTAATGGTCCTATCAAGTACTAAGATTTGGCTAAATGGCCTTATCAAGTACCAAGATTTGGCTTAATGGCCCTATCAAGTACTAAGATTTGGCTTAATGGCCCTATCAAGTACTAAGATTTGGCTTAATGTGGCCCTATCAAGTACTAAGACTTGACTAAATGGCCTTATCAAGTACTAAGATTTGGCTTAATGTGGCCCTATCAAGTACTAAGATTTGGCTTAATGTGGCCCTATCAAGTACTAAGATTTGGCTTAATGTGGCCCTATTAAGTACTAAGATTTGGCTTAATGTGGCCCTATCAAGTACTAAGATTTGGCTTAATGACCCTGTCAGGTACTAAGATTTGGCTTAATGACATTATCAAGTACTAAGATTTGGCCTAATGTCCCTATCAAGTACTAAGATTTGACTTAATGACCCTATCAAGCACGAAGATTTGGCTAAATGGCCTTATCAAGTACTAAGATTTGGCTTAATAGCCCTATCAAGTACTAAGATTTGGCTTTCCGGTGTTAAAATCTGGCTAAATGGTTCAGAATTTAGCTGATTATGTATTAGTATACTGTATAAAGTTTTATAATACATGTACTTCACTATTAATAGGTCACAAGTGATTACTGCAAATATCAGGTAGCCTCGGCTGCCAAGTGTAAAGTACTGGCTAACCAGTGATTTTGTTTGTATAAAATTTTTGTTTGTATAAAATTACTACTGAATAAGGGTAGTTTCCCCTAGGAAAAATATACTAAAATTTCCCAATTTGACTACGAAAATTCTCAACAACAACAAAAAAACCAAAAGAACAAAAAAAAAACAAAAAAAAACCCAAAAAAAACCAGTGATAAACAAGTTAACCAGTTACATCAATTCAATCATTTTGTATAAACTGTCCTGATCCACATAAATTCCATTTATTGTTACAATATGATATCTAAGCAATGGGTATGTGGTAGGTTATTTGTTTCAGAATTCCAATTTTGCCAATTTATGAAAATAGTTTAAATTTTCAAATTTTAAAGGCTGAAAGTTGTTTTTAAAAACTGTAACAAAATCACTGCTAACAGATAACAACACCTCTCATTGCTAGGGGTTGAATCCCATTTTAGCAGATTATAGTGTGTTTGTCAATTTGCATGTTGTTTTGGCATTTTAGACTATTCTAGCACTGATTGCCTGGATACAAGTGAAAGGTTCGTGACTGGGGCATGAAATACATTACTAAACAACATTCTTTTCTTTCCTGTGTATGTATGCGTTACCAGAAAGTTGTTAAAATTGCCAGAATGATTTAAATGTCAAATTTTGAGTTTGTTATCTCACTACCTCAGAGATGGCTCATTGGTGTTAATTTTACAGTGTTGTCAACAGCATCAGCATCAAATATAAAAGGTCCTTTTCACCAAAATAGAGCCAGGATTATAATCATAAATGTTTTGCACAAGGACTTCACAAGTCAATCAAAGGTCAATCCAAGCCTGTATTGCACACTGAATCAGTCAGTCATTCAGAGTCAGTAAGTCAGTCTGTTAGTTGATCGGTCTGTCAGTCAGTCAGTCAGTCAGAGCCAGTATTGCATACTGAATCAGTCAGCCGGCCAACCATTCAGAGTCAGTAAGTCAGTCGGTTAGTTAGTCATTCTGTCATTTAGTCAGTCAGAGCCAATATTGCATACTAAATCAGCCAGCCTTTCAGAGTCAGTAAGTAAGTCGATTAGTTGACAGTCTGTAAGTTAGTCAATCAACCAGTCAGTCAGAGCCAGTATTGCACACTGAATCAATTAGTCAGCCTTTCAAAGTCAGTGAGACAGTCAGTTGGTCAATCTGTCATTTAGTTCGTTAGTCAGTTAGCTTCTTGTATACATTGTTATAAGCTGAGGCTTCAGGCTATACACAAAATATGATTGCTAACTGAAGTGTGTAATTATTATATACTGCATATGTTATTTTTTCAGTCCAATAAATTTGTTAAAAATCTCAAAAATTATCTACAAGATAGCTTAGCTATTTTAGCACATCTATAGATGTACATGTCATGAAATAACAAAATCACTACTATAAGTTCATTCACATTTTGAAGTTATAAGAAGGATTGTCAAGATTGACAAAGACTTGAGTAAGAGTTGAGTCATGGTTTTTAACATCCCAGTCAAGAATATTTCACTTATATTGAGATGTCACCAGCTTTAAGCAAAGGTGTAGAAATTTTGTCTTGTGCTTTACGCTGATGGCGTTATACAGCAGGGTTCTTTATAGTGCCAAGCCTACCAAGGCACAGACCTAGTTTATTTTAATTTCCCATCCAAAAGAACCATGACTTTCATTTTGTAATGCCGAGTGCTTGGCGAAAGAACAGTCACTACCCACTTTTAAGTCTTGGGTCAGACCCCATCTGGGTTTGAACCCATGACCTCCCACTTATGGAGCAAGCACTCTACCAACTGAGCTACTGCAGTGGTGTACAAAGAGTAACATAGAAGAAATGAATATTTAGTGAAAATTTTTGTAGTAAGTTGGTTGATTGGTTGAATGTTATTTTACATTGCTTAGCAATATTCAGCTATTCATCATGAGGCATTTTTCTTATGTCAAGAATTAATCCAAACACAAGCTGTTGTGGTTTGTATGAGTTTGTGGAAGTTTATGATCTGCATTTAACTAGCAGTGATAGTGTTTACCTAAAATTACTACGGTATAAAGGTAGTTTTCCCTGGGGAAAATGACAAAATTTTCCCAATTTTATCACTAAAATTCCCAAAACAACTGTGATATACTAACAAATTGAATCTACTGTATTTCCACAAATTCAGTGCACATGGAAAATGCAAGAATAAAGTCGTATTTTCCAGCAAACTCACAAAAAAATTGTCAAAACTTAGTACAAAATATACTTAATTCTGTACATAGAACAAATTTTGCTCTTTTTAACAAAACAACAAATATGACTATGTCAAAATTATCCCTTCTGTACCTTCTTACTTGGAACAACTATAAACGTTATGTCATAATTGGAATATTCATGATGATCACACCTGGAAAAAACCCGAACAACAATGACCTACCTTACCCTAAATGCCCTGATGTAACTTTGACTGAGGCCCAAATTGGTGTATAATCTTGATTAAATTTCCAAAATTTTTTCAAAATTTCTCTATGTACAGGAGAACTGAACAATAATGTTTTTAATTAAAAATATAATTTGATTAGTGCATTTTAAATGCATTTTATTGATTTTATTTAATGGAAACATTTTAAAATAAAATAAATAAATAATAAAAACCATGTGCACTCAATTTATGGAAATACAGTAGTTGTCCTTGCCCACAACATGTTAGATAGTGCCACATTATAAAATCTTTGTATTGAGGATCCTATGCTATTGCAAGCATATTACTATGCAGTTTGCTGTATTTCACAACTTCAAATTTTCCAAATTTAAAAGGTAGGAGGTAGTTTTTAAATATAAAACAAAATTACTGACTAGTGTGTACCTATGTTTACCTTTAGAGTGTCGCAGATAAACATACCAGAACATTATGTCAATTATACTGTGAACCAGAACAAACCCATGACAAGGAAAACCCTCTCTCTCAATTGTAATGAACTACTAAACCAGTTGAGTTTTTGGTATGGCAAAGCATGTTTCTGTCTGTGTGCATGTGTACCAGCATATAGTTTTTCCTCTGAACGTCTTGGCAAATTTAAACCAAATCTGGTGTAAAAGGTCATTAGCTGATGGTGATTGAAAAAATAATGTTTGGCATGTCTGTCTGAAGATGGCCACCGATACTATCAATAGAACAACAGATAAATAGTCATTACTGATGAATAAGTTACATTTGAAATATAGCAAGCATGTAACATATATGTTTTTTCAAGAAATTTTTCCTTGACCCATTTTTCATGGATTATGCAAATGGGTTGTTATTAAGCTGATTCTTTGAAATTCTTCTGCTTTGGAACTACTAGGCGGAATAGAGCTGAATTTATTAAGGAACATTCTTTTTTTTATGCAAATCAAACATACACTATACACACTATTATAAATTAAAAAGTTGATTCAGATTACCATAATTGATGAACTGATTTTGTACATGTATACCAGTAAACAGATGTATAGCCATTTAATATATAATAGAATTTTCAAAAAAAAAAAAAAAAAAAATTCTTCATTGACCAAATTTTCAAATGTTTCTTTGGAAAATTACAAACTTGTGCTGGAGTCACAAATGTTGTTAAGGCTTGTTTTCCCAATGTTGTTATGCAAAATATACCTTGTTTTCAAGGTATAATCAAACATCCTTTGTTGTTAAGCCCTAACCCAACCCTAAAGCCTCCCCTATTTCTTGATTTACATCATGTTATAAATATATGTTTTAAGGATGGATTATGATCTGTATTTATGATAAGATGATGATTAGCCATATTATATATATATTTGTTTCATACCTGTTAGGCCATATCAAATTAATTTCTAAATTTTCATCAATTTTTTTTCAAAATTGGGGCAGGGGGGCAAATTTTATTTGTTATTTTTTATTTTCAGATTCAAAAGAAATAACAGTAATGACAACAGAAAGTGTCTGAAAGAAACTTTATTAAAGAACACAACAAAAATGAACAAATAAAAAATTCTGGGATGGGCAGGGATGAAAATCTAGGAATTAATTTTATATGGCCTTAATCAATGTGTACATATTGTTAAATTTTCATTTCTCACTCCGATACAATATTATACCATAAAGGTATTTTTTTAACAAAAATAATGATAATTGATATGGTTTCACTAAACCTAAATCCTAAAACCCTTATCAGGGATTTAAAATATTCCAAAACCCTGCTAAAGCCTCTTTGAATGCACTACTGGCATTTATATAACAGTCTGTTCCCCTTCTATACCTCTGCTAGTAATCTATTGATCCCTTGTGTACCCCCATTTGCATATATTGCTGAAAAATACCCTTACCTAGTCCCAATAACAAAGGCACCCCCATATGTAGCCCCAGTAGCATATGTTGCTAGGAATTCCCTTATGTAGCCCCAATAACTCAGGGGCCCCCTTATGTAGCCCCAGTAACACAGGTTGCTGAGGCAGAAAGCACATTGATTTTCTCATTACCATGCTCAGTGGCCCATTACTTGTAATGTCACACAAAGACAATGGACTCATATATCTTGCAGGCTTGACTTCATGGTTCTGACACTTTATACAGCTGTAGTCAGCTCTCAGCAGGCAAATTTATTGAATTATTGGAAGCATGCTGGCACGGTAGACTTCCCAAGCAACCATTTTATCTAAATTGGGGGTATATGCATGAGTGGAGTGCCAGTAATTAGGGAGGGTGTCGGATTTCCTCTGATCTCGTAATTAACTTTGAATTTGGTTGGCATATAGCCCACCCTTTAACACATATTTTTGTGTTAAATGTATTTTTAACAAGGGACCTTTCAAGAACTACAGAAAACTTATTAATTATATTTTTATTTCTGAATATTATGTCATAATTTTACGTTTTTTTAAATAAATTATTTTTTTATAATTAATTTCTTATATATTCCACTTTTCATCAGATCTTTAATAGTACATTTTTGTATATTAATAAGAAGAATTATAAATTAAAACTTTTATGAAAAAAAATTGCTGATTTATTTTAGAAATAACTCTTTTCTCAACAGCAGCTGACACATTTGTCAGGTTTTTTTTTCAAATGATTAAAAATTTTAAAATAAAATTCTTATTTCATTAATTTTTTTTTTCAATAAAATGCTTTAAAATTGTTATCAGTCTGCATGTAAAATGGAAGAAAATGTCTTTTATTTGAAATAATGCATGAAATTAAATTTCACAATTGACTTAGGAAAAACCCAATACACTAGAACACAAAATGGAATTGAATTTCCACATGCACAGGCTGAGAATGTTTCTGGTTGAGCGATTTCTTTCTGGCTGACTGAATATAAAAGCAAAAACTTGGATTTAGGAGTGAGTTCCTGATAATAACTGATGTTGAACTGGGTTTGGTTGTTTTGCGGTAAACAACGAAGCAGAATATAGCAGGATTATTTATATATGAATATTTTATAACTGGACATTAGACTTATTGACTTACATGTTTATATACAAATATTAACTGATAACTAATTAATGGATATATTATGTAATTACATTTTTTCTGTTTTTAATTGTGTCATGTGAAAATAGATTTGCATTTTACATTATTCACGTGGATGGATTTTTACCTAATGGGTAGGTAAATTAGCGTTATATAAATATAATATTCCCAATTTTTGTAGTATTTTAAGATTAATTGTGTCAAGCGCAGTAGTTTTTTGCAATATCCATAGATTCAATTACCCAGGTAAATTATCAGAATGTTTTAAAAATTTTAGTTTTACTTGTGTCAAACAGTAGATTTTTGCAATAGGCCTATTCATTGATTCATTTACCCAGGTAAATCATCACACTTTTTTGAAAATTTCAATTTTAATTGTGCCAGGTGAAACAGACTTTTGCAATAATCATAAACTACTTAGATCTGGATTGGAAGATTTTAATGTTATACTTTTTTTTTTAAATTAGTAAGTTTTAATGTTACTTAAAAAATACTCAACCATAGAGTTAATAAATAGATTTGAATTTTACAATATGTGTATGGATGGATGGAAGTTGTATTTAGCCAGGTAAATATTATCATTATATAATAATACCGAAGCCTGAACTGTTGCAATCATTTTAGTTATATGTTATATTGGAGAAGAAAAATTAGAACAAGGTAACCGTGGTTAAAATACTGACTGTGGAGGTTTTATTTGATGTGACACTACTACATTGAGGTTATAGCTCGTGTTATCAGCAAGTTGATTTATCAGAATTCACTAGGAGTTTATGTCATGCGTAACTCAGCTGGCTTTATGTGTACATGTTTATGCAGAGGTATTGTCATTTATCCGTTAAATTTCTCAGTTGTTAAACATATTGTATAGGTGTTCCTATATCCTATTTTACCAGGAATTAAGAGACATTTTAACACATAATAGCCGGGTAAAATACCTAGGACTTTACATTTTTAATATTACTATGATGGATATATAAAACTAGAAGTTATATAGCTAGGTATGTGTTCAATATATATATCTGTATACATGTATATGTTTATTTTATTTTAAAATTATTGATATTTTAATCTGCTGTGTTTAATACATGAGGTGATTATCCTCTTCGGTCTACCATCATATATATGTATGTATGTATAACCTAGTTTCATTTTTATAACTTCCTCGTTTTATTTCATGCTAGCCAGGCATGCAGCCATGGTCGTTAATCAGCACACTTCTCGACCCTTTGGTAACATGGTTTTATCCGTTGTGGTTATAATTATGTATTTGCATGTATGTGTTTATTCAAGCGTTAGGAAACCAGCCAAGTTATCTGGGCTAAGACTAATCGCCTAGATATGCATGACTTACTTGTTTTCATAATAAGGAAGGCATTTGGAACTGGTTCCAGTAAATGGATTTGACATCTAACACGCACACCAGATATTTTCCTAAAGCAGAGTTATTTTTATGATTTTTCCAGTGTCTGATGCTATATAGAAGATGATTAGACATTGATGAAAGCCGTGATTACAGCTATACAGTTAATGGTGGATGCTGACTGACTGACATGCATCACTGGTTTTATGTTTTACAGATGGTGAGTTTATTAACCTAACTGTAAACATCAACTTATATCTACCTCACCTTATTTCAGTTTTAACATTTTTCGGTAAAAAAAACTAAGACAATATAATATATAAAATAATACATGTAAATATTCTTAGCTTTTTATTCAGTGTTTGAATTCATGTGACCTTACAGACGGTATTTTCAAGGTATTTTATTTTAAACAGTACTTTCATGTAACTAATTAATTTTTGGTACATCTTAATTTATTTGCTATAAATATTTGGTTTTTCCAATGTTAATTGATTCTCTGACCTAATTAGAAGAGGAAAAAATTTACAGATGTGATAAAATCATAATTTTGTTTTTTTCTTATTTTTTTTTTCTTTTTTTTTTGTGTTAAGCTGTACAAACCTGGTTGACTTGTT
Organism: Anadara kagoshimensis; assembly: GCA_021292105.1. Lineage (NCBI taxonomy): Eukaryota > Metazoa > Mollusca > Bivalvia > Arcoida > Arcidae > Anadara > Anadara kagoshimensis. The sequence continues at coordinate 32,945,263 of CM037870.1, read as the reverse complement.
GTTTATGTACAGTAAAACCTTGTTATAATACACATATGTGCTATTCATTACTTTGCGCCTCACTTGTTATGATATTTTTTTCTGTTTAATTTCATGAGTTTCCCTTGATATATTGCCAGTTATTATATAACTGGATATCCAGTGCTGACAGTCCGACTGGATATACAGAGCAGACAGACTAGATATACAGGGCCTACAGTCAGACTGGATACACGGGGCCGACAGGCGGACTGGATATACAGGGCCTACAGTCAGACTGGATATACGTGGTGTCAGTCAGACTGGATATACAGGGCCGACAGGCGGACTAGATATACAGGGCCTACAGTCAGGCTGGATATACGGGGATGACAGTCAGACTGGATATACAGAGCAGACAGTCAGACTGGATATACGGGACTGACAAGCAGACTGGATATACACGGCCAACAGTCAGACTGGATATACGGGGCCTACAGTCAGACTGGATATACAGGGGTGACAGTCAGACTGGATATACAGAGCAGACAGTCAGACTGGATAAACAGGGCCGGCAGTCAGACTGGATATACATGGTCGACAGTTAGACTAGCTATACAGGGTGACAGTCAGACTGGATATACAGGGTTGACAGTCATATTGGATATACAGGGCTGACAGTCAGATTGGATATACAGGGTTGACAGTCATATTGGATATACAGGGCTGACAGTCAGATTGGATATACAGGGCTGACAGTCAGATTGGATATACAGGGCTGAAGTCAGACTGGATATACAGAGGATGACAGTCAGACTGGATATACAGAGCAGACAGTCAGACTGGATATATGGGGCCGACAGGCGGATTGGATATACAGGGCCTACAGTCAGACTGGATATACAGGGGTGACAGTCAGACTGGATATACAGAGCAGACAGTCAGACTGGATATACGCGGCCGATAGGCGGACTGGATATACAGGGCCTACAGTCAGACTGGATATACAGGGGTGACAGTCAGACTGGATATACAGAGCAGACAGTCAGACTGGATAAACAGGGCCGGCAGTCAGACTGGATATACAAGGCCGGCAGTCAGACTGGATATACAGGGTCGACAGTCAGACTGGATATACAGGGCCGACAGTCAGACTGGATATACATGGCTGACTGTCAGATTGGATATACGAGCCAACAGTCAGACTGGATATACAGGGCCTACAGTCAGACTGGATATACAGGGCCTACAGTCAGACTGGATATACATGGCTGACAGTCAGACTGGATATACAGGGCCAACAGTAAGACTGAATATACAGGGCAGACAGTCAGACTGGATATACAGGGCTGACAGTCAGACTTGATATACAGGGCAGACAGTCAGACTGGATATACAGGGCCGACAGTCAGACTGGATATACATGGCTGACTGTCAGATTGGATATACGAGCCAACAGTCAGACTGGATATACAGGGCCTACAGTCAGACTGGATATACAGGGCTGACAGTCAGACTTGATATACAGGGCAGACAGTCAGACTGGATATACAGGGCAGACAGTCAGACTTGATATACAGGGCAGACAGTCAGACTGGATATACAGGGCCAACAGTCAGACTGGATATACAGGGCCTATAGTCAGACTGGATATACAGGGCCTACAGTCAGACTGGATATACATGGCTGACAGTAAGACTAGATATACAGGGCAGACAGTCAGACTGGATATACAGGGCCAACAGTAAGACTGAATATACAGGGCAGACAGTCAGACTGGATATCTAAGGCAGACAGTCAGACTGGATATCTAAGGCAGACAGTCAGACTGGATATCTAAGGCAGACAGTCAGACTGAATATCTAAGGCAGACAGTCAGACTGAATATCTAAGGCAGACAGTCAGACTGGATATCTAAGGCAGACAGTCAGACTGGATATCTAAGGCAGACAGTCAGACTGGATATCTAAGGCAGACAGTCAGACTGAATATCTAAGGCAGACAGTCAGACTGAATATCTAAGGCAGACAGTCAGACTAGATATCTAAGGCAGACAGTCAGACTGGATATCTAAGGCAGACAGTCAGACTGGATATCTAAGGCAGACAGTCAGACTGAATATCTAAGGCAGACAGTCAGACTGAATATCTAAGGCAGACAGTCAGACTGAATATCTAAGGCAGACAGTCAGACTGGATATCTAAGGCAGACAGTCAGACTGGATATCTAAGGCAGACAGTCAGACTGGATATCTAAGGCAGACAGTCAGACTGAATATCTAAGGCAGACAGTCAGACTGAATATCTAAGGCAGACAGTCAGACTGGATATCTAAGGCAGACAGTCAGACTAGATATCTAAGGCAGACAGTCAGACTGAATATCTAAGGCAGACAGTCAGACTGAATATCTAAGGCAGACAGTCAGACTGAATATCTAAGGCAGACAGTCAGACTGGATATCTAAGGCAGACAGTCAGACTGGATATCTAAGGCAGACAGTCAGACTGGATATCTAAGGCAGACAGTCAGACTGAATATCTAAGGCAGACAGTCAGACTGAATATCTAAGGCAGACAGTCAGACTGGATATCTAAGGCAGACAGTCAGACTAGATATCTAAGGCAGACAGTCAGACTGAATATCTAAGGCAGACAGTCAGACTGAATATCTAAGGCAGACAGTCAGACTGGATATCTAAGGCAGACAGTCAGACTAGATATCTAAGGCAGACAGTCAGACTGAATATCTAAGGCAGACAGTCAGACTGGATATCTAAGGCAGACAGTCAGACTGGATATCTAAGGCAGACAGTCAGACTAGATATCTAAGGCAGACAGTCAGACTGAATATCTAAGGCAGACAGTCAGACTAGATATCTAAGGCAGACAGTCAGACTGAATATCTAAGGCAGACAGTCAGACTGGATATCTAAGGCAGACAGTCAGACTGGATATCTAAGGCAGACAGTCAGACTAGATATCTAAGGCAGACAGTCAGACTAGATATCTAAGGCAGACAGTCAGACTGGATATCTAAGGCAGACAGTCAGACTAGATATCTAAGGCAGACAGTCAGACTGGATATCTAAGGCAGACAGTCAGACTGAATATCTAAGGCAGACAGTCAGACTAGATATACAGGGTCGACAGACTGGATATACAGGGTCGACAGTCACACTGGATATACGGGGCCGACAGTCAGACTGGATATACAGGGCCGACAGTCAGACTGGATAAACAAGGCTAACTGTAAGACTTGAATTACAGGGCCGACAGTCAATCAAGATGTTGTACAGTAAATGGTTTACATGCATCTCATTATTAACTCTTAGAGATTTGTAAGCTTGGAACTAAAGGTGTTTTTTTCCTGTGTAATAATTTTAACCAAATCTACATTTTTAACAGATTTTCGCTGATTAAGCATTATCTGATATATAATTTTTAGGAAACTGTAAAAATTTTACGTACTTAATAGAGTTTTAAGACTTTAAGGAAAAATTAAGCTACATGTATTCTTAAAATTATAAATGCGGTTTGATTTGAGGTAATTTTCATTTACCATTTGTCTTTTGTATGCTGGTAGGCATATGTGTATTTGATCCACCTTTCTTACATTTTAGTTTCCATGGCAATAAGATGATTCTTCTGTTGCTCATTAATTTTGATATTGAAGGATTACATGATTTTTAAAATAATGAATACTTGTATATTTATAGTTAACTGATATTTATCTTTGTTGTCTTTATGCTAACAGTTACATAACCTCTTCTGGTACTTCTGCTGTCTTTCTCACTCTGTTCATGACAGCAAAAATGTTTAAATAATACATGGAAAATCCAATGAACTTAAATATATTTAGTTTCACATTGCTCATTTCATTAGCCTAGTCTTAATTCAGAATTGCTGTGTGCGCCCTCACTCACCATATAATGTATGTAGGGATAAAAATGTTGCTGTTTAATATAGAGATTTTAAAAGTTGCAAATAATCTTGCAAACAAAAGATTCTTTTGTGCATATGAAATAATAATTGATCACCAAGATTGTCAATTCTTGTGAAATGCCTTCAGTTTTTACATGCAAACTTCCCATGATGACAACATTGTCCTTTCCACAAGGATATTGTATGGTAATTTAGGAGATGCATACTGATTTTCAGTTATTACCAGACTCAAGTAAATGAATAATTTCAAAATTTTATTATGCACCCATAAATGAATTTTAGAGGGGTATATAAGAATCAACTTGTCCATCTGTCTGTCTGTCCCAATAGCATGTTCGTTCCATGTTTAATGGATTTTGATCAAACTTGGCATAAATGTAAATCAACATAGGCAATTTGTTGCTTATCAACTTTAAATGCATAGCTCAAGGGTCATGGCCTTTAAAATGTCAAAACCTATGTGGGGGTATAAGTCAACTTCACTGACTCACATGTTTCAATTTAGAGAGTTTTCTATGAAAAATTATCAAAACTTGCTGTCACAAACACAGTAGAACAGATAGTAGTATTAGCATCCTCTATAATGAGCAAAGAAGAGCCTCCTCTTGTAAAACCCTGTAGAGGTGTCTTAAGTGTACCAAGAGACATAGAATATGGTTTTCAGTCTCACTTGAAATATTTCTGGTAGTAAGTTTGTTAATCTACCAGCGACCTCAGTAACTAAGTTGTATAAAACAGGAAGTTATGGATCGCATCAACTCTCACTGTTCAGATTGAATCTTACTCCAGTTTAGGTTGAAAAATGTTCGACCGAGCCATAAAACATCATTACACCCCTCCATCCTACCCTACCCATAAAATATCACGCAGTATTTAAAATGTACATGTACATATGATTGTACCACTGAATGTTTTACTTTCTTTAAATTCCCAGGTTCACTGAACTTAGGGCAGCTAAAGTGTTGTTGATTGTTTGGGCGACTTATCACTAAGGGCAGCTAAAATGTTGTTGATTGTTTGGGTGACTTATCACTCAGGGCAGCTAAAGTGTTGTTGATTGTTTGGGTGACTTATCACTAAGGGCAGCTAAAATGTTGTTGATTGTTTGGGTGACTTATCACTAAGGACAGCTAAATGTTGTTGATTGTTTGGGTGACTTATCACTAAGGGCAGCTAAAGTGTTGTTGATTGTTTAGTTGACTTAACCCTAAGGGCAGCTAAAATATTGTTGATTGTTTGGCTGACTTATCACTCAGGGCAGCTAAAGTGTTGTTGATTGTTTGGGTGACTTATCACTCAGGGCAGTTAAAGTGTTGTTGATTGTTTGGGTGACTTATCACTAAGGACAGCTTAAATGTTGTTGATTGTTTAGGTGACTTATCACTAAGGGCAGCTAAAGTGTTGTTGATTGTTTGGGTGCCTTATCACTAAGGGCAGCTAAAATGTTGTTGATTGTTTAGGTGACTTATCACTAAGGGCAGCTGAAATGTTGATTGTTTGGGTGACTTATCTCTCAGGGCAGCTAAAGTGTTGTTGATTGTTTGGGTGACTTATCACTCAGGGCAGCTAAAATGTTGTTGATTGTTTGGGTGACTTATCACTAAGGGCAGCTAAAGTGTTGTTGATTGTTTAATTGACTTAACACTAAGGGCAGCTAAAATGTTGTTGATTGTTTGGGTGACTTATCATTCAGGGCAGCTAAAATGTTGTTGATTGTTTGGGTGACTTATCACTAAGGGCAGCTAAAGTGTTGTTGATTGTTTAGTTGACTTAACACTAAGGGCAGCTAAAATGTTGTTGATTGTTTGGGTGACTTATCACTCAGGGCAGCTAAAATGTTGTTGATTGTTTGGGTGACTTATCACTAAGGGCAGCTAAAGTGTTGTTGATTGTTTAGTTGACTAGCACTAAGGGCAGTTAAAGTGTTGTTGATTGTTTGGGTGACTTATCATTCAGGGCAGCTAAAGTGTTGTTGATTGTTTAGTTGACTTGCACTAAGGGCAGTTAAATTGTTGTTGATTGTTTGGATGACTTATCACTAAGGGCAGCTAAAATGTTGTTGATTGTTTGGGTAACTTATCACTTAGGGCAGCTAAAATATTGTTGATTGTTTGGCAGACTTATCACTCAGGGCAGCTAAAATATTGTTGATTGTTTGGCTGACTTATCACTCAGGACAGCTAAAATGTTGTTGATTGTTTGGGTGACTTATCACTAAGGACAGCTAAAGTGTTGTTGATTGTTTAGTTGACTAGCACTAAGTGCAGTTAAAGTATTGTTGATTGTTTAGTTGACTAGCACTAAGGGCAGCTAAAGTATTGTTGATTGTTTAGTTGACTAGCACTAAGGGCAGTTAAAGTGTTGTTGATTGTTTGGCTGACTTATCATTCAGGGCAGCTAAAGTGTTGTTGATTGTTTAGTTGACTAGCACTAAGTGCAGTTAAAGTATTGTTGATTGTTTAGTTGACTAGCACTAAGGGCAGCTAAAGTGTTGTTGATTGTTTAGTTGACTAGCACTAAGGGCAGTTAAAGTGTTGTTGATTGTTTAGTTGACTAGCACTAAGGGCAGTTAAAGTGTTGTTGATTGTTTAGTTGACTTGCACTAAGGGCAGGTAAAGTGTTGTTGATTGTTTGGATGACCTTTCTAGTGACTGTGCCTGCTCCATCCTAATCTTTTATTTCTTAAATGTGTTTTTAGCATTTAATTGCAGGATTCTAACCTTTTATTATTAAAAGTTCATGTAAACTTGTTAGTTAGCCACAACTTTCACACATTGATGCTGTGGCGTTTGTCACAACCATTTTCCTTATATCTGCGTATGTACTTTGATTCTGTTACCAGGCCCATTGCTTATCACTGATTGGTCAACTTTTCTATCAATTATAATGCTGGTAAAATAGGATTGGTCTTACCTACTTGTTGGAATTTTGATCTGCATTTTTGCAAGCCTGAATCATCAAATATTAAGACTTCGAATAGGGTCTTTGAGTCTTGTCTGCAGTCTTTGATTTTGTAGCAGGATAGGAAAGTATTTCCCTACAGTTTAGTGTCAAAGAACCAATATTGTCAGATACTTTATCAGGAGATCAGCATTTGACAGATAAATTCTTCTTGTATGCAATTTCATTAGACATACAGGTACCATTTAAGGATTCAAGAGAGAAGATGGAGGTGAGTGAGTAGGTTGGGTTGTGAGCAAAGCAAGTGAGTGAATAGGTTTGTTTGTGAGCAATTCAATTTTGAGCAATGCAAGTGAGTGAGTAGGTTGGTTTATGAACAAAGCAAGTGAGTAGGTTGGTTTGTGAGCTAAGTAATTGAGTGAGTAGGTTGGTTTGTGAGCAAAGCAAGTGAGTGACTATGTTGGTTTGTGAGCAAAGCAATTGAGTGAGTAACGAAGAGAGACCGTTTTTATGTACCACTCAGAACTATTTTACTTACTGGACATAAACATATTAAATTTTGTGTGTTTTTTTTCGAGGTATATGAAATTTAGACATATACATGGTAGTAAAATTTTTAAATATGCATTATAACACAATAAGCATAATATAATTTTTGTTCAGTATTAATTTTTATGCAAAATAAACGACTCTGAAATAAGCAAAAATTAGTACACCGTGAAAACAAACACATTAACATTATATTTAGATTTTACAAGCTATAGAAGCTGGACAGATTTGTACCTCTGTAATGTGCCTATAACCTTCAGCAGCAAGGTTTTATTTTGTGACACTCTTACTGTGCCTGCTGTATAAGTCTTGTCTAAAATCCCCAAAAATTGAAAATGTTTAATGTTTGAGTATTGAAATATTACTGATATTTCTCTGATTGGACAGAAGATCACTGCTGTAGCTCAGTTGGTAGAGTGCTTGTTTTGTAAGTTGGAGGTTGTGGGTTTGAACCCTGACCGGGTCTGATCCAAGACTTAAAAGTGGGTAGTGACCATTCTATCTCCAAGCACTTGGCATTATGAAATGAAAGTCATGGTTCTTTCAGATGGGAACTTACAATAAACAAGGTCCCATGTCACGGTAGGCATTGAATGATGAAGAACCCTGCTGTATAATGCCATCAGCCATCGCACAGGCAAAATTTTTGCACCTTCTGGTGATGTCTCAATATAAGTGAAATATTCTTGACTGGGACATTAAACACCATTACTCAACTCAATACTTACTTAACTCTGATTGGACAGAGACACTACTGGCATTTCTCCTTATTTGAACAGAGGCATTTCTGACATTAGTGTCTGATTGGACAGAGACACTAAAGATATTTCTCTAATTGGACAGATGCACTGGTACCGGTAATATTTTTTCTGATTGGACAATAAACACTGCTGCTATTTCTCTGATTGGATATTGACACAACTTACATTTCTCTGATTGGACAGAGGTACTGCCTACAATTCTCTGATTGGACAGAGAGACTATAAATGTGACCCTGATTAAACAGACGACCTTTCTGTTGTGGCTCTGATTGGGCAGAGATGTTATTGATATTTGACAGAGACACAAGGCACTTTACATAATTTAATTTGTAATTGAAGGAAATTTCTAAATATAATGCCTTTCAAGTTAATAATTTCTGATATATAGAATTCTGTACTTAATAGCCGGTATAAGCCAACTTTTAGCCCTGATTCACTCACCTGTCTGGTCACGCAGGTGAATTCTCCTTATCTCACCTGTAGTACCATGCTGTAGTACCTCATAACCTTATACATGTATCTGTAATTCTAGGTATACAAATATCTGTTAAGAGAGCATACTGGTAAAGGTAAACAACATTGAGTTGTCCGCTTGACCTTTGATTTAAATATTCATTATGGACGAGTTGATTTAAGTTATAAGGATCATGTGTATATATTTCGTCAATATGATGTGAACACTATTCATGGGTCATGTGTATATGTATTAATTGCAAATCCAAACACTACCTATATATTGGATGGACCCTCCTATATGAATATTCCAAATGAAAGGTCAAACAGACAGGTCAATGTTGTTTGCCTATAGTTCTTACAAAGACACCAGTAGAAAATTTTGATATGGGGTGTTTTATTGGGTACTTAAATTTGGGGATATTATCATCTTGTTTACAGCAGTTATTGGTGTAAAATGTTCTTTTTATTGGAAATCAGGTGTTATATTACTGTTAAGTCTTTAAGTGATGTAAATGTTTTGAGTTTCAGAAGAGAATACAGCTTGTTATTAATGACACTGATTTTAGTGATAATTATGATATGCATGACAAAGGCAATATTGAATACCGTAAATCGGGAAATTTTGGCTGTAGTTTAATTTTGGTTTATTTGGCACCCAACTTAAAAGTGCCAAAATTAAACACACCAAAATAATACATATTCTAAAAAAGAAATGCCAATATTTACCTGAAAATTGATGTTCCGTAATAGAGCACTTTTATCTTAACTTGCCGGAAAACGGTCATATTTGCCGGACTTGTCCGATAAAAAATTATTTTGACCGACGTTAAAAACCACCAATCGGACATTTTTTGTTTTCGGACATTATCAATTTTACAACAGGAATATAAACGGATAAATCAGTTTTCTGTCTGACAAAAGTAAACTAGCGCTAGTCTGTCTGCCTGTCTTTAAAACCCTACCCGACTTCACTAAGTATATCCTACGATATTGTCCTTACCGCGTGTTTACCTGTCATCTAATCAGGTGATTGTTTATTAGTTATGATGATTCTGACTGGGAAACAAAAGAAATAGACAAGCGACTACTTAAGTCCATTACTTTCTTTAAACGTGTGTTTGTTTAATTGTAAAATGTGTTGATTACGGAAGCCATAACAGTGTCGGTCAAGGGTGAGGTTTGTTCAGGCGGGGTGTTGAAAATTAACTACTACTTCGTAACTGTTTTATTATTAAATAATAAACTGTCCCCTTATACAGTACTTTTGTCTTTAACTTGCATATATAGTATATACCGATATATCGGTATTTCAATTTGTATTATCGTTATTTTATGAAACACGGAAGGCTTAATAGTGCATTCCATTTCATTTTCTAATTTATAAATTACAACACTTCCGGTTTTCAATCAGCATGATCCGTTCGTCTTGTGGCTGTTTGTGAACATCTTATTCAGTGAAGTGCCAAAAATAAAACGCCTTATTCAGTGAAGTGCCAAATTTAAACACACCAAAATTAAACATCCGCGTTTTGAGAGAAAACCGCCAAATTATCCCGACGCCAAAATTTCCCGATTTACGGTATTATAGTGACTAGTAGTTGAGATGAGATGAGAAATGGTGTTTAATGTCCCAGTCAAGAATATTTCACTCATATCAAGACCTTGCCAGCTATAGGGGAAGGTGCAGAAATTGTGACTGTGTATTGCGCTGATGGCAGGGTTCTTTATCGAGCCATTATATTTTGTTTATTTTAAGAACCCATCTGACAGAACTGTGACTTTCATTTTGCGATGTCGAGTGCTTGGCTAAAGAACAGTCACTACCAACTTTTATATCTTTGGTCAGACCTGGTCTTGGCTAGAACCCACGACCTCCCACTTATGGAGCAAGCATTCTATCAACTGAACTACCACAGTGGTGACTAGTTAGTAGTGAGTGAGTGAGTGAGTGAGTAATGGTGTTTAACGTCCCAGTCAAGAATATTTCACTTATATCGAGACGTCGCCAGCTATAGGCGAAAGTGCAGAAATTTTGCCTGTGCGTTGCGCTTATGGCATTATACAGCAGGGTTCTTTAGCGTGCCAAGCCCACCGTGACACGGGACCTCGTTTATTTTAAGTTCCCATCCGAAAGAACCGTGACTTTCATTTCGTAATGCCGAGTGCTTGGCGAAAGAACAGTCACTACCCACTTTCAAGTCTTGGGTCAGACCCGGCCGGGGTTCGAACCCACGACCTCCCACTTACGGAGCGAGCACTCTACCAACTGAGCTACCGCAGTGGTAGTTAGTAGTGACACAGTCTGTCACACAATCTGACTTTTAATAGTGACACAATCTGGCACTCATTTGATTGAATGGAGTTTCATGTCTCGGTCAAGAATATTTTACTTATATCAGGACATCACCAGCTATAGATGAAATACAGAAATTTTTGTAGTGCACTCAGGGCAATGTGCAGGGAGGGGTCTTTAAAAAAGATGCCTACTGTGACAATGGGCATAATTTTTTAAGGTCTGTTTCGAAAGACTCTTTGACTCATTTCTAAATGCCAAGTGCCAGATGAAAGATTTTCCATTCTTGGTCAAACCCAGCCAGGATTTAAACCTTGACCTCCCACATATGAATTGATCACTCTAAACAGCCAAACAGTGGTTGTATAACACACTCACCTTTACATTGCAGGCTTTTAGATTACTGGTACCTAAGCTTTACTTATTGTCATACATGGTGGAAATTTGTATGTTTGTCTCTTTCAGTGTGTGTGTGTGTGTGTGAGAGAGAGAGAGAGAGAGAAAGAGAAAGAGAGAGAGATTTAATCTCTTATTTAAAGATTTAACATAAACTCCCCCATATGTTGCCCAGTGAGTGTGACCTAGATATTATGTCTTTATCTCTGTTTCCTTTTTCTAAATGCCTGGTCACAGACGATTGATCTATTTTATGAAGTGTATACATTTATCTTGTGTGTTCAATACTTATCTCATGGCTCCCTCTAGAAAGCCTTCATATTGTATGTTCATTTTAGAGATAAGAGCATGTAAAATATACCTTAATCTTTACTCTTTTTTCATTAAAAATATTGAATTTTTCCCCCAGTTATTTTGAATTTTAAAATGAGAAATTCAGGTTTGAATATTAAACATGATATGGAGTTGATCAACCAGGTAAGGCTTGATTTGAGGGTCATGGGTTTGAACTCATCTGAGCTCCATGGCCCGTTCCCTAGCTAGACACTTTATTTTGTATTGCTATAGTCCACACAGGTGCTAAAGGAATGTGTACCTGGACTGATGAGCCTGCAGGGGGTACCAAGATATCAGAATTCTAGCTGTTTTTGTTATACAGTCAAACCTTCTGTAAAGGCCACACATAGGAACTAGTAAAAGTGGGTTCTGTTACATAAATTCAGAAAGAGTTTTTTCTTGCTGTTTCAGTTTGTTTCAATTGCTTTTGTAGTTGTAAGCATCTTCTGTAGCGGCCACAGGTTGCCTATTCTTTTTCAAACTCTACAGAGTAACTTTTGTGTGCACTACAACACAGGACCTTGGTTTTGAGTCTCATCCAAAAGACGTTACTAGTATTTTAGGTTTTTTCAGCTATAGTATGGAAAGGAGATAAAAATCATCTCAGAAAATTTCCAAGTCCTGAGTGAGGTGTGAGCCCACAACCCTTGACTTCAAAAGCCAGTGACAGTACCACTCGGCAATGTCTGGCCATCTCGTTTTACTCAGACAGGTTCAATTATACACAGATATAACCAAAATTGGAAAAAAGGCAGGTTCAAACTGGGACTCAAACTCTAGACTGTTTGTGCTATAGAATAGCGCTAAACCAACTGAATTGCCCAGACTGCTACATAGATTTTTCCTCTGATTAAAGGTGTTATTGTTATATACACAAATAGTGGGGGAAAGGCAGTGTCAGACTTGGACTCAAACTCAGGACCATTTGTGCTATAAATGAGCGCTAAACCAACTGCATTGCCCAAACTTCTACATAGATTTTAGATTTTTTCCTCTGTTTAAAGGTGTCAATGTTATAAACACAGATAATGAGAAAAGGCAGGGTCAAACTGGGGCCCAAAACCCGTGTCTGTTTGTGCTATAAATGAGCGCTAAACCAACTGCATTGCCCAGACTGCTACATAAATTTTTTCCCTGATTAAAGGTGTCAATATCATATCTGGAACTTAGAAAAACACCTCATATCAGAAAAGTCTGATTTTAATTGTAAAAGAGAGAAAGAAATTGTGAAGAAACATTAAAAATATATAATATATAATTTATGCACAATTAGATGTTTTTAATTGAGCTGTAAATTTTTCTTTCATCCAAAACCTTTATCTGCTTTCAAGTGCTACATGGAGCTACAGAATAAAGAGCCAGTATTAATTTATTTGACAGCTAGCATTTCATGGTTAATTTCCCCTGTACAAGAGATTGAGATTTTTATTTGTTAATATACCCCAGTTTACCTGATTTTATAGTGTTTAAGTCAATAAGGAACTCATAAAAACTAAATTTCTACCTCTATACCGAAGTAATAAAAAAAGTTTTGTCATGCATGACCAAGTGTGTCATTTCATGGTTATGTACCTGTTTAAATGAGTTTAGATGGAGAAGCATAGCATGAAATGTTGATTTTTCAAAGATTAATTGTTAAAGTTCATGCAAGAGCATGGATGACATGTACCGTGGAATTATGGGTATTTTGCGGTACCTACCTCTGTGTTTACCTTATAAAGATTTATGATGGGGTATAATGCCGGTTAGGCTGATTAAGACATTTTGTAGTTATATCAACATACATAATAGTCACTGACCTTAGCAGAGTAAATAAAGTCTCGGTACACCTCATGCCTCACTGATTATACTTTAAATAAGGGAAAATTTTCATATTTAAATTTTCCAGTTGCATACATTGAAGCAGGACAGGCCATATCTATAATATGTATATAAGTGTATAAAATAGGTTTATTTTAAGTGATTGTGAAAGAATTTTGATCCAAGCCAGGTAAAAGTTTTTAAAATACATTATGAGTAAGATAGATTAAAATTAATTTTTGCTTTAAGTATTTAAAAATTTAGAAATTTAGATTGCTGAAAAATTCTTTATCTAAGGCTCAGAAGGGGAGTTTAGGCTGGGAAAGGGGGGATTATTATGAAGAAATTATCATTAATCAGCTGATAATGGTGTTTGTACATGGGGGTGGGGGTGTGTTGGTTTGGGGGATATTGGCTTTTCAAATTAATTATCTAAGGTTGGAAAGAGGAGATTATTATGAAGAAATTATCATTATTCAGTTATGAACTAGTTTATGAGCTTGATTATAGTGTTTGCACATAAGGGAGGGGGGGGGGGGGGGGAGAATGTTGGCCTCTGCAAAGGTGAGCTAATTAATGTAAACTCAATATATTTTTAAAATGCTAAATCCCCATAGAAGCCATTCAGAAATGTCAGTTATAACTTCAATTTTATATATTAATCTGAAAAGTTTTTTTTTAATTTCTTAGTTCTGGATACCACTACGGTAGATCAATTGGTAGAGTGCTCACTTCGTATGTGAAATCATGGGTTTGAACCCCAGCCGGGTCTGACCAAGACTTAAAAATAAGTTGTTACTGTTCTTTTGCCAAGCACTGGGCATTTAGAAAAGTCACAGGGTCCTTTGGAAGAGACCTTAAAAACTCCCTGCACATTGCCCAGAGTGCACTGCAAAAGTTAAAATTTCTGCCATTTCACCTATAGCTGGTGCATCTTGATATGAATGAAATATATTCGGCTAGGACATAAAACCCCATTCAATCAATCAATCAGTCAGGAGTAAAAATATTTAATTAAAATGAAAATTCTGTTACATCAAATTTCCATGATGGCTAAAAATTGTCTCAGTGTTAAAATTAGAAAACATTCTTTAAATTACCGGCATGTTGATTATGTACAAAACTAGTATATACGTATTTAGTTGGGTAAGTGAGTGAATTAGGTTTACATTCTAGAAAACCAAGAGTGTTTCACTTATATTGAGACATCACTGGCTATAACTATGTACCGTGGTATATGTATGATGTAGGTTTACTGTAATCTTATTTAACTTCATGTGATTTTTTTTCGCTGTATAGGAAATTTAGACATATCTAAATTTTTGTTTTTTGAAATATGCACTATAACACAATAAGCATAATATAATTTTCACTTGTAATTAATGTGCAAAACAAAGGACAACGAAATAAGCGAAAATTAGTTCACTGCGAAAATAACTATGTTAACAGTAAATTGGTACTTAAATTGGTACTTTATCTACCATTACATGATGTATAGATTTTTATGCATCATCTAAAAGGTCTTCTTTTGGTTTAGTTGCTTGATTAAACCTAAGTTGTACATAATGTTGGGTAATATGTGTCCAGATGAGCTATGTGGACTTCACATTTCAGTGAGGCATTGTGTTTCCGGATGAGTTTCACATTTTCATTAATCTTTTCAGAGAAGCTGTGTTTACATGGAAATCCATCCCTACATTCAAACAAATATCTGTCTTGATGATTATTTACAACCATGAAATTTTTCTTTAGGATATTTTTTTTTTCATGGTTAATAATGAAATTTATTGCTGTTGTCATGGTAACAGAATACTAAAACGCCCAGCTGTTTTTTAAAAAAAAAGAAAAAAGAGAAAAAAAAGAAATAAGTAAAATATATCTTTTACCGGTACTCCTGTTTTAAAACCTACATTTAAAAAACTGTGTGTACACATATTAATTATTTATCCTACATGTAACACAGTGTTTCCAGTTATTGATTTTTAGCCCTTTCTTTATTGAGACATAGGCATTTCTTCATGCTACGATGATAATCTTACAAAATAAATTGGAATATAACAGGCAAATACCGTTATAGTCTAGTGCATGATATGATGGCCGCCTCCTTGCTTGCATTAGCATGAATTTTTATTACCAGATTCAGAAATGTGATGTAATCCATCACTTTTTTGTCGGAATAAAATTTTTAGCGTTTCTGAGGTTCATGCTTGAGAGTTATATTGATTTTCATAAAAGAATTTGCCAGAAGGTAAAAAAAACATTTTTTTTTTATATAAAAAAGTTAATGGGTTCCGTAATTGGTGGATTATTGGTTTAATAAGATGACATCTTCATTACGTCTTCAGAGTCAAGATTGTCATATAAAATACTTGTTATATTCATTGTTGATCACAAATTCTTCAGATTATTCCAGTATTTGTGAAGTGCTTTAACCTTCATTAGCAATAAAGTGCAAAAACTCAAAATAACATTAATTAGCAAATTGTCCTTAAATCGTCATATTAAAAGTACTTTAGGTCAAAGGTCAATTCTCGAAAGCTTGATGAATAAAGTTACAGCAATGGTACAGGTGAAAGTGAAAAAAATCGGATCATAAAGTACATAGCCAGATATCACACCTGCAGGTTAGTGCTTGGACGAGTGCTTCACTTTTTTTGTTGAACCATCTTAAATAGAAGTAAGCAGGTACCACCATTTGATCAATTTGAGTTGTGGAAGAATTCCCAAATAGGGCTTTAAGGTAACAGTGCCCAGCCCAGGCACTTTTAATTAATTTTGTGAAAAACATTTTAATTGTACTTGTGATGATCACATCAATCGGTGTTTGTTTTTTATTAAATGTGATAATCAAGCTGATGATAAAACATCTGCAACAACGCAGATGGTGAGATCATTTCTCAAAACTCTAAGGATTTTATAAAAGTACATCCAACCTTTATCACTGAAAGTGCATGGGACATTTAGTGTTATTTAGTGTTCAGGAGGTCTGAAGTGGAATGGATTGAATAATGTAGCTTTACTGTACTCCCCAGTTGTATATATATATATATATATATATATATATATCAAGGTGGCCAGTTCTGGAATAGTGGAGGAAACTGGAGCCAGCACTTGACAATAAAAAGAGTAGATAATGACTAGGTTTACCACAGTTCCCCCCCCCCCCCCCCCACAAGTCTTGAGTAATTGCCAATCAAAGAAGAGTAGGGATGATATAAGCTAGGTTGGTCCACTGACGAGACGTATGTTGTGTCAAGCCTGTTATGCTAATTTTTACCATATTATATTCTTTCTGTCTCTCTAACTCACAGTAGTGAGCTCAAGTTCCAAATCATTCCTTATTTGTAGATTTTCCTTAAGGGAAAATTAACAAATAGTGGCAACCTTTTTTGAAGCTATGAATAAATCTTCTTGGTAAAACTTAATGCAAATACAATGTATTGGAAGCTTGAAGTTTTTTTCGTAATGACACATTAAGTCCTGAATATTTGAAAATAATACAAAATTATTACAATTTCAAATTTGCCAGTTTTAAGTTAAGAAAAATCTTTATTAAGAAATAATTATGAAACCAAGGCCAGCCACTATAAAAAAATCTAATGTAAGATGAAAATTGTTACATTCAGAAACCATTCAATTTTCTTCTCTCTCTCTCTCTCTCTATATTTATATATATACAAGTATGTATGATTTTAATCTGGTGATAAATATTGTAAATGACATATTGATGTAGTTCCCAGTTTGATAAATTTGTCTGAATCAATATGTTGTTTAAAAGAAACTAATTTGTTCTGTCACTGCGGCTGGTCATGCTTGGAAAGATGTGTATGGATTTCAGTCACTGGGTACACAAAACATTTAAAATCAAACTGTGTTATTGACATTTTTCATAATTGTTGGTCTACCCTTGGGTTTCAGCTATTATAAGCATACCATTACTAGAGATGTGTACTTATTAATACAAGAACTCAGAGAAAGACAAGTATTAGACCGTGTCTGCTTTTTAAAAATAAAAAAAATTAGATAATTTTTTTTAAAAATTTGAATAATGCAGTTTTACAGGATTGATATGACATGTAAATAAAATTCTTAATAAACAAAAAAAAATATTTTATTTCAATTTACCATAGCAAATCTATTTAAACCAAACATCTTTAAACATTTTTTTATAGCTGGTGACATCTGGATATAAGTGAGATAATCAATTATAAGATCTGTGACATAAAATCCTCAGTCACTTTGTCTTTTTAACTCATAAGCAAAAAATGCAAAATAGATGTTATAATAATTAAACCACTCGTCTGCACCATCCATTGGAATTCACCATTCAGGCATTGTATTATGTAATACTTCCATGTGACATAAACATTCTCAAAAATGTTCTGTAAAAGTGTTTAGGGGTATGAAAACATGAAAACAGCTGTTTAGGACCCTATTCAGGTTATTGCTCTACTTATGATTAATTTGGATAGGTATTTTTTATCCAAAGTGAGAAATTGAATCAGAATCTCTCCCCCCCCCTCTCTCTCTCTCTCTCTCTCTCTCTGGATTAAAAATCAAATCTGTTAAAATAATAACTGAACTAGATTTGCAACTTAATCATGAAAACAAAATAAGAATTTTGGATTCTTATGTTTTTGTTTCACAGTTTGTTAATAAGGTTAGGTTATAAGGTTGCCATTGATTGGCTGCAGGTCAGATGTTTTCTCGTTAGGGTTTGAATAATTTATTTACTTCCCAGATCAAACATTATATATCTTGTTTTCCTCAATAGGAAACTTGTTTATTTAATCATTGCAATGGATTAATTAAAGCACTGAAAGTACTGAAACCATGTTCTGTGAATAAAACCTACTATAATAGGTCAGCTGGCAGAGTGTCTGTGATTCGTTTTTGGGGGATCATGGGTTTGAACCCTGGCTAGTGTCTGACCCAAGACTTGAAAATAATTAGTGACTGTCTTTTTACCAAGCATTTGTATTTAAAAGGGAAAGTCACTGGGTCCCTTGAAAGAGACCTTAAAAACCAATGCCCCATGTCAAGGCAGGTGTGGCACTTTAAAGAACCCTCACTTCACATTGCCATGAGTGCACCACAAAGATAAAAATTTCTGCCACTTCACCTATAGCTGGTGACATCTCGATGAGAGAAATATTATTAACTGTGATGTAAAACACCATTCAATAAATCTGTGAATACATGTTAGCTCTTTGTATACTCTATTCTTGGTGGGTTTAAGATGAGTTGCCATTCTATGGGATGATCAGTTTACAAGATAAACAGTCAAATAATTTCCTGTTGTTTCTTCTAGAAACCTCCACTGTTTGTTATCTCATGTGGTTTTAATGCAGTTTACAGTTAAGTTTGATGCCATAGATTAAATAGCCCCAGATGAAACCTTTAACCTGTCTAAACTAAACTCAGAGTAATCCAATAAAGTCTGTTTAATCTGAACCCACAGTAAAACAAACACCTGTTTTGACAGAATTGACATTCATGAGAAGCCCAAACAAAATCTTAAGTCCAAAACAGAATCTTAAGTCCCAAAAACCTGATTCATCCCAAAAAATCTTTAGTCCCAAAAAATTGCTTCACCTCTAAAATTCTTTAGTCTCAAAAACCAGTTACTGGTAAGTCCAAACAAAATTTAGCCCAAAAAAACTCTTTAACCCAGACAAAATATTTTGTCCTAAAAACCTGTTTATACCAAACAAAATCTTTAGTCCCAAGAACCTGTTTAACCCAAACAAAATCTGTAGTCCCAAAAACTTGTTTAGTCTCAACAAAATCTTCAGTCTCAAAAGATGTTTAGTTTATACCATTGATATAATTCAAATAATTGACATTCAAATGGGGAATCCCAGTATTCATGTAAACCACAAAAAATTTAAAAGACATGCTATAAAAAATGGAGGATTTCTCAATTTCTCAGTATTTCAATGTGACCCAATGTTAATATTCCGCATTATATATCAATGTGTTAAGCGCTCTGAAAGTCTACTTCAGTTGTGCTGTATTACAAAGCAGACCGGACGTGCATAAAATCACTCATCACCACACCTTGTGTATAAAGTTATATAAATCTGAAATCCTTGAGATTATTGAACGTTAATTGCTTCCTCCATATTATAGTAGGTGGTTGGTGACTGACCATACTGGGCTTGGCTGGTCTGAGCTCGAATTGGATGGGCTGATTGTGTGCTTAGACTTGGCTGGGCACTGTTGAACCCTTGGATGATTATACTTGTGTTTTATTGAAAACAAAATAAATCTGAATATGGTACATGTACTTTTTATCATTTTTGATTGAATGAGTACGACTTAATAGTACATACAGCCTTGCAGAGTTAGGTCAATGATCAACTTCTTTGCAGAATTCTCACCTGTCTAAGCTTAAAGTAATTATCCAATCATATTGATTGGCTAAAACAGCTTTCAGGTGACATGCACAACTGCTAGCTTTTTAGCTCACCTGAGCCAAAGGCTCAAGTGAGCTTTTCTGATCACAATTTGTCCGTTGTCTGTCGTCGTCGTCGTCGTCGTCGTCGTCGTTGTCGTCGTCGTCGTCGTTGTCGTCGTCGTAAACTTTTCACATTTTCATCTTCTTCTCACGAACCACTGGGCAGATTTCAACGAGACTTGGTCAGATGCATGTCTTGGTCGGTGCAATTCAAATTTGTTCGTGGTGTTGCCATGGCTACCATAACTAGGTCAAGGTGACCTAGGGGTGCAAAAATCTTAAAAAATCTTCTTCTCCGAAAGTATTGATTAGAGAAAAAATCTGATGTGATATTTGGCTTCTCTAGGGTCTTTAGCCTATAGTTTGTTCATTTGTGAAATTCGGAAAAAAAAATAGGTTACGCGTTTTTGCGTTTAATTTTGAAAAAATCGTAAAATAGCTTCAAATTGTTATAACTTGACTATTTGGCCAGATAATGACATGGGGTTTTCAGTTTTGACATCTTCTTGTTAGTATCTTCAAATTGAGGTCAAGGTCAATTGTGAAGGTCGTGACCTAATTTTTTTTACCTCTGATTATAATTATATCTCGAAAACTATAAACTTTTTGTATAGGCATGTATATTAGAATGTTGTAGGTATTGATACAACAATCATTTTGGTGTATAGAAAAAGGTCATGGGTTCAAAGGTCAAGGTCACAGATGTAAAACAATACCAAAATGGTTACTTATCTCGAAAACTATAAACTTTTTGTATAGGCATTTATATTAGAATGTTGTAGGTATTGATACAACGATCATTTTGATATATAGAAAAAGGTCATGGGTTCAAAGGTCAAGGTCACAGATGCGAAACAATAGGAAATGTTTAATTATCTCGAAAACTATAAACTTTTTGTATAGGCATGTATATTAGAATGCTGTAGGTATTTATATTGATACAACGATCATTTTGATGTACAGAAAGAGGTCATGTGTTCAAAGGTCAAGGTCACAGATGCGAAACAATACGGAAATGTTTAATTATCTCGAAAAACTATAAACTTTTTGTATAGGCATGTATATTAGAATGTTGTAGGTATTGATACAACGATCATTTTGATGTATAGAAAAAGGTCATGGGTTCAAAGGTCAAGGTCACAGATGCGAGACAATACCGAAATGGTTAATTATCTCGAAAACTATAAACTTTTTGTATAGGCATGTATATTAGAATGTTGTAGGTATTGATACAACAATCATTTTGATGTATAGAAAAGGTCATGGGTTCAAAGGTCAAGGTCACAGATGCGAATCAATACCGAAATGGTTAATTATCTCGAAAACTATAAACTTTTTGTATAGGCATGTATATTAGAATGTTGTAGGTATTGATACAAGATCATTTGACATATAGAAAAAGGTCATGGGTTCAAAGGTCAAGGTCACAGATTGCGAAAACAATACTGAAATGGTTAATTATCTTGAAAACTATAAAAGTTTTGTATAGGCATGTATATTAGAATGTTGTAGGTATTGATGCAATGATCATTTTGATGTAAAGAAAAAATTCATTGGGGTTTAGTATTTATGTTTCTTTAAAATCTATCAGCTAGCCATTAGTTATCAGGTGAGCGTATAAGGCCCATGGGCCTCTTGTTTTGCAATCCCTTAATTAGAAGTCAGTTGGACGTACAGAAGTACATGGATTAACATTTTAAACCCATCTCTCTCGAAGGCAGTTCTTGCATAGTGGTACTGTAGTATATTTTTTGGTTATATAATGTATATTTGTTATTTTGAAACCACTGTTTATATAAAAAATGATAATTATATGAAATAAGTTTTTGATTTGAAACACAATTTATTCTGAGAATCTTTTACGATTTTTAGAATTATTTATGATGATGCATAAAAAGACTGTGTAAAACCTGATTATCAACAATTGTGTTACTGTTGAAAATTTCTGCTGGAGTAGTTTCAGTTGAAAAAGTGAACTTTACCAATGAAAAAAAAAAGATTTGTTTGAAATTTAAAATTATGTGTATTTCTGGACCATCAATTATTTCTCATAATCTTGTAATTTGGACACACTGGTACGTTGTGTTCATTATACCTCTACTATAAGGTTTGGACACTTTCACCTGATTGGGAGATTTTCCCCAACAGAAAAAGTTTTCCCATTTGGTGAAATTTTTACATTTTCTTTTTCTACAAAATCCTAAAACTTGTATCAGTTCAAACCACAGGAAATTGTAACTTACTACTGGTATTAAAAGTTAAGAAAAATATATCACATATCAGAAAAAACCAAAGGACAAAAACACAAAATTTTCTATAATCTGAAAAATACTTTGTTCAATTAAAAAGAAGGCTTATTACGAAAAATATAGAAAACATTAATTGTTGGTATTCCAAAATAATGTGGCGATAAGTGAGGTGGCAAAGTAATCAAAGGGCATTATAACAAGGTTTTACTGTAATTTGCAGATGACACTTAATACTAGTAATTGTTAATGAAATATGACATTTATTTATTTATTTATTTATTTATTTATTTATTTATTTATTTCAGGATGGAGGTCATTTGCTATGTTAATTTCAAAAATGTTTATAACTTTGCATACCAAAAAACTGTAAATAGATTTAGTGGAACTGTCAAACTGGTCTCACGATGGCTGCAGAAGTTTTAAATGTTCAAGTAAAACAGGAAATTATGGAATCTAATTTTGAAAATAAAGAAGAGGTGAAGAGTGACCCAGAGTCCAAAGAAGAAACTACTGAAATCGAAAATCAAGTGTCCAATCAAAATCAAGCAAGCATTGAAAGTGACACCCAGGAGCAGACGACAGTTGAAATGTCAGAAGAAAATAAGGATGAGCATAAAGATGAAAGCGAAAACAAAGACACAACAGAAAAACAGGAAGGAAGCCAAGAAGAAAATGCTTTGTCATCTCCAGGGGAGACAATTCAATTGGTGCCTGGAGAGACAGTTAGTAACGAGTTAACCAGAATAATTCAGCAGCAGTATTTGGTGAATTTACTTCAGTTTCAACAGTCTTTACTTCATAATCAGGTTGTCCAGCAGCAACAGCAACAACAACAACAACAGCAGCAGCAACAACAACAAATACAGCAATCAGCATTACAACAGCATCATCAGAGTCTACTGACAGCATTAGATAGTGATGTAGAAAGTGGTGGAGAATCCTCTGGCCAAAACACAACAAGTACCCCTAACATTAAAAAACAAAGAAGCAGCATTGATGGAATGGGGGATATAGGATCTGATGAAGGGAGCATTGATTACGTTGAAGATGGCATATTTATCGATGGTAAAATGGAGGATGGCGACGATAAGAAGAATGATGGAAGAATCAGGCATTCAGGTTTGAGTCAGTGCTTTTATTTATTATACTTATAATCATTTCTAATAAAGTTTTATGTTTCTAAGAACTAGCTCCAATATTTAAGGTAAAACATTATAAGAGAAATATTTTAAAACTGTTTAAATCTCTCCCCCCCCCTGCAAGCCAAGTTGAAGGGGGTTTATAAGAATCACCATATCTCTGTCTATCTGTCTATCTATCTTCCTTATGTTTGCCCATTTAAATTTGTGTCTGCCCCTATCTCAAGTGCTGCTTTAATGGAATTTAATGAAACTTCACTCAAATGACCTCCGTCATCTATAAGTATGTCATGACCATGAACCAAGGTCGTATCTTAAAGTTCAAGGTGTTTGAAAATTGTGTCCAACAATAACTTATTGCTGATTTGGGGTAAATATATGAAACTTTACACAAACAATCTGCTTTGGAGGAATTTTTCATGAAATTTCACATAAATAATGCCCATGGTTCAAAGATGTGTCATGTATTAAAGGTCAAGGTCATTGAGAGCATATGTTTGAAAACTGTTTTTATTGCTACCTTGGAGAATTTCAAATGATTTGTATGGCCAAAGATATGTCAAATGTGCTATAACCTTGAACCAAGGTCATTAAGATTTGGGTGGTCACAGAAATAAAGTGTGTTGGCAAAACAGTTCAGTTAAAATTCAAGGTCACAAAGGTTATAAGGAATTTGTGAGTAACAGTTATAGGGTTAGGAAGACATTAATCCCCCTCTTGACAATTTTAGTTTAAATTGTCAACATAAATTATATACATTCTTTGTTAAATTGATGAATAGATAGATGGATGGATGGATTTTTACTTGAACTTTGCACTGCCATTTCACTGTGGATACAATTATCATAAGCAGTCCTTGAAACATTTGACTTTATTTTAAGTTAGAAAGCTAGTATTTCAATAAATATAATGATTTAATTTTAGATAATCATGCATGCTTTGTTAGCAAAATTGATACCATAAATGGCTGACGTGGCTTTGTGATATAGCATACAATTATGGACTTTTGAGTGGGTACATATGGTGTTATATTGACTTAAAAAGTTTTTATCTGTGGTCAATATTACAGGATATTTATCCGCTGAAAGTCCATAACTGTTTTACTGTATAAAACCAAAATATTTAAAAATGCTCCATATGACATAAAACTTTTGGCTTATTTTCAATCATTAACACAAATATACTTTGTAAAGCTGATGGTGTGACTCTGATTGTTATTTTTCTTTTTGTAGAAGAATAATATGTCTTCAAGAAACTGCATGATAGCATGATGCAGTTAAAAATTATATACATGTATATACAAATGAACCAAAACTTGTTGCTTTTGCTTTTGATGCAAGGTAATAGGCATTGAAGTTTAAACCTTGAATGAAACATTCTAAAATTATTTTTGAAAAATATTCCATGGTGATATTTGCCATAGCATTCTAAGACGCAATTATTGCCATTTAAACAATTGGAAATTAAGATTTTTTTTAATTTTCACAT
This sequence comes from Anadara kagoshimensis, assembly GCA_021292105.1. Classification (NCBI taxonomy): domain Eukaryota; kingdom Metazoa; phylum Mollusca; class Bivalvia; order Arcoida; family Arcidae; genus Anadara; species Anadara kagoshimensis. Next base: position 32,920,536 of record CM037870.1, on the reverse strand, counting down.
TTTTTTCCATATGGAATTTTTTATGTTTTACATATTATGTAAAATTTTCTTTGTTTCTTATACATTAATTATTGTATTGTTTGTTTTACAGGTGGTAGAAACATTAATCAATATGGAAGAGAGTTTACCAATGGACGGCCATTACCTGACCATCTACGTGTACAGATTTTACAACTTGCCCTACAGGGAATACGTCCTTGTGAAATCAGTCGACAACTTCAAGTGTCTCATGGTTGTGTCAGCAAAATTCTTAACAGGTTTGTTAAAGGAAATTTTTCTTAAATCTTCTGAATTAAAGTAATCTAAATGAAAAAATCCTATGTCAATCATAAGTGGCTAACAAGACACCAAGGCTTATTTTACTGGTCTGAGCTGAAATTAAAAAAATAGTTTGGTGTTGTAACCATATTAACTGCAAACATATGAAAAAAACCTCTGTGGGCTCATGTATGATTGTGACATTAAAGTTTTCATTGCTTACATTAATACTGTAGGTCTTGCTTCTTAGTGCTTGTTGCCTTGGTTACTAAGTGGTTCAAGGGTGCAAGACCATTGTGTGTCTCATTGCCTAGGTTCAAATACCTCGCATTCAGATCTGCTTGTGAGAAAGTTTGTCAACTGTTTTGTTCAAGGGAAGTGGTTTTTCTCTGGTTGCTCCATTTTCCTCCAAAGTTTCTGAACTGACTGCTTCAATATCAATGATTTACTCTTGAATGGAGCATAAATTACAATTAGGTACTCCACTTTAGCCCTATGTCTCAATGTATGATAAAAGCACTCTGCAAAGTTTGAAAAAGAGTTGGCCACTGATGACCAATAGGTTAGACCGTTATTTGGAAGTTGGCACTAATGACTTCAACAGTCAGCCATGCAAAAATGATGTTCTTGATAGATTAAAAGCATATGTACAAGAGGCAGAAAGAATTAATCATGCATAAGAATAGAATTGCACCTATAGTTTATAGAAAAAAGTATATATACATGTATCTGTACACCACATGTCTGCCAGCTGATGAGCACACACACATTCAGCATGTATATGATACCAGTACGGGCAAACAACATTGACCTGTCTGCTTGACCTTTAGTTTAGATACTCACTAGACAAGGGCATTTATGTATAGGGAAAAACAATAACATAAAGTAAACATGTGTATTGTTCATATATTAACTGTGAATCCTAACACTACCCATGTATTGAGTGGATCCTCCTGTATGAATATTCATAATGAAAGGTCAGGTAGACAGGTCAAAGTGGTTTTTCTATGCATTTACAATACATGTGTATAATAGATATCATATGAAATAAAGGAATAATTTGTATATGACAACATAAAATCATTAAACCATCATAATTAGTGGAGGCTGTATGACTGTAGAGTCATCAATAACCTCATGCTAATTTGACATTAGTTAATTACTGCTGCAGATGTTAACGGACTGTCACACAGGTAACACATTACCTGAACATGGTCAATTAGCTCTGGAAAAGTTCACCTGGCATTAGACTGACCAGCTGACCAAACAGCTAATGAGTTGGTAATTAGGCCATTGGCAGACCTATTCCGTTGACACTGGTGTTAATATAACTGTAAATGTATTAATTTTTGCGGTTTATTTCACAGTGGTTCATTTTGTGTGAAAATTAATATGAGTAAAAATTTTGAACTTTGGGGCGATTTTGAACGGGGGCGATTTTGACATGGGGGCGAACTTGATGAAAGTGGGGGTGAATTTGATGGGGGCGAATTGACCTGATACCTGTCTCAATTCCATTTACCTCGAAAATTTATAAGCACAAAATTAAACTTTAAATATGTTTACAGTATTAGATTTTTTTGTTAAACTTGTTGCTTTGGTTTTCATATCTATTTCCTCATGATATTTTGTTTGAAATTGGAAATGTTTGTAATTTGAATATGTTTTGGGTATCTGTATGATTAAAATTTAAATTAATGCTAACAAATTAAAGAAAAGAAAGCTTTAAGTCAGACAAATGATGTAATTATGCTTGAAATTTTGTAACCAATTAGAACAATTAGATGCTGATAAAGTTATATGACTATTTGTTTTTATATTTTCAAACTTAAACCAAAATCACAATTACAAACCAACAAGTTATACAGCAGGGTTCTTTGTCGTGCAATGCCTACCATGACATGAGATCTCATTTATTTTAAGTACCCATATCATATGAAAGAACTGTAACTTTCATTCCCTAATGCCAAGTGCTTGGCGAAAGAACAGTCACTAGCCATTACAAGTCTTGGGTCATACCCAGTCGGGGGGCGAACCCACGACCTGCCACTTACTGAGCGAACACTCTACCAACACTTTTTATAGAATATAATGTATATTTAAAACTTACAATAACCACCCAAGATAGAAAAATCTATTTGAAATCAGAGGTGTAACGAAATGTTGAGAACACATTGGAATTACCGGTAATGTTAAATTGAATAAGTGTACAGTCAAACCTGTCTATAAAGGCCACTCAAGGGATCCAGTATAGTGCCCTTTATTGGTAGGTGGCCCTTGTATACAGGGTTAAATAACATGAATAAAAAGCAATTTAGATAAAGTTTTACTGGTCTTTACAAGCAGGTGGTCCTTATATAGAGGTGACATCTAAAACAGGTTTCACTGTATTTGTGGTACAGGAAATAGAATCAAGCACTACTTGTGGTGCTAGATTTGAAATTTCAGCTGAAATTTTGAAATATTAGTATATTCCCTTGTAGGGATAGATTCAATGAAATCAAGAAAGGAAAAAAATGCAATTGTAAATATTTATTGCAACCCCAGGAAACACACCCTGAAGGAATAAACTGATAGAAAACATCACCTCACTATGTACTTTTAAATAATTTTCACATTTATGGTAGTCAAGTTAAAGAACGGTTCCTGAAACTTCTTTTTATATATTTTTTATATCGGTGCTTTTTAAACTTTTTAAACAAATTTTCTAGATTTTCTTAAACCGAGCCTTACAATTTAAAAATAAATGGCTGCATATACAATTTCATCTAGGTATAAAAACTCAATATTTTTCAAAAGAGTCTGTTTTAAATTTGTAGGTTTTTTTTTGGAGTATAACAAACAGAAAAGTTTCTTTAAAACTTGAAGTGTAAAAGTGGTATTCATACAGTCAGCTTGTTATGAGTTAGTCAACTGGAACATCAGAAAGAAAATTTGAACAAAATGGGTTTTATGTTGGATTTACATAGCATTGTACACCTCATTGATTTTTAAGTCCTGACTAATTTAAATGGGTGTGAGTGTATAAATATGAAAAAAATAAAGCCTTTATTTATTATTGTGTATGTGATTAACCAGTGTTTGTAGTAATATGTCGTGCTTGACCTGAGCTCAACAACGGATCAGCGACTTTCTTAAAGCTTCAACATGAAATGGTTTTGATTACATTTCGTTTAAGTTTGTAAGTGTTCCTTATTTTTGTCACATTTGGGTTCTTGCACATTATCAGGTAATTAAATACATGTAGCCTGCTATGTATTATAGTACAGGCTGTCAGGTACAACTTCATTTTGTCATTAACATCCTCATTTAAAGAACTCACATGCTTATGCCATACATCTTTAAATCTTGCATTTTTAAAGCCTCACAGCTACAAACCTTGCATGGTTTCACCTCACAGCTTCAAATTAAATTCAGACAAACCAAAACTTCATAGATGCCTATTTTAAGAAATAAAAGATTTGAGCGGCATTTTGATCAAAACTGTTTGCAAAAAATGTTATTCTTGTGACTTATTTTATAAACATTTCTTTGTTTTATCTACTGTTTAATTGGAAATGTTCATCTACTTTGTTGCTATGAAATGTAAGGACCAAATTGGTTGTTACAGTTTTACAGTATTTATTAAATTGAAAAAAAAAAACTAAAAACTCATGCATGTAAACACACACACACACACACACACACACACACACACACACACACACACACTTGCTCGGCTCGCTCATTTATTCACTAGCTCACTCATTCATCTATAAGACAGTATAGGAGAAACACTTGTGCATCGAAATAGACTTTAAGACCAATGCTCAGTGGGATTCACCGTTGCTTTCTCTCCACTTGTCAGACATTCTCTAAGACATAAGAGAAACTCACCTGTTAGGAACAGATTTTAATACCAATGCTCTCTCATGGCATGTGTGTCTCAGTGGGGTTCACTAGTGTACTAAGGTATACCCAATAACACTTTTCTAGTGCATAGAAGTCGCATAAATTGATATTTCCTGTAAAAATGACATTATTTCATGAATTGGTTTTTCCATTCGATTCAGATTCTGCTTAAATGTTCTGCGGTATCATGTGATGTACTGTTGGACCCAATTGCCCACAGTGTTCAAACAAAGGGCCGGCATGCTTAATTTACACGCAAAAAAAAAAAAAAAAAAGAAATGAAAACTTGGCCTTAATTGTGACTTTTAATGACTTCACTGACACTAGTAAGTCATTAGTTGCCTTGATGCTGCTTTGGTACCGTGATGGCAGCCAGTGTCGGAACATAAAAGGCATGGCCGGCGATACGTCAATTGCCCATTGCCATGATTTTAATGTTAGCATGAATTTGTTTATCTTCATATATAGCTGTTTTATATATTTTACATTTTAGATATCGGAAAACTGGCAGCATCAATCCAGGTCAAATAGGAGGAAGTAAACCAAAAGTTACTACCCCTGAAGTTGTAAATAACGTCAGGATGTACAAGGTGGAAAATCCACAGATGTTTGCCTGGGAAATTCGACAAAAGTATGTATTCCTCAAATTAGTATACCGGTAGTAAGGGGGATTATTTTCGCGGGGTGAAAAAATTCACAATTTCTGAAATCTGGCATTTGGCTGTAGGTGTAATTTTCATGTAACTTGTATAAGTGGATGTATATTCTAAATATTATGATATATATATACCTGTATGGTAGACATTTTCATGTTGGGTAAAATTTTCGCAGTAATTTCTGTGACGCAAAAAAGCGAAAATTTTACCCATGTAAAAATCCCCTCTTTATAGTGTAAGATTTAAAATGTTACTGACACAGTTGGTAATTTAGTGTATATACAGATTTGACAAAATATGATTCAGTGCATCTTAACTGCCTGTGCCACCATTTATTTAGTTCAATTGTGGCATAGTACAGGGGTTGGTAGTAAATTTGTCACTATTTATTCATTTCAATTGTGGCATAATTGAAAAGGGGTTGGTAGTAAATTTGCTACCATTTATTCAGTCCACTTGCGGCATTGTATAGGGGTTGGTTATAAATTTGCTAACTATTATTCAGTCTATTTGTGGCATGGTAAAGGGGTTGGCATTAAATCTGACAGTCAAATTGTGGCATTCTAAAGAGTTGGTAGTACCATGAATCAAGAAAGCTTTGTAAGAACTTTGTTGATAAGTAAGGTGGCAATTTTTTTTCTCAAGTAACATTATAAGTAAGTTTTTATAAAAACTAGGAAACACACGCATGCGTTCACACACACGCAAGTGTGCACACACACACACACACACACACACACACACACACACACACACACACACATGTACGTGATGTATCCTCAGCCCTGCAGCATACTATTACCAATTGCAATCAATTTTAGGTTTATTTTCACCTGAGTGAGTCTTTAAGGTGCACATATTGGGTGCACACATGCATGAAGTGTATACACAGAGTACTAATTACTCAAATTTCAAAAGCTTTTAGTACAATCAATTTAAACCCTGCTGATATTATCTTTATCCCCAATGGTATAGCTTTTAAAGCAGTTTGTCACTAAAATATTTCAAATAATCACTTTGAAATCAGTGAACTGTGTCAGCTAAACCGAGACACCTCATTGGTTCAACACAATAGAGTATTTTACCTGGGACAACTACCAAAGGGATTTTCATATAACTGGTGATTGCTATCATTATGTGGCATTATATTCTGCTTGAATGACATAAAAGTGTTCAAACATAGAGATATTAAACTTTTTCAGATATATCAGTTGTTTATCTGTATCAAAATATCGTTAGTCCCTTTCTCTGGGGATTTCATGCATTATGTACCAGTGATTTATGGAAAATCTGTATGTTGTCCCTAAGACCCCTGGAGTTTCGGTAAATAGACAGAAAAAAAATGTGATATATTTATATTTTTTTTCTTCTGCATGAAAATTGGTAGAATTCTTTTTTTATATGAAATTGATTCCATTTTGCTTATTTAAATTCCTTCACACAGTCATTGGGTTGTGATTATTACCTGTACGATTAACATTAAATATATTTTATCTATATGTATGAGATTTTCTTCTACTGTTAAAAGCTAAAAAATTAAAATCTGCCCAGAGCTATTAGACTCATCGGACCTTTGCTTATCCCATTATCCGATTGCGTGAATTGATTGTAAATGACTCTATCTTTGTTCAGATGCCATTCTATCAAAGTATTGACCCCAACACATTTCTGACAGTACATACTTATTTGGCAGCTGGATGGACTGAAGTTACATGAAAATAAATGCCTTTGCTTAAAAATAGATACACCAGGGCTTGAAACCCAAAACCCATGAATTACGATTTTGCTGTTCCATAGCTATTCAACCATGTAGCTACTTATTTACTAAGATATGTATGGGATCTTGTATTAATAGAAATTAACAAGTAAATTCAGTGAATTAGGATCCCCGCCAGCAGGTTCTTTTTTGTTACTTATGTTCAAACGGCTATAACTCCCAGGAAAATGAGATAACCAACACTGGTTAATGATATATGCACATCTCCTATCAGTGTTGATGCTTTGCACCAAGTTTCATGAAAAAGTGCTTCATAGTTTTGGAGAATTTTCACAGACAAGAATTTTAAATGGGTGGACAGAAACTCGAATTTATTAATAATATCATCCCTCTTTCTTCAAAAAGGCGGGGGATAAAAATGGATAGTGAGATTAATGTATGCTTTATGCATCAATACCCATTTTTAAATGTATCAGGCATGCACAATTAATTTAAGGTTTAGATTTCATCTGATAATATGTACTAGTATGTTCAGATAGTTGGCTATTTGGGCTTTTACAGTTAGTTAGACCATTACTGTTTGATTTAGTAGGGGACAGATATATTGTCAAGATTTTAAAGTAAACAATGTATACATTTTTTAAAATAAAAAGACAAAAAATGGAGATGGTAACTACTATGGTAGTATGATACATATTACTTTTATTTTACTTTAAAATTTAAATATCTATGGTTCAAAGTCACTAAGAGTACAGGGTTGTCCTGAAATGGGTCACTAGTACTGTATAATCTAGGTCCTGAGCATTTCTGCCTTCAAATTGTTATGTCCAGACACTTCTTGTCTGGAGTAATTATCCAAATCTATGTAGCACCATTTCATGAAACTTGATGCAAAGCATCAAAATTATTAGGAGATGTGTTTAGCTTTAACCCAAGTTAGTTTTTTCATTCTCCTGGGAGTTATTGCCCTTTGAACATAAGTGCAAATCACAAAGAAGAACCTTCTTTCTGGGGATGCTAAGTCACTGAATTTACTTGTTTCATTATTATAATGTGTAAGTTACTACTGCTGAAAAACTCAATTTTAAAAACCTGATTAGCACAACTGATGATGATGACCAGCATTGCCTTTCTGCAGGCTGCTTGTAGGATTACGTTACACAGTATTATAAGGAGATAAAAGCTTCATAAATTTCACCACATCACACAAACCTTGGCATTTGTTTAAAACACTCCCTGTGCTATTGTAGAACATGTATAATGGAAATGTTTCAGGTGAGCATTACAGGCCCTATTGGGTCTCTTGTTTTTATTTTTAGGTATGTTTGCTACTAGTTTTGTTTTTTCTTTTCTAATTTTCCTTTGATCATCTGATCTTAAGCGAGAAATACATATACATTGTAACACAGAAAAATAAAGGTATTAAATTAAAGTTTTACTGTTTTTAAAGTTTTGCTTTTATTATTTTAGGTTACTAGCTGAAGGAATTTGTAATGAGAAAAATATTCCATCCATAAGTTCTATTAACCGTATTATACGAGATAAAGCAATGCTTCAACGTCGAGGTTATGATGGACTCAGTATGGTTGAACATGGCGAGGTAAGTTCTTTCTTTAATTTTTATTTATTTATTTTTTTTTAAATAAAAATACTTTGTAATATATATGTCAAGCATTCTGTACTTTCGTGTCTTCCATACTAAATATTTTCTGTTCATCTGAAGTTTATTACAATCATCAGTACCAGTAGTCAAATCAAATCCCTGAGGCTGATTACGACGAGTTTCAAGAAATTGAGCTGTATTGAAAAAATATTGGACCATAATAAGTTTTTTTCAGGAGAAATCTTGGAAATTGAATGTAAGCAGGCATAAGGTAAATTAATCAGATGTAAACAGAGTTGCATTTAGTAATGGTGTTTAACGTCCCAGTCAAGTATGTAAATGATGTACAGCAAAACTTGTGAAAATGTAGAATAAACAGAAACCCTGTCTGAACTGAACAACTTCATTAGAACGCACCGTTAAGGTTACTTGTGGAATTAACTATTATAAATAGAAAATCTTTCAAATCAGAACAAAATCTTTCATGTGTTCTTTCATTTTCCACTGTAGATTTTATACAGGGTTCGTACAGGCCTGGAAAAGTCCTTAAATTTTGAGGTTTGCCCTAAAAAGACCCTAAAATCAAGTCTGACCCTAAAAAGTCCTTGAATTCATCCTGAAGGCCCTAAAAAGCCCTTGAATTTTGGTAGCTAGGTGTCTGTATTTTGATATTAAGTGGTTGCGAATAGACCGATATATATATATATATATATATAATATATATATATATATAAATAAATTAAGATAATTAATGAGTTGTGTTGAAATGAGCAATTTAAAGGTACTTGGCCCTCCTGAATGCCCAACTTCAACCTCCATTCCAAGTGTCGTTACTATGGACACGTAAGTAATTGTTTTATTGATTTAATTGCCTTTGCACCAATATTTTATTTTGCTAAATTATCCCTCTGATTAGGCCTTAAATTTGTAATAAGACCCTTGAAAAGTCCCTAAACAGTCCTTAAATTTGGAGTCCAAATGTCTGTACGAACCCTGTTATAGGTAAATATCACTGTCATAATTTTGTAAGTACATAGTGTATTTTTATTTGTCTCAAAAACAATTTGGTTTCACAATTTTGGTCCAAGCACTCTATTAATAAGAAATTGTATTCTGTAACAGCCATCTAGAGCTGTAAAATTACAACTGGTATAATATGTATTTTCTTACATACATATTTTACAGGGTGAAATGGAAATCCCTTTGGATGCAGAAGCAATTGAGCGATTTATGATCAGTGTTCCTTCAATGGTTGCTAGTCAATGTCAACAGCAAACATCGCTTACTAGTTCTAGTCCAGAGACTACCATTGCTGTTATCCCAATACAAACACTAGCTCAGAATACTACTGTTGCCATGGATACTACACAGAGTAATACCATATCTATCCCAGTGACCAATTCTGGATCAATGTCTCAAATTTCACCAACTGCATCAAGGTCACCTCCGACAATAGTAGAAAATGCTGCCCAAGGTCAAGGGCAACCTTCACATGACCTTGAAGCAGTCTTAGCAGCAGCTCAACTTAGTGCTTTGTCAGCAGGGCAGGATAAAAGTTCATTATCCCAAAGTGGTTGTGAAACAACAATAAAACCTCAAAGTCAGGTTCAAAGTTTAACTGATTCTCTGAAAAATGGGGCAGGGAATGAGCCTAGTGAGAGAAGTTTGCAGTCACCAACAGTTTCTGAGGTTGGTAGTGACGATTTGAACAAAAGTGGGGGCAGTACTGGAGGGAAAAGTGACATATCACGTCATAACAGTCTACAGGCTGTTATATCACATTTGATTTCAACACAAACAGCAGCTCTTTTGAAAGAAGAGGAAGAATCGTCGGAGAAAGGTGGAAAGGATCAAGGACATGCATCTCCACTTCTTCAGTCTACAAAGCATGGCGACACTTCACCAAAAACACATGAAGCTTTAAAAATTAATACTATTTCACCTAATTCACTTTCACCAAAATCATCTTCATCATCAAACAATAGTCCTCAGACCAAAGGGAAATCCCGTTCTCGTACCACAAGTCGCAGTGAAGCATTATCCGGAAACTCATCACCGTCTGGAAGAAGTTCAAGTGTTCATAAGTCTGGAGAGCGCAGGTCATCTGGAGGAAGTAATTCCAGGGACATTGCATCAAATCGCATCCCTGTGAATGGTAATGTAGTTTTTGGTCAAGCCTCTGTGTCCTATGATAAATTTGGATCCCTCTATTATGACTATAGTTTACCAGATAGAGGGTTGGGTTCTGCTGTGTCTCCTGTAGCAGTTCCCAGAGCTCAAACTGTTACACCTGGTGGTACTGTGGTTGGAGTTGTTGCCCCTGGTTGGCCATATCCCCAATCTCCTCTCCAACTTCCTGTACCAAGTCCTAGCCAATCAGATCGCAGTGGCACTTCACCTCTTGACCTTTCAGCAGTTCCTGCTAAAGAAGCTTTAAAGTTGAAACAAGAGCCTAAAGAATTTGAAAAGGAGGAGAAAAATAATCAGAAAGAAACTCCAAAAGTGCCTCCAAAAGAAAAAACAAAATCTTCACCAGAAACATCTTCATCTTCATCTCAGTCGAAGACACCATATGAAAGGAATATGCTGATATTTGAGGATAATGAAGTAGAAATTATATCTGTTGGAAACAATAAATGGATTGTGAGAAATGAAAATGAATTACGTCAATTAGCACAGCAAGAAAACAGTAAAGACAGATGTGATACAAATATGTCAGCATCATGTTGTCAGTGTCACCATGGTGACCAAAATTCTTCACTACATTCCCATAATCTTGATGCATTAGTTCATGCTGATAAACATGGCAGACAAAATGGTAAAGAGACTACAAGTGCATCAAACAAAAGTCCTGTTGCTAAGCGACCATCAAATGAGGACTCATCCAATATGTCTCAGTTTAAAGTACAAAAACTATCGAGTGAACCTGTACAAGTTAGAAATGGTGCTAATAGTGGTATGGGTCTGAAAACAATAGATTTATCAGGTATGATGTCTGACACTTCAGGAATAAATAGTACAGGGACTGTGTCACAGAAATCCATGAGTTTGACGTCAGGTGGGCAGATGATTGTATCTAGCACACTTGGTCAAGTAAATAACACAGGGCAGATGACAAATACCAAAAACTGTCCAGTTTTACATCAGATTTTAAAGCCTTCTTGAAAAACATAAAAGATTTTCTTAATGTGAAGACATACATTTAGTGTGTAGGTAATTGTTAGCTTTAATCATTTTGGATAACGTTGTGGTTATTTTCCTATCAGAATGCCGAGATTTTTTAAGAATGAATTTCAATTTTCCTATGATTACCTTGTAAAATACTAAATGATTTTTTTAAAAGATTTTTAATGTCTTGTTTGTTGTATTATTTTTGCCAAACATAATGTTCTAAGGAGGTAATCTAAATAAAAAACAAGGTAGATAATCCAAATAATTTTTAAAACATTTCAGCATTTGTTTAATTTGTTTAATTTAGAACAAAACTCAACACAGATTGTGTTTTTGGGGTTTTTAATTTTTTGTAATATATTTATTGTAAAATTACTTGAGTAGATTATAATAACTAGTGGTAATTAAGTGATTTACAGTTGTTTTTATACAGTTAACATACAACTGGTTTCCTGTTGTACAGATTGCACTCAAAGTTGATGAGCTCCTAGTGATTTTGGTAAACAATTTTGAAATATAATGGTAATAATTAAAAATCTTGTGTTAGTGAAATAGGTACTCAGTCTGTAAGTCATATTTTGATATACATGTAGTAACAAATCATCCAAAATGTAACAGTAGGAAAAATTGCTGCAAAACCAGTGTTTATTGAAGGTGTCATTTGAAAACATAGACAAATGAAACTACATTGTACATGTACATAGAATCAAAACACATATTTATTAATTTTGTCATTTATACAATGACACAATAACAAGAAAAAATTACACCATGTTCAAAATCTACGACAAGATCACTTCACACTTACCAGTGACCACAACAACTTATGTTGGTCACATTACTTTAACAGTTTTATTTTATGTATGAAGTCCATTTCAGGAAATTTCAAACTTGTTCAAGAGTTTAATCTTTATAGATTCACACTTGACAGCTAGGCTTCCTACCTATTTACAAATGATTTTATATCTGGTGGGAAAAGGTAAAAAATACCCAGCATGCATTGTGATTAGGGAATGTCAAGGTCATTGTCATGGTCAGTTGTGAACAAACATTTTACGCACACAGATCATTAGTTTTACGTTGTATCTTCATTGGCTATTGATAAAAAGATCCATTGGAAACTATAAAGGAATGATTTCAATGACAATTTTACTTTCTACAACTTCTTTTTTTGAGAGTTCAATTGTGATTTACGTAATACAGATGGGGGTTATAGACGATGCCCAATAATCGGCAGAGTTGTTATGAGTGAGACCAGTGGATAACTAGATACTGTATAAGAAGAAACATTAGCCGTAGAAAAATTTCGCGGTTTTGATCTTCTTAATTATTTGTGGCAAAAAATTTTCATGGTTCTGCCTGTAGGGAAAGTATACCACAGTGGGGGGAGCAAATTTCGCCGGTAAGATATATTTGCGGTACAAGAGCCACCGTGAAAATCGCTAGTATTTCTTTGCTGCAAATGTTTCTTCTTATACATTATACAAGACAATGGGGAACCAGTTGTATCAGTTGTGTCAAGAGGTCCTGTCTAGTTGTGATTTTATTGATGTTTTTTAATGTGATGCCAAAGTTTTTGACAATCAAGAATTATTATATTATATGGTATTATCATATCAAGATTTTACTTCGATGTATTTTATGTTGATTATTATTGTTGATGTTAGAGAATTAACAGTTGTTGTCCCATTTTAATTAATCAGTGTGAGTGCATGCAGTGGAAGGGAGGAGGATTATCTCCCTTTTTCATTGTTTTTTTTTTTTTTTTTCTTATGTGCCATTTGTTTTATCGTTTTATCGTCCAGTTGATTTTTAAAAAAGTGAGCATTATCCTAGATCTTAACTGACAAATGATGACATCTTTTATTTAGAAGTTCTGTCTTTTTGCATAATTATTGATATCCATTTTAAATTTTACCAGATTACAGTTAAATATTTTCAGTGTTAAACATCAAAACAAGTGATTCTGTAAAGGTTTTTTAAAACTACCTTCTGCCTTTTGAATTGGAAAAAATTTAATCTATTTTCATAGATTTACTTGTTTATCAATGTTGTTGTGGGAATTCTATTGGTGAAATTGGAAAATTTTTGTCATTTTTCCCTAAGGGAAACTACCTTTATTCGGTAGTACCTGTAGTTTCAACAAACAAAATCACTGCCTTCTAAATCCAACCCTGATTACTCCATAACACCATTTTAACAGAAATGTTTTAGGATGTACCATAGTATTCTTTAGTAAATTGACCTGTGTAAACTTATTGCCATTCTTATAGATTGGAACTTATTTTTCAGTCTGGAATGTCCGTAAGTGGTAGGTTGTGGGTTCGAACCCTGGCCGGGTCTGACCCAAGACTTAAAAGTAGGTAGTGACTGTTCTTTCGCCAAGCACTCGGCATCACGAAATGGAAGTCACGGTTCTTTCAAATGGGAACTTAAAATAAACGAGGTCCCATGTCTTGGTAGGCTTGGCACGATAAAGAACCCTGCTGTATAATGCCATCAGCGCAACGCACGGGCAAAATTTCTGCACCTTCACCTATAGCTGGAGACGTCTCAATATAAGTGAAATATTCTTGACTGGGACGTTAAACACCATTACTCACTCACTCACTCAGTCTGGAATGTTCATTTTATACAGGTTTAACTGTACTAGAAGCAAAGGTATTCTATTTCACTTCTCTGATTCCTCAGGTTGGAATCATGAAGATTTTGCCTGGTCAGCTGAAATGTTTTAATGTCATGACAATAAATTTTCTTTCCTGATCTCATCTTTATGTTTTGAAAGTTGAACACACCTACAGACAATCCCAACTTCCTGTAAATTAAACACTGACTGTGTCAGTATACATGTAGAAGCTCAGGGTTTGTCAGTTTTCCATGTCTAATTTTGTGATGTTGGTACCTGGCCAGCACAAATTAAGATTTGTTTTATCAGTTGTAAACTTAAGTGTCTAAACCCAGCAGTCAAGTACATGTATATATAAAATATTGAACATGCCACAGACCATTGGTTGACATAGCAGTCAAAGTCCTTTGAATTCAGATTATGTGATCTCGTTAGGTCCATTATCACATGGTATACAAGTTTAGGCCCACTATCACACGTATACAAGTTTAGGCCCATTATCACATGGTATACAAATTTAGACCCACTATTACATGGTATACGTCAAGTTTAGGCCCACTATCACATGGTATACACGGTTAGATCCACTATTACATGGTATACGTCAAGTTTAGGCCCACTATCACATGGTATACAAATTAAGGCCCACTATCACACGGTACAGACATTTAGGCCCAGTATCACAAGGTTTACAAATTTAGGCTCACTATCATATGGTATACAAGTTTAGGCCCACTATCGCATGGTATACAAGTTTACGCCCACTATTGCATGGTATACAAATTTAGGCTCACTATCACATGGTATACAAGTTTAGGCCCACTATCACATGATACAAAAGTTTAGGCCCACTATCACATGATATACAAGTTTAGGCGCACTATTACATGGTTCAGACATTTAGGCCCAGTATCACAAGGTATACAAGTTTAGGCCCACTTTCACATGGTATACAAATTTACGCCCACTATCGCAGGGTATACAAGTTTACGCCCACTATCGCATGGTATACAAATTTAGGCTCACTATCACATGGTATACAAGTTTAGGCCCACTATCACATGGTACACAAATTTAGGCCCAATATCACATGGTAAACAAGTTTAGGCCCACTACCACATGATACACAAGTTTAGGCCCACTATCACATGGTATACAAGTTTAGGCCCACTATCACATGGTTCAGACATTTAGGCCCACTATCACATGGTTCAGACATTTAGGCCCACTATCACATGGTATACAAGTTTAGGCCCACTATCACATGGTATAAAAGTTTAGGCCCACCACACACGGTACACAAGTTTAGGCCCACTATCACATGGTATACAAGTTTAGGCCCACTATCACATGGTACACAGATTTAGGCCCATTTAATTTCTTTGATTTAAGTTAAAATTTGGGATAATGCAGATTGTAAGATAGGTTAAGGTTATGTAAATGTTTATACATAAATTCTTGTATGTGGATATTATGAAATGTGCTCTACATTATTATTTATTGAACATGTTCAAGTTTAAAATATATTATATATATATATATATAGTCCCATTAAGTTTCTTTTACATAGACGAGAATGTTTTTTTCCCCTCTGTTGCTTGCTGATTAAGCAGTTTCAAGTCAAAAGTGTGATAAACTGTGCAACTCATTGTTGGGGATAGTTCAACACAAATATTAGAGGGTATGTACTATGTATAGACAAACAACATTGGCCTGTCTGCTTGACCTTCCATTATGAATATTCATATAGAAGGATCCACCCAATACATGGGTAGTAGTAGAATTGGCAGTTTAATTTAGTATTCGCATTATGTAGACAAAATAAACCCATGTGATCCTGTTTCATAAATGAACTCGCCATATGATAAAAATTCAATTAAAGGTCAAGCAAACAGGTCAAAGTTGTTTGTTGATACAGAACGGTACATGAAGCAGTGATTGAATTGCTTATTTAGTATTATAATCAGATGAAATCCAAAGTTAACACTGTATGATAAAGATTTAACAGAAAATTAAGAAAAACATTTTTTATTTTTAAAATTGTTGGATATGTTTCATTATTTTAGCAAATATTGTTATTAAAATTTGGCCAAAAGGTAGAATGATGTAGCCGTTTTTGTACAGCGTTCACGATAGTGAACGTGTACATTGTTGTCACTTTCTTCCAAGATATCGAGCTTCTTTGCTATGAAATTATAAGATATGAGTACACCTGGAAATAGTGCGCCTGGTAAATGAGCGTGAAAGAAGTATATCTGTTTTATCGTGAGATATGTATTCTGAGACGGGTAATGCATTTGGTTACATATGCACATTTGGAATAAATTTTCGGAATACATTTCGGAATGTAGTAAAATATTGCGACGGGATGCATCTAATAATTTCTGCAATTTGGCGAACTGATCTCATGTTTACAATAAAAAGTAGTTCGAGAAGTTTGCGTCCTACGATGTAAAATCATAACTTTTAAGTTATGAAATGAACAGCAACGGCAGGTTGTTTAATTAATTCTTCGTGAAATCTACGGAAATTTAAATTTATTTTGAAGGTTATGATAACGTATTTTGATGTTGAGGCAATTGTGTCATATTTTAAAACTGTTTATCGATTAGATTTTACTTTCGTGAAAGGGAGATAATTCGTACAGTGTTGTGTAGACGTCATCCACAAGCAGAGGAAATAAAATTTATGTGTTGTAATAACACAAATGTTTACTGATTCCAAAATATCGACACCTGTCCTCAAAAACACGTGGTAGTATGTTTTCTTGAAAAAAGCATTTCCGTGATCACGATTTGTTTACATCGTTAAACTAGGTCACCAACAATCTGCCGACCTGTCCTGCACATACATTTAGGAAGCGGTTGAAGTTTAATTAATGCCATACATTCAAGTAGAAGCAAATTGAGAAAGTTATTTTGCGATTCCTTTAATTGAACGGAATTGAAATTTTAGATTATTCGGTAGTAAAAATTCGGAACTGGTAAAACAACTGTATCCTCGACCGTCCGTGATTCGAGACTCTAATAGAAAACGAACTAAATTTGCTAACGCAACAAGAATTTGAGAGTTGAAAAATAGACAACAGATTTTTCCGGATAGTTTCACAGTAAATACCTAAATTTTGTCTTTAATGTATGAAATCGTCACTGCAGAGACGATATTCGCGTATAATTACTGAAAACAAAATTGGCCTCGAATCTTGGGACGCTCTCGATTTTAGGACGGTCGACGATACTTCACCATTAACATGAAACGGGAATATTGTGAGTGATAATCAGCAGTTAATTAAAACCCAGATTAACAGCAAATGATCCAGTTACATACAACCGCTAGAATGTACTCCCTCATAGCGACGGTAGGATAGCGACGGTAGGATCTGCAAAACTACTTTCTCTCTATCCGAAATGACAAAACGATCGGGTACAACTTTTTTACATTTTAATTACCGATTGTCTTTTTCATATATTTATGAAATTATTATTTTCTACCATTTATTTCAGCAATACATGGTTTGGTACATTGTTTCTTTTTCCAAAAAAAAAAAAAAAACCATCCGTTGGACTATGCATAGATCGACCCCACCCCACCCCCGAATTTTTGGTTATATTCTGTCTTGCCACAACACAATTTTCCCAACTACGCTGTACAGCAGCACGACAGTGCTATGTTTAAGACTTACAAATTCTTTTTTCTTTTTTACTTTCCTTCCTTTTTTAATTGGGAAATTTTTATAAAGATTTTTATTGTTACAGTATTCTGTTTACTTTTGTTATGTTTTGTTGTGTATTTGCTTTATAGGCAAACAACATTGACCTGTCCGCTTGACCTTTCGCTTGAAATATTCAAATAGAAGGATCCACCAAATACATGAGTAATGTTAGGATTAGCAGTTAATTATAAATCTAGTGTAAACACAAGGCACTTGATTGGTGTAGACAAAACAAACATGCATGTTCCCTATAAATAGATGTGCTTGGTCCGTGATAAATATTTAAGGTAAATGAAAGGTCAAGCAGACAGGTCAATGTTGTTCATCTATACCTGGTTTTATTTTAAAAATCTTCCCATTTAGGGAGTCAGTAAAACAAGTTTTCAGATAATAAATCTAAAAATGATAAATGCAGTATACATAAATTATCCTTCAAGATAATGGGAGTATGGTAGGTGTTTTAACTTTTTAGTAATTCTTTGAATTAAAGGTAGACATATTTCAATGAGAAATTTTCTTTAAGTTGTACATGTATAATTTTAGCCCAGTCCTAATCTTTTCTGTAAACACATTACATGTAAACTCAATCCATGTTTGGTTTGTATTGGTCAGGTGCAAAGTAGTTTTATAAATAAATAAAGGTTGAAAGGCAATTTTTCATTAAGAAACAAAAGCCTTACCGAACAGCAATCACTGCCTAGTCTGTTCACCAATATCATTAAATTCTTATTTATTATAGACCATAGCTAAAAACTTAATTTTTTTGAGAATTTTTTGCACTAATGTTGTGACTTTAAATTTGTACATGAACATTGCAAATAATCAGGGGTTTCATTATCAAGGTAGAGTGTTGACCAAGATGTCTGCCATCAGAATGGATAGTTCATGGTTGTTGCTTTTCTCAAAGATTTCCAGTTCCCTCCACCAGAACTGACTGTCCCGATGTTGGTGAAAGAATGTTGACGGAGACATAACACTACATAAAGTCACTCCACTTTAATCAGAATGGATTGCTGTTGGCCATTGGTTTTCTCTGGGCTTTTCAGTTCCCCATAGCAGAACTGATTGTCCCGTATAAGTGAAAGAATCTTGACACGCAATCCACTGTTACATCACTTCACAATTGCCAGCATTTTAACATTGTTTTGATCAGGAGAATGTAGATGTTTTTAATCAAGAGTTTCATAGTTTTGCCAGCACTTTTTGTTAACAACAACTTTGAAATAACTGATGAAATAAACTATTTTTCAAAAAGTAATGCATGTATAAAAAGTATATAATAATACATTGAACTTGGGTATTCTGAATCACGATTTAAAAACAATTGCAAAGTATTTTTGTCTTATATTTCATTGTTAGGAGAATTCCACATATTGCATTTGTGATTACCACTTTGATTAATTTAAAATAATTTTAATTTGACTAAAACATATAAATAAAACAATTTGGATTCATATGCGATTCGGAATACCCAAGTTCACTGTATTTATTATAAAATTATAAAATACATGTAACTTAATTTCACATTATAAAATTTTACATTTTCCAGTAAAAAATTTTATTTTATAGAGAATCTTTTCTTTCATAAACATTTTGAATGTGAGTTACTATAAGATCCTTCAATATTTACTGTTTTGTGGAAATACTGGGATCTTTTTTATTATTTATTTAGATATTTTTATGGCACTCTTATTATTTGAAATGAAATAACAGTATGAAAGATTTAAATTTTGTTTTAATTATTAATATTTTAAATGTTATTAAAGTTGTCCAGTGTCATTTAAAAATAATGTTGTCAAAGTAATATATATGTACAGTTGTGAAATGAAAATTTTTATTCATTGAGAAAATTCATTATAAGCCAATGAGAAAATTCATTATCAGCCATTGAAATGAGGTAATTCATTGTTAGCCAATGAGAAATTTCATTATAAGCCAATGAGATCCATTATTACTAATGAGAAAATTCATTATAAGCCAATGAGATAATTCATTATTACTAATGAGAAAATTCATTATAAGCCAATGAGAAAATTCATTGAAAATTCATTATAAGCCAATGAGAAAATTCATTGTATATTTGTTAGGTCATAATTTGTTACAGCCAATCATATCAATTGTTACATTGATTACTTGATTGTTCATGAATCACTTTTTCAGAGGTGTAAATAGATGGTCTAAATTTTAATATGAAAACTATATTACACGATAATAACGATGTTTGATTTACTTTACATTCTGGTGATACAGT
Source organism: Anadara kagoshimensis (assembly GCA_021292105.1). Classification (NCBI taxonomy): domain Eukaryota; kingdom Metazoa; phylum Mollusca; class Bivalvia; order Arcoida; family Arcidae; genus Anadara; species Anadara kagoshimensis. Next base: position 32,900,651 of record CM037870.1, on the reverse strand, counting down.
GGTGTTAGCCATTTGAATTAGTGGTAAAATCCAAATAACAAAGGTATTGGACATGCCATTTAAACTGTAAGAGGGTAGAAAGGGCTAGAAAGATTTGATTTTAATGTTGCCATAATGTAATACTAGATGGAAAGTTAAAAACACATAAATATATATACCAAAGAAATGAGCTTTTTAAATGCTTTAATCATACTATGATTATATAATTATTTTTACAAATTTCCAGGCTTTTGCCTATGTTGTACTATATGTATTTTGTGTTGTTTTGTGTGTTAAAGATTTCAATATGATTGTTTAATTCAGAGACAATCAATAAAATTAATGAAATGATATATTTTATGTTGTTGTCATTATTATGCACCACAGTATACTACGGTAGTACCACCACAGGGGTATCATGTCTCCATGTCCGTCTCTATCCATTCATCATGCTTTGGTTATAAAGCCATAACTTTAATTTTTAAAGCATCAGCCATGCTGAATGCTTTATAGCGATCGTTGGATTTTTTCGTATTTAGCGCCGCTCTCATTTCACCTTGACAGCCAATCAAATCCTTCGTTTCGACTGAAATTACGGGAATTTCCATGTACGGTATCCCATGTATAAACTCTAATCTGAGTGATTGGGTCTCCCGGAAAGTTACGAAAGCAATGTTTCATCATGGACACATGTGCCGATCTGAAATATATTCATACGCGTATTAGTCCGTAATTGTTTTTGCTGGATATATATTTTGATTCTTCACTTTTGTATGATAATTTTAAGATAAAAACCATAAAGTATACGCCCCTCGGAAAACCCAACAAAAATGACGATCTTGTCAGTTCGCGCCGACGTTCTTCTTTTTGACCTACAGTGCTGTACACAGTCGCCGCCATATTGGATTTTTTTAATTTACGCAAAGTGACATCGATAAATAAACACAAAGTATGCTCATTAAACAATTTTTAAGTTAAATAACTTTAAACATGGATCACATTTGATGATAAATTATATATATTTATGAAAATTGATTGTTAATAATATTTCGTGTTTGGGATATCCCGACCTGGTTCATTAATAATCATCATAACGTCACGAGGATTTTCCCGCTTTCTTCATTCCTGTCAGTTTGCCGGTGGCGAAATTATGCATAACAAAAAAGTAGAAATCAAAGATTAATCCCAAAAATGTGATACGAAACTGAAAGAAGAAGTTTATTTACAAGTTATTGACTATGTTGATAAATCGTTTGTGACTCGTGAAGTTGTGTACTGGATATCAATACCGTAGTTCGTATGCAAATTTAGCCATGTGTTTGGGGGCATGCCTGCATTTGACACCCGATGCCCCTGCTCAAATGTATTCACATAGCGTAGTGACTGACCTTTTTAGTCCAGTACACCCTTGCCCCTTTTAAAATGATCATGACACCCTGTCCTTTTCAGTTATCAGTTTAATATAAAACGGCATGCTTTATTCTCGAATCTCTGCAAATACTTCCGATCTTCCGCACACACTCCACTTCTCACCATATGTCTCCGAAGACAGACAATTTCATCATCAATGTTCATTTAAATACATTTTCCAGTTGTTTATTTAAATCGCAAGAAAGAACAACTTGAAATCAAAATCTAAACAAAACTGAAAAAAAAAACGATGTTTTAAAATTTTCAGATAAAATTTATTTACCTTGTTACAAGTCCTTATTAGATCGTTTTTTACAGTGGATATCCGATTAAAGTTGTTGTCAGTAGTTTAATCCATGGTTTTTACAACCTTTAATTTCTTTTCATGAAGCCACATTACTTTATTTCACATAAAATGAACAAATATGATGTGACCACTGGGCATGCGTTATTGTGCTTTCTTAAGTTCTTCCGATTTCTAGAGCACCGTTGGTGAAGTAGAACAGAAACTAAGGGCGGGAAAATAGGGTACCAATCTTGTGAACTCAACTCCTCTTACAGTTTTCAACCAAAAACCTTGAAACTTCACAGAATGTTTCTATATATATTGAGGATGTGCACCTGACTTTATGGAAATATTTCAAGATTTTTTCCCCATTTTTCAAGACTTAGAAACTTAGTCACTTTTTAGCAAGTATTTGAATGGGGGTACCTACTTTGTGAACTCAACTCCTCTTACAGATTTCAACCAAAAACCTTGAAACTTCACAGAATGGTAATATATATATTGAGGATGTGACCTGACTTTATGGAAATATTTCAAGATTTTTTCCCCATTTTTCCAGACTTTAAAACTTAGTCACTTTTTAGCAAGTATTAGAATGGGGGTACCTACTTTGTGAACTCAACTCCTCTTACAGTTTTCAACCAAAAGCCTTGAAACTTCACAGAATGTTTATATATATATTGATTATTGAAGATGTGCACCTGACTTTATGGAAATATTTCAAGATTTTTTTCTCCATTTTTCCAGACTTTGAAACTTAGTCACTTTTTAGCAAGTATTAGAATAGGGGTACCTACTTTGTGAACTCAACTCCTCTTACAGTTTCTCTTAAATTCAAAGTAATTTTATTGTAACATTTAAGTTGTCTAAATAATAATCAATTAATTTTCAATTAATCGTATTCAGAAATTTCCCCCTTTTGTACACAGTTCTTGTCAACAAACTTTTTTTGAAAGAGACAGTTGCCTGGACAACTTCTGTAATTGGGAGGTACAGATTATTAGCTTATTGTGTCCGGATGGTTTATACCAATTCAGGCTTTTGAAGCTCACTTGGACAATTTATATATATTCAACAATAATTTTAAATACATTTAAATTATTTCTAAAACAAAGGTTTTATTTTTATTTTTTTTTTTCAAATTAATTGTGAATTCAATGAATAAAATTAATGACTTCAACAATGGTTAATCTGTCAATTGCAAGTCAAGGGAAATAGCTGGTCATGATGAAAGTTTTTTTTTGTGATGATGACACTATGTCGATGATGATGTGGCATGATGATCTGGTGAAGATGATGCCAATAATAATGATGATGATGACATTCAGTTCTGCTGCCGATGATGATGATGATGATATGACATGAGGAGATATAATGATGATGATGATGTGACATGAGGAGATATGATGATGATGTCACCATGATGATGTGACACGAGGAGATATGATAATGATGCTGATGATGGTGATGACATGAGTTCTGTTGATGCCGATGATGATAATGATAATCGTGATGAAGAAGTTGATAGTGATGGTGGTGATGAAAATAAGCTCTGCTGCTATGAATGATGATGGTGATGATGACAATGTGACTTGACGAACTATGATGATGATTATGATGATGACATGAGTTCTGTTGCTACCGATGATGATGATGGTGGCAATGGTGACATTCAGTACTGCTGAGCACTGCCGATAGTATGATGATGATGATGATGATGATGATGATGATGATGGTGGTGGTGATGACATTCAGTTCTGCTGCTGTCGATGATGATAATTATTCAGGATGATGATGATGACAAAGCCAATGTCTTCATGCTGATGATGTGACATGATGATGATGATGACATTCAGTACTGCTGCTGCTGATAATAATGATGATTATGTGACACAAAGAGCTATGATGAGATGTGACCATATTAATGATGTAACATGAGGATTTCTGAAAATGATTTTTATAATGGTGGTGGTGATTGTCATGGCATGGGTTCTACTGCTGCTGCTAATGATGATGATGATATCTTCATTTTGATGATCAAAATGTGATATGAGGAGTGATAATGATGATGATGGTGGTGATTACAGATCCAGTTTGGGTTTTCTTCCAGTCAACTGGGTTTTAGTGGAGTTATGCCCCTTTCAGTTTGTGGATTTTATCAAAATGATGGTTTCTCTGGACTTTTTTCCGTTACGCTTGAGATATTTCACTCAGATTTGGGGTCGGGTGAATACAATTTTTCTCTCTTGGTTTTTCAAAAATTGAAAATTTATATTTATGCAAATTACTTAGTTTACTCAATTGATAAACATTGCGTGGCATGTCCATTTTGACCATTGTAACATATCTATATGTTAGAACCTAACAACTTGCATAAAAAGCAGACTTGTTGTTAAAAGCTTCCCGATCACAGTATCTATTATTTGCATGATTTTCATTTGTTACTGATTCATTAGACAAATCTCAGTTTCAAGTGCACATTTTTTTTTTTATCAAATTGCTCAGTTTAGCTGATGCTTCAGTACCTTCAGTACTTTGATTTCTTCACTCAATTATAGAGGTCTCATTGTCTGATGAAATGGTATGTTTACGTCTTTGTTATTAATATGCACCACCATATACTATTACCCCCATAGGGCCACAGCGGCATCATGTTTCCATGTCTGCCTCTGTCTATCCATTCATCATACTGTGATTTTCAAGTCACAACTTATATCTCCATAGTTATAGGGAGCCTTGTTGTCCCAAGTGGTCTAAAGTATGTACTTATGGATCACAGTGCATCTCACTGCCTAGATTCAAAACCCGCTTCAGATAGATCCTAGTATGTCAATAAGTTTTGTCAGTTCACTTGCCGAAGGTCAGTGTATTTCTTTGGGCATCTAGTTTCCTCCACTATCCATAAACTGACAGCCATAATATAAGAATCTTGACTGGGACTTAAAACATCATATTCATTGCTCCTCACAATCGACTATAAAGAAGCTAAGAATACTGATATTTATTGATAAATTACAGGTCAAGTTTGAATCTCTGTATTATTGTGAAACTGTTATGACATTGTTTCCAGCTTGTCCAATAGTTATTTTGTGGCAAATAGCACAAGGGGGGCATCTAAATTGAACATTATATATGCACTCTTTTTGGCAGCTATTTGGGTGCAGATACCTACATCAGTGAAAGGCTTTTGGATTTGAAAACCAACCTTACTACTGTAGGAACCACTCTGTTTGTGACAGTAAAAATTATCTTTATATCCATAGAAAATCAAACAAGAGGCCCATGGGCCTTAACGCTCACCTGTGATCTTTGAACCCATGAGCTTCATTCAAATATCAAAATGATAATTCGGCCAATATTCTAATATACATCCCTATACAAAAAGTTTATAGTTTTTAAGATAAATAATCATCTCAGTACTTGTTTGTATCTGTGATCTTGACATTTGAACCCATGCTCTTCATTCATATATCAAAGTGACCACTGTGCCAGTACCAACAATATTCTAATATACATGCCTATACAAAAAGTTAATAGTTTTCAAGATAATTAACCATATAGGTATTCATTCACATCTGTGACCTTGACCTTTGAACCCATGACCTTCATTCATATATCAAAATGATCATTAGGATAATACCTAAATATTCTAATATACATGCCTATACAAAAGGTTTATAGTTTTTGAGATAAATAATCATTTCAGACCTTGTTCACATCTGTGACCTTGACCTTTGAACCCATAACCTTCATTCATATATCAAAATGGTTGTTAGGCTAATACCTACAATATTCTAATATACATGCATATACAAAAAGTTAACAGTTTTCAAGATAATTAACCATTCAGGTATTCATTCACATCTGTGACCTTGACATTTGAACTCATGACCTTTATTCATATATCAAAATGACCATTGGGCCATTACCTACAATATTCTAATATACATGCCTATACAAAAAAGTTCATAGTTTTGCAGATAATTAACTATTTTGGTAAACTTGTACATCTGTGACCTTGACCTTTGAACCCATGAACTTAATCGATATATCAAAATGATCGTCATGTCAATACCTACAATTAACCAAAAATCCTACATCATTATCACCAGAAATGTTTAAAAAAATAGCATTTTTTATCAAAGGTCAAAAACTGGAACATGACCTTGACCTTTGACATCAATCGGAAGAAAATCGCAAGACAAGATCAACAGTGAAAACTCTATACAATTATCTTCAGCCATTATGAAGTTATAACAATAAATGTCTCATTTTAAAAATTAGATCATTTTACGCAAAAAACGCGTAACCTATTTTTCGTTCAATTTTCATGAAAAACACAATTATAGTGTATCTAGGTATCCTGAATCAAAATATCCAATCAAAATTTGCCTGCACCTTTTGGTTTCAGAGAAGAAGATTTTTTTGTCTTTTGGCTATTTATAGTAACGGCAGCCATATTGTTGGGCGTGGTCAAACCCGAACACAATTTTGAAAGCCTGTTACCCAGGCATAATAATCACAAAGTTTCATCAAATTTGGCTCAGTAGTTTTGGAGGAGAAGATTAAAATGTAAAGTTTACGCACGACGGACGATGATAGATAGCAATAGCTCATCTGAGCCTTTCGGCTCAGGTGAGCTAATAAAATTGAATAAAGATTGATATTTTTCACTTACTGGTACCTAGTTGTAACAGGAAATCTGTATGTGCATCCGCGATTGTCATAAAGTATGTCTGTAGAAAGGAAAATGTTGGCCTTATGGGGATTTTACATGGCGATAATGACAAAGTTTACACCAGAAGTGATGTCGTTTTACGCCATAAGCGCAACAGAATCCGCCATTTGCCTGGTTTTTCAACATGTTAAATCCCCATAGTGTCAACGCTTTACCCTGTGCAGATATATTCTAGGCTAATCGCTGATGCGCATACAGATTTCCTGTTAAGACTAGGTACAAGTAAGTGGTCATACAGTAAGTCACTACAAGTTCTAAGTTTAGCGGGTGAAAAAGCTGAGTGGAGTAATGTTTTTCTCCCCAGGCAAGATTCTTTAACTACTTATTCAGTTATGGGAAGGTCAAGGTCCCAGAGAAAACTACATACTTTCTGTAGCAAACTGACAACTTTCTAACACTGGGATCTGTCACAATTGGAATTCAAACCAAGGTACAGATAAGTGTGGTGATCCATAAGGATCCAGGCTGTAGAAGGATTAAGGCTAAAACTTAAGTTTGAAATAAATGTTTTAATTATATAGCTTTTTTGGTTATTTTTACATTTTTTATCCTTTTTTTAATCACAAAAAGATAAAAACATCTCAAACAATCACCACACATCCATAACAACAACAACATTAACATCCACTCCTCACATCCAAAATGCACTAAATGTCTAAATCACACAGTGATTAATGATAACAGATGACCTTATATGGCAAACAGAATACAGATATACAGCCTGGCTTATACTGTTAACATATTTATTTCACAGTGTACTAATTTTCACTTATTTGGCGGGTAATTGTTTTGTGCGAATATTAATACCAAGCAACAATTATATGATGTTTATTGTGTTACAGTGCATATTTCAAAAAGATGAAAAATTTAACCACACGGATATGTTTAAATTTCCTATACTGTGAAATTAAATATGTTTACAGTATGTATTACCTATCATGAAGTACAATCTATAACTGAAATAATATGTCTATGTGAATTATGACCAGTAAGACAGCAGTAAAACCTGGTTGATATATAAAGGACAGATCTATATCACTGAAATGGCATCAGGGTTCATACACCCAACACAAATGATTTAATTACTTCTTCCAGGACATCGTCAATCAAGGGATATTTTGACCGGATTGTGTCCAACTTGGTCATTTTTCTCAAATTCAATTACTTTTCCATGACATTTTACAAAATTCCATGACTTTTCTAAGCAAAAACTAAATTCTATGACTTTTGGAGGAAAAAGTCAAATTCCATGAGTTTTCAAGTTTTGAATGAACCCTTGGTATTTATGCCCCAAGAAATGTAATTTCACTTATATTAAGGCATTCCTTTCTGTTATAGTAGAGTAAACCTGTCCAGGCAAATCAATGATTACTTTTCTAGAAATTACCTAGTGATTATCTCCCTTGTTTAACACTTACAACATCAATCCATGGCAATAAAGACTTGTTACCACTTAAAATAATGGACAATATTATTAATTTATTATAGAACACATTTCATATAATAACTCTTGATTATTTACTTTATATATTAATACAGAATAAACACTTGTTGACTTCTTGTCATCAGCAAACTATCGTCTTTTGTAGGTATTGCACTGCAAGTACTTATTTGAGAAAATTGTGTTTATGGTAGAAAATGTCTCATTGTAATCCTAAGTTGGATTTAATGTATTTATCATCATGATGAACAATAATGAACATCCTTATTCATGGCAAACGATGAAATTCTCGGACTTAACTTTGATAATGAATATGTCAGATAAATTCCTTAACACCCATGTTATGCCACCAAACAGTATAAAAGACAAATGTTATGAACATCCTTATTTATGGCAAACAGTGGAATTCTCAGACTTATCTTTGAAAATAAATACGTCAGAAAAACAACCATGTTATACCACCAAACACTATAAAGGACAACCCTTATTTTGGTCTCTCCTCCAACGTCTCAATTTTGTACCAGTGTGTGTGAAATTTACAAAATGATCTACTGTGCCTATCTACACGTGATTCATGACATCACACATTCTATTTACTCACAAGCTATACTGAACTAAGACCTCTAAATTCAAAATTTGATTAATTATAAAATCCCTATATTAAAACGTTTGTTATCTCTTTGTGAATGCCGTTGAAGCATCTTTATTGGATTGGTATGATGTTCCTAGTTCAGTCGTTTTTTTCATATCCTGATCTTTCTGCCAGTCTACTTTCTGTTGATGTTGGGTTACTGCATCATTGACTTTCTCATCTATCATATCCTCTGTAAGAATTCCTGTCTCGGATGCATATGCTGCTGCCTACAGAACATGATTAATACATTAAATAGAAGACGTAAAAGATGAGTACATGTATATTCCATAACTTAAAGATCAAATATGAGAAAATGTTAATACCAGTATTTCAAAGATCAGAGTTAATACACATGACTCGTCTGGTAAATTCAGTCATTTTATGATAATTTTCAAGATGAGTATAACTTCAATAACTTTTAAAGAATATTTAAAAATTAAGAAATTAGTATTATTTCAAAGATCAGATTTTATACACATGAATCTTCTGTCTGTCAAGTTCAGACATTTATGTTATACTGTATAAAAAGAAATATTTGCAAAGAAGACATATTTGCGATTTTCATGGTCACACTTGTACTAGGAATATATCTTTTCAACGAAAATTATATATTTCACCTGGTTCAATATTTCCCTAGAGTCGGAAATGTGAAAATTTCTTACAAAAGATCATAACCGCAACAGTTTCCTACAGCTAACATTTCTTCTTATAATGTTTTCCTTCAATTTTCTGATATGTTCTAGAAATACTTAACAGACCCCATTTTAAAATTAGAACCCTCAAAATATGTTTAGAGGTTTAGAGGCCTCAAAACCACTAAGATTTGAACTATTAGGTTTGACCTGCTGGCTGATCAAAAGTGAGAATCAATGGACCTTCTGTTAATTTATGCCAAAGATTACTAATAAATTAAAATTTCCAGGATTTTCAATTAATTCAACAAAGTAAAGACAATTTCAGCAGAGCATGAATCTGAATTTTTTTCTGTAGTTACAATCAAAACTTTTCTACTATTGGTAAATTGATGAATATGACAATATAATGTGACTGAGCTAGCATGAAAATATTTTGGAATTTATGTTCAACAATCAATAAACAATTATGACCAGACATAAAAATCATAGAACAAGTATATTCAGTGAATGAGGATCCCCTGCCAACAGATTCATTTTTGTGATTTGCACTTAGGTTCAAAGGGCAATAACTCCCAGAAATATTGAGCAAACCAACTTGGTTTAACAATATGCGCATACCCTATTAATGATGATGTTTTGCACCAAGTTTCATGAAATAGTACTTCATAGTTTTAGAGAATTTGCGCAGACAAGAATTTCGGACAGACGGAAACTCTAAATTTATTTCCCCTCTGTTTTTGAAAGGTGGCGGATAATAAAGCAAGTAGCATCTAAACTAAAATAGATCTATTGAACAGATATTTTATTTACCTGCCAGGCTACTCCTAGTTTAGCTATTTCTCTTCCTGATAAACCTTCTGTTTTCTTGGCAATATCTGTACATTTTACACTATAATCAAACTCGGCTACCTTTAATCTCCTGTAAAAATAAACAAATAAACAAAGGTAACATAAACAAATGATGTTTTGTTTTCAAGAAAATGCATGATCAATACACAATTTCATAATTGTAGATCTTGTTATTTTCTCTTGTTTGGATATGTTTTGTTTTGATTAATTAAATGAGGTTTTATGTCCAAATCAGGAAGATTTGTCTTATATTGTGACGCCACCAGCTACCACAAATTTTTACCGCTGCTCAGTTTAATGTGCAGGCAGGGTACTTTAATGTAACAAGCAAGCTGTGGCATGGGGTATAGGCTTATAAGGTCTTTTCTGAAAGACCACATAACTTTCATTTCTAGATGCTGAGTGCTTGGCAATACCTATTTTCAAGTCTTGGTCAAACCTGGCTAGGATCAGAGCTAAGATCCTGTTAGGAACTTTACTTTATTCCACACTTTTGATGACTTACCAGGTGTCAGGATAATAGATTCAGGCGCAAACCTCTATAAATGCTGTGTCGGTAAGCTAGCACCTAGAATTGTCCTAGAGTGTGCATTATTACAAAGCAGACACATGGAACTGGCTACCAGTCATGAATTCATCGGGGGAACCTCATGTGACCTGGCTGGTACTAGCATCAAAGTACATCTCAACTAGAACTGGATTCTGGCAACATACTGGACATATATAATGTACTTACCCTCTCATTCTGGAAGCTGGAATCATTACATATAAATCAAAATATTGACGAACTAATCTCTCTCTTTCATCTAAACTAGGTGAACCAAACTCTACCATTTCATCAATTCTGTCATTAATGGCCCAATCAAACTGTTCAGGTTGATTACTGGCTAACACTAACATAAACCTGAAAATAATATATAGACATTAATGTAGTAGTTATAGAAATATGTCAAAGGCTAGACAAAAATTCTGAATGCTTCTGTTTCCCAGCAAATTGGACAATTTTTTATGTTCCAGGCTAGAGAAACATTCCAATTGCTTCTGTTACCCAAGCACATTAAACAACTTTTCTTTAAAAACTATTAGTTTCCAAAAGACTGCAATGTCAAGTTTCCCTAGTGTAGAGAAAAGTCCAAGAGATTCAAATATTTTCCTGTATAAAATGAAAGAACATAAGACATAATTTTTTCAGTTTCAGGGAAATGTGCACTGATGACAAAGAAAACCATTCAGACCAAATATTAACCTTGACTTAATCATCAGGAAATCAATGTTAGAATGATCAAAGTACGGCCATAATACTTACTTATTAGACTGTTCACCAGTTCTGTATAAAAATGCATTTAATGTAGCTCTTAAATCTTCACTTATTAATTCCTGTGTAAAAGATTAAAAAAAATCAAATATTAATTAAAAATAAAATAGCTTTTTATAAAAGAGGTTTCTATTTCTTTCATACTTACAAAATGTACAAAGTCATTGATTTTTCTGGTCACTCACAGGGTCTGGTGACAAGAAACATCCAATTTCCCAATTTTGTAGTAAAAACATGTGTTAACCTTTTCGCATGAAGAACACGTCAAAATGAGTCAATCTGAATATCTCCTTTTTTTTCATTTCTCCGAAATTTGAAGTTTGTCAATAGATTTTTTTTTTCCCATTTCATTCCACGATCTCTTTCTAAAAACAGCCAAATAGGATTTGACAGTATATGTCATATATCTACCGTACCATATATTTACCTACTGTAGTACACATTCAGATGTAATGTGAAGAGGGGTTAACTTTTGTCTTAATAGATCTGTCAAATATGCTTTGGCATAATCCCAAATGTTTTGGCATTCTAAAAACTGATGTTAATTGTTTACACGCTTACTCATGAATAAATCTTGGACCTACTTTACTTCTTTTGCGTAAAAATGCATCAGCTTCATCAACAAACAGTAATACCCTGAAATGATAAAAAAAAGATGTCAAAAAAATTTTTTTTGAAATAAAAATAAAGAGTCATATAAACTTTTATCATTGATCACTCCTTATCTTAGATTTATTAATCTATTCTATCAACTTATAGGACATATATTTGAAAATTATTCACTGCTGAAAGTATATTTGACAAAACTACCAGTAATACATACTCTGCAAAAAGATATTTTGGCAATGCAACATTAACTCTTTGAGGCGAAATACGTTTCTTATTCAAGTTTTGTTAAATTCAGCAGAGAAATAATGCTTTTAGAGCACTGACAAGGAAACCATAACATATGTATATGTAAGTAAATACAGAACAAATTATTATTTCCTCCAAACTATGTTTGAGAGGGGATAATGATTAGTGTTTACACTAAAAACAACATTGTGAGTTTTTAATACAGTAAAACCTCGATTCATCGCCACCATTTGTTCAGTCATATTTTGGCGTTATAGAGGGGTTTGGCAATAAATTGGGGGAGGCTCATAAAGAAAAACATAAACAAAATGGATTTTTGGGACTTCAAAATAGTGTGGCAATAAACGAGGTGGCAAAGTTATCGAGGGGCGTTATAACAAGGTTTTACTATATTTCAATAATTTTATAAATTTTACCAAGAAGATGGAATTATAATATCACTACTGTCTTACCCTCTTCTACTTGTCTTTGCCCAGTCAAATACTTTATGCATAGCTGTTACACCTTCCCTGCCCATTGGGGCTATATCACCACCGGTCATAATAGCATAATCCATACCAGAATGCTTAGCTAAACTCTACAAATATAAATATATAATGTGATACTGAGTTGGGTTGAGTAATGGCATTTAACGTCCCAGTCAAGAATATTTCACGTATATTGAGATGTCATCAGCTATAGGAGAAGGTGCAGAAATTTTGCCTGTGTGTTGCGCTGATGGTATTATACAGCAGGGTTCTTTATCATGCCATGCCTACCGTGACATGGGACCTGGTTTATTTTTAAGTTCCCATCCGAAAGAACTGCGACTTTCATTTTGTAATGTTGAATGCCAGTCACTACTAACTTTCAAGTCTTGGGTCAGACCCCATCGGGGTTACAATCCACGACCTCCCACTTACGGAGCAAGCACCCTTACAACTTAGCTACCGCAGTGGTTTTAATGTGATATTTTATAAGTCATAATATCTGCTTGTCTAAACATTAGCAGTTTTTTTATCAAGAACACTTTTGCTGGAAGACACTTTTAGGGTTCAACAATGGTGCACCATAGAATATATGGGTATCCATTTTCACAGTCAATTTATTTCTGCACTTGATCAGCAACCATGATATTAATCAACAACAAACATGTTTACTTAAACAGTATACTGAATGAATTGGTTTATTTGATATTGAATCAAGGCAATATATAAACAAGCAACTTCAGTGAATTAAGATCCCCAACAGCAGGTTTCAGTCAAAGGGCCATAACTCCCAGGAAAATGAGAAAACTAACTCTGGTTAATGATATGTGCATTTCCTATCAATGCTGATGTTTTGCACCAAGTTCCATAAAATAATGCTTCAAAGTTTTGGAGAATTAGCGCAGACAAGAATTTCTGACGGACGGAAGGACTTTCTTCAAAAGGCAGGGGATAATAATCATGTTTGTTAACTGGAGTTTGTGCTAGATTTAAAGACATAAGGTCAGTGGACTTTGTTTCCCCAAAATATGATTTACAAATCACACTTAATTCTCTTTAACTCTCTCTCTCTCTCCCTCTCTCTCTCTCTCTCTCTCTCTCATTTTCTCTCTCTATCATGTGCACACAAAGATGTCCTTTACCTTTGCAAACAGTCTTTCCTACCTACCATGCATTAATATTTTCTATAAACCATTATTTTTTTGTATGTCTAGTTGCTATAGCAATATCTCTTAACCTTTCTTCTAAAGATGGCTGAAAAAGACAAATACTACATGCATATCACTAGTGTATCAGTTTTTACTTCAAACTCCATCATTAGTTCTTTATGGATTAGTATATAAGACTTGGTTTCACAACCATTCCTTAAATAAGATTATACTGAACTAAAACAAAAATCATGTAATCCTTTATGATAATACAATTAACAATATTTATTCAACAAAACAAAAAAACAGAGGTTTAAAAAATTATTTTATAAACTCCTAAATATCTTGAAAACTAGCAAAATCTTTTAAAGAAAATCCTAGTCAAGAAATGATTAGACTGAAAGAAAGAACTCTAATGGTATTTACTGCTAGTCTACATGTCTTTTATCATAAAAGCCAGTAGAGACAAATCATTCTAATATACAAGTACTGGAAAAAGTTCACTGTAAATATAACATCTCGGCAGAGAAAGAAAAGTGTATAAAATTAAAAATGACCAGTCAAAAAATGGTAATAAAGTTGTTTTGAGCAAGAAGGTATAAACATCCTAATCAACAAATTTATGTTGTAACAAGCTACACATTTTCTGGATTTTTTATTTTATAAAATGTATTGAAATAACAAACTTTGCATTGTTACTTACTCTTAAAATAATTCCTTTTAATGCATCTTCTGGCTTTACTGTGATTCTTTTTACTGTCTGAAATAAATAACCAAAATGTCATTGGTTGACGGGTTAACCTGGATACTAATTAGTCCTGCTCACTCAAAGGCTCATTGGTTTAAATAATCTGTTTACATCATCTAAACAATGAAATCTTGCAGCAGGTGGTGCAATAAATGTGTAATTCTGGATTTAATTTAAATTGCCAAAATGATATAGCATGTTCCATTTTTTATCAGAAATTTAATTATAGGCATTGAATCTGATTTCTGAACAGGTCATTGAGAAATAACCTGAATTGATGCTGTGCACACCATAATTTTTATCCATTAAATCTGACATCTTGTCATGTGTATTATTAACAGTTTGGCCCTATTATGGTAGTATAACAGATTGAGGACTTTACAATGTCAATCAGCACCATTGTGGGTATTCATATACTAGTTCAAAGCAGACCAAAACCAATGCGCGACATGAATTTGTGTATAAATCAATCCTCTAGATAATAAAAATAGTGTCTCATTGAAAATACCTTAAAAATTGATGAAGTGATATTAAATCACATAAAATCAATCAAGCAACCATCTAACAAGAGAAAAAATTTTTTGTGCATTTATACATATTTACTAAACCAACGTCAAACTTAATATCAATTTACTCAGTAATATCAATATCTCATATGAGTTCATTCAACCAAATAAGCTCAACAAAGCATACAAAAAGTTGTGTTTGGAAATTACCAGTCCTCGTCGTGATTATTTCAACATTTTCTATTCTGCTACAGACTAATGAAAAAGTTCTTCCCCAAAAGTTACCGAACTGGATATATTTGGAACACTGCAAAAAAAATTACTATAACAAGATGTATAATTACCTTTATGGGATGTTTAAGTGCCTCAAAGAATGTTAATCTAGAAGTTTCTCTGACAAGAGATGGTTTACCCAGTCTAGCTTCCACAAATCTAGCTGCTACACCTGTACCATATTTAGCTGTGTATACACCAATAGCTACAAGACTTATGCCAGCTGCCTAAAAACAGAAATACAAAATAGTATTTGTTATGCAACAAGGACTTTGAAATACATGTATACCTTTGTATAATACAACACAATATCTTTTCCAACTCAATTTTACCACACTTTTTGATGTCCAAAAATCCCTTTCTTTTGTGTTTCTCTTACATTTTAATGTCAGTCTCTCTTTTAATGCCAAAATTTGACTGAACAAGTTGTGATGTTTAATAAAGGTTTTACTGTTTTTTGTTTACTGCAAGCGATTCTTGCTCCGCTTTTTAACCCCCCCCCCCAAAAAAACTTCCAAAAACAGCATCAAGTTTTTACCATATTATACTGCACACAAAAAATCATTTACTTCTTGATAAAAACCAAAAGTACATGTGAATAGAGTTCAGAGGCGATTCCTTGTAACTTTATTGTAGAGCTATTTTTTCATTGCAGACAAAATTGAATATTTGGACTTTTTTTTCAAAAACATGATATTACTTGTCATTTTCATGAAACACATAACAAGTTTTATGTAGTTGTCTAGAGGGCACAGAGCTCTTGATCTGTCTAATTAAGGGCCGAAAATTGACCCCATTCCCAATGTTCAAAACCTCTATTTTTCCCATATAATTTGATGATTTTTTCCAATTTGAAACAATTAAGTACAAAATTGAACTTTTTAACATTTCTACTTTGTATTTTTAACATTTCTACATTTTTGCCATTTCATTTTTTTCCAAAATTGCATGAAACAACAAATATTTTCCTAATTCAAAGGACCCTGCATGGTTTCAAAATTATGTTTTGTAATGGAAGGTATATGGCCTTTTGCCTCTTAATTTTGGCAGGTTCCACATAAAGTTCAATAAAAGATCCATGTGCAATTTTGTTATCATAGGGAAAAGGTAGGTTTACCATGGTAAAAAATGGCAGGTCCATTGAACTTTTACAGTTTAAATATCATGGGTTAATATGTAAAACTAATAGGTCCCGGACCTCGGGCCCAGGAAATTTTGAACCCCTGCCTCGGTCCCATTAACAGAAAGGGATGTGACAGTCCTGTGGTATCAGATGATATGCAAGTAGGTAAAGTTTACTAAGATTATAATACTTACTGTAGCTACAACTTTGTCCCAGTCTGTTATAAATGCCTGAAAGCCTGTACCCAAGACAGAACCAGCTGTCCTACAGAAAAAAAAAACATAAATAAATTGGTGATTTTGTTACAAATTTTAATATTAGCATGGATTGTGGTCGCAAATTTACATATTCGCAAAATGACTCTTAGGTGTCAGCATGTGAAATGTGATACTAGGGAATTCAAAGTAATCTACAGTATCTATCTTATTTATAATATTTTAACTATTGGCATTAAAATGTTTACTAAATGTTTATGGAATCAAAAAAAGTTGCTTGTGTATGACCCTGTCATGACTGCTGCTTACAGGAAAACCCAGACTTACTTTATAGATTCCATTACGGTCTGTCGTCTTTCCTGTGCCTTTAATCTTATCTGTTCTTTTATCAGATCTTGGTTTTCTCTATCAACTTTTCCTTTGGCCCTCATTTCAGCTTCAATTTTAGATTGTTCATTTCTACGCCGTAATTCATACTCATGTTCCAATGTTGCTATAATGAAACAAAACACAAAATACAGTAAATTATCCTGGTGTAAATAAATAATCATGTATACATAATATTAACATTCAAAATGAGTTGGAAAAGAGGGAGCCCTTCAAAATGAGTTGGGGAAGAGGGAGCCCTTCAAAATGAGTTGGGGAAGAGGGAGCCCTTCAAAATGAGTTGGGGAAGAGGGAGCCCTTCAAAATGAGTTGGGGAAGAGGAACCCCTTCAAAATGAGTTGGAGAAGAGGAACCCCTTCAAAATGAGTTGGGGAAGAGGGACCCCTTCAAAATGAGTTGGGTAAGAGGGACCCCTTCAAAATGAGTTGGGGAAGAGGGACCCCTTCAAAATGAGTTGGGGAAGAGGGACCCCTTCAAAATGAGTTGGGGAAGAGGGACCCCTTCAAAATGAGTTGGGGAAGAGGGAGCCCTTCAAAATGAGTTGGGGAAGAGGGAGTCCTTCAAAATGAGTTGGGGAAGAGGGACCCCTTCAAAATGAATTGGGGAAGAGGGAGCCCTTCAAAATGAGTTGGGGAAGAGGGAGCCCTTCAAAATGAATTGGGGAAGAGGGAGCCCTTCAAAATGAATTGGGGAAGAGGGACCCCTTCAAAATGAGTTGGGGAAGAGGGCCCCCTTTAAAATGAGTTGGGGAAGAGGGACCCCTTCAAAATGAGTTGGGGAAGAGGGACCCCTTCAAAATGAGTTGGGGAAGAGGGACCCCTTCAAAATGAGTTGGGGAAGAGGGCCCCCTTCAAAATGAGTTGGGGAAGAGGGACCCCTTCAAATGAGTTGGGGAAGAGGGACCCCTTCAAAATGAGTTGGGGAAGAGGGACCCCTTCAAAATGAGTTGGGGAAGAGGGAGTCCTTCAAAATGAGTTGGGGAAGAGGGACCCCTTCAAAATGAATTGGGGAAGAGGGAGCCCTTCAAAATGAGTTGGGGAAGAGGGAGCCCTTCAAAATGAATTGGGGAAGAGGGAGCCCTTCAAAATGAATTGGGGAAGAGGGACCCCTTCAAAATGAGTTGGGGAAGAGGGCCCCCTTCAAAATGAGTTGGGGAAGAGGGACCCCTTCAAAATGAGTTGGGGAAGAGGGACCCCTTCAAAATGAGTTGGGGAAGAGGGACCCCTTCAAAATGAGTTGGGGAAGAGGGCCCCCTTCAAAATGAGTTGGGGAAGAGGGACCCCTTCAAAATGAGTTGGGGAAGAGGGACCCCTTCAAAATGAGTTGGGGAAGAGGGACCCCTTCAAAATGAGTTGGGGAAGAGGGACCCCTTCAAAATGAGTTGGGGAAGAGGGACCCCTTCAAAATGAGTGCGGGAGTCAAGTGGAGTAATAGTACTACACTTCTAGTCAAGGTTCTCACCTACATTGAGGCAGTCAGTTTGGGAATGGTGGAGGAAACCAAAGTGCCTGCAGAAAACCATCAACCTTCAGCAAGCACAATGACAAACATTGTCACACTAGGATTTTTCAAAGCTGGGGTTGATATCAAGACATCAAGAGGTGTTATGATAAATAAGAATGTGCTTTAGAAATTAGACCATTTAGCCATTGAGGTCCCAGTTGAGGAAGAGGGGATAACAATCTCACATACTGGTAGTTCAAACACAAGTTATTTACTGTCCAATGTTTTATAGATTATCTACTGTTTGAGAAGAAACATAAGCGGTAGGAAACTTTCACGGTTCTGATCTTCTACACTATTTCATGGTAAGAAATTTTCAAGGATTCTGTAGAGAAAACATTGATTTAACTACTGTCATCCAACTCTGATATGAATTTATTTTTCACTGCATGGTGCCACATACAGGTTAAGAATAAAAATAAGTAAAGGAACTGCAAAGGCTTAAATGTAAATTCTAAGATAGTAATAAAATAGTAACCTACATTTTCTTAATTGTTCTTGTTTAGCAATGGATTCTTCTTGTTTTTTAAGATTTTCTTCGTTCATCCTGGCCTACAATAGAATGTATGAAATAAATACATACATGTTCTTTACAAGGCAATATAAAGGAAAAAAGTCATCACATGAAAAACAACATGTTTCAATTTAGAAAATACATGTATATGGCAAATAGGTACATTTTCAAGCATGCAGAAAATGTTTGGTCATCATTTACAGTTACATTGAAAACATGTTTTTACATATGCTTAAAATTATTTTCAATGATTTCCATGCACGAGTCTGGCCTATTCTCATCAATCAGATATTTTTAAAATCTTCATTTTAAAAATTGGGATACACACCTGCTGTGCAGAAAATGTTTGGTCATCATTTACATTGAAAACATGTTTTTACATATGCTTAAAATTATTTTCAATTATTTTCAATGATTTCCATGCACGAGTCTGGCCTATTCTCATCAATCAGATATTTTTAAAATCTTTATTTCAAAAATTGTGATACACACCTGCTGTGCTAACTGGTCCTCATATCGCTTTCTTGCCAGCTGATCTTGATACTGTGCTCTCTGTTGACTATGTTTGGTTTCATCAGCCATAGTTTTTCTTTTCTCTTCTTGGGCTACTTTTGTTTGTTCTATTTTCATCTGTTCAACATGAGCTTCAAATTCCTGTAATATTGACAAGATATATATAATTCCAATATAAATAGAATGTACAATTTAAATTTATAAATAAGAAGATACCAGCTACATACCAGTGCAATGTTGTCATGGCCCTTTGTGGTCCTGGATCCAGGTCCAACAGAGTTGAAATAATTTGCAGTGTTTTATATCATTTCAGGAAAAAAAATTTTGCAAACAAAGTGCTGTATCGGTGGGGTAGCTCAGTTAGTAGAATTGCCTACAGTGCTTGGAGGTCCCATGTTTGATCCCCTATCCATCCCTGCATTTTTCTACATCCTTTTAGTTTGGTTGCAAGAATGACCCTCAGAAGTGCTAGACTGGCAATATATAAAGTCTATAGGCAAGATTTACAATGTGCAGGACAATAGGAAATTCAAGAATAATAGGGAAGGGATATATAGGTCTGGCTAGCTTATTGGTAGAGCAATGCAGGGCCCCACAAACGCCGATAAGGTCATTCGGCGGTAAAAATCACAGCTAAAAAAAAAAACAAAACAAAAAAACCTCATTCATAAGCCCCCCCCCCCCCCCCCCCCCCCTTCTTCATTGGTTTATAGAGCTTTTTGGTGTGCTTACATTTCGTCTGGAATGTTACACAGCAAAAATTTACTTTCAGACTTTCAGATGCTTCCTTTCTTTCTTCATTTTATTCATGAAAAACTTTATTCATCCAAACAGTCACCACAAAGTTGGGAAAGACTACAGCCATGTGCTTTGTTTACTTTCTGTCACTATCATGATTATGTCCCTTTAATACATGTTATTCAAAGCAGAGTGGGTAACGACTATTTGTCGAATTACAGTAAAAAAAAAATATGGCTGTCACATGTTTTACTGCTTAGATGGTCTTAATCATTAAAATCTGGGTTTATTTAGAAGAATATTAAAGAGATCATGATTTTATTATCGTCATACAGCATTCCTATGAATAAGGAATATATAATAAGGTAATTTTGTTCATCTGCCTTGTGCAATACAAATCGTTTGCCTACAGTAGCTCTGTTTTAGAACAGATGGAGATTTTCTTTTTTGTGCTGAATATTCAAATAGGATTCAAATAACAGCCAACTAATATTTAAATGCTTAATTTGGTATTCTTTTCAGCTCTTTTGTTTCACCTCGCTGTTTGAATCATCTCCTTAAAACATGAAACAAGGCATAAATAAACTGAGGCCTCATAAGGTATTCTGTTTACACGGTTTTGTTGAACACACATGGTCTCAGTAATAATTAAGTGATTAGAGGATTAATTCTGGTGTTGATTATATACAGTCAATGATTAATTAATTATCACACTGATTGTACACCTGTGGGACACGTGGCTTCATCTTAAAGTCTTGTGTGGTTTCTCGATCATGAACTAATCTTAATTGACAAGACAAAATTTAGAAGGTTTATGGGGGGGGGGAAAAAACCGAATGACCGAATTTCAATTCTGCGTTTTATTTGCCAATTCGGTGATTTTTAGCCGATTTTGGCGATTTGTGGGGCCCTGGAGCAATGCCACTAACCTATAAATCAGGAGGTCCTGTGTTTGATCCCTGATCCAACCCTACATTATTTCTCTTTCTTGTTACAGTCCAATGCAAAACTGGGTTCAACAACAGCTATATTTTAGTCAAGTCATAATTCTGGCAAATTGGTGATTTTTTTCTTATCTTACCTTGATCTTTTCTTGATGTTTCAACTGGGAAGTTATTTCTTGTTGCCTTGACAATTCTAATGCTTCTTTGGCATTTTCTGTAATACAAAATAATTATAATTTCTATCAACCATATATTTGTTAAATTCTTATGCAAATATAGAACAAAATAGTAGATCGGTTTTGTATGAAAATTTTATAAAATTACAGACCTACTCAGAATGTTGTCTTTTTAAAAAGGAATCCATAGATAAAACCATTTCTGAGAAAATGATTAAAAATGAGTAAAATCATCTTTAGAAATTTGGAGTCAGCAGCCATGTGACATGTGCTTGTAAACAAGGGGGATAACTCAATCAGAAAATAAAAGTGCACATTATTGAACAAAATTGTAGATCGGTTTTGTATGAAAATTTTATAAAATAACAGACCTTCTCAGAATGTTGACTTCTCAAAAAGGAATCCATAAATAAAACCATTTTCCGATTAAATGATTGAACATGAGTAAAATCTCCCTGTTTCAAAATCTAATTTAAGCCCTGGGTTATAAAAATGCTTTTGACAATACTTTTATGTATGCTTTCAAATATTATGCAGACAGCGTGGTTTGCATTTAGGAAATATAGTAAACCAACTGTGGCGGGCCGGACTTGACAGGTGGCCGGTTATCTCAATCGGTAGGGCATTCTGTTAGTATTGGGAAGGTCCTGGTTTGAGTCCCAGTTTGGCTGCTGCATTTTTCCCTTTCCTATTACATTTGGGGGCTTGTCTGACCCTGGAAAGTGACCAACCAACAGGTTGGTCAAAGGGTGGAACCTAGTAGTTTAGATTCAAGGGCGTTGAATCCAAAAAAAGGGAGGGGAAAAAAGGGGTACCTAGAAAATAAGCCCAGGGAACAAAATAAGCCCAGGGAAAGCCCAGGGACGTTTCTCGCGCCCAGGAGTATTCTATACATGCTAGAAGGTTAAAATTTTGTAATATTACTTATGATATGCTATTTATACTTTTGTGAAAAAATCATTAAAATTGATTGAGTTTAAATGGAGAAATTTCACTTTTCGTTTTTGATATTGGCAGCGACTCCATGCTTGTACAGTCTATGCATATTTCTTCCGCCCAGGAGTTTACAATGCATGGTAGAAGTCTGTGATTTTGAAATACTGATAAACATGTGTTATTTATTATCTTGTTAAAAAATGCATGAGATTGGTGAAAGAAAAATGGAATAATTTGACTTTGAATTTCCGACACCGTGAGACCGCTAGACTTTATCATCAAAGAGAGATAACTCTTGTAGACATTGGATCTCTGTGTGTGTGTGTGTGTGTGTGTGTGTGTGTGTGTGTGTGTGTGTGTGTGTGTGTGAAATACAACAACAAGAGGCCCATGGGCCTTAACGCTCACCTGTGACCTTTGAAGCCATGAGCTTCATTCAAATATCAAAATGATAATTCGGCCAATATTCTAATATACATCCCTATACAAAAAGTTTATAGTTTTTGAGACAAATAATCATCTCAGTACTTGTTTGTATCTGTGATCTTGACATTTGAACCCATGCTCTTCATTCATCTATCAAAATGACCACTGTGCCAGTACCAACAATATTCTAATATACATGCCTATACAAAAAGTTAATAGTTTTTAAGATAATTAACCATTTAGGTATTCATTCGCATCTGTGACCTTGACCTTTGAACCCATGACCTTCATTCATATATCAAAATGATCATTAGGATAATACCTAAATAGTCTAATATACATGCCTATACAAAAAGTTCATAGTTTTTGAGATAAATAATCATTTCAGATCTTGTTCACATCTGTGACCTTGACCTTTGAACCCATAACCTTCATTCATATATCAAAATGGTTGTTAGGCTAATACCTACAATATTGTAATATACATGCATATCCAAAAAGTTAACAGTTTTCAAGATAATTAACCATTCAGGTATTCATTCACATCTGTGACCTTGACCTTTGAACCCATGACCTTCAATCATATATCAAAATGATCGTTAGGATAATACCTAAAATATTCTAATATACATGCCTATACAAAAAGTTCATAGTTTTTGAGATAAATAATCATTTCAGTACTTGTTTACATCTGTGACCTTGACCTTTGAACTCATGACCTTTATTTATATATCAAAATGACCATTGGGCCATTACCTACAATATTCTAATATATATGCCTATACAAAAAGTTCATAGTTTTGCAGATAATTAACTATTTTGGTAAACTTGTACATCTGTGACCTTGACCTTTGAACCCATGAACTTAATCGATATATCAAAATGATCGTCATGTCAATACCTACAATTAACCAAAAATTCTAAGTCATTATCACCAGAAATGTTTAAAAAATAGCATTTTTTATCAAAGGTCAAAAACTGGGACATGACCTTGACCTTTGACCTTGACATCAATCGGAAGAAAATCGCAAGACAAGATCAACAGTGAAAACTCATACAATTATCTTCAGCCATTATGAAGTTATAACAATAAATGTCTCATTTTAAAAATTACATAATTTTACGCAAAAAACGCGTAACCTATTTTTCGTCCAATTTTCATGAAAAACACAATTTTAGTGTATCTAGGTATCCTGAATCCAAATATCTAATCAAAATTTGCCTGCACCTTTTGGTTTCAGAGAAGAAGATTTTTTTGTCTTTTGGCTATTTATAGTAACGACAGCCATATTGTTGGGCGTGGTCAAACCCCGAACACAATTTTGAAAGGCTGTTACCAAGGCATAATAATCACCAAGTTTCATCAAATTTGGCTCAGTAGTTTTGGAGGAGAAGATTAAAATGTAAAGTTTACGCACGACGCACGACGGACGACGAACGACGAACGACGGACGACGGACGGTGATAGATAGCAATAGCTCATCTGAGCCTTTCGGCTCAGGTGAGCTAAAAACTCATAGTTTTGCAGATAATTAACTATTTTGGTATTCTTGGACATCTGTGACCTTGACCTTTGAACCCATGACCCTGATCTATGTATCAAAATGATCGTCATGTCAATACCTACAAATAACTGAAAATCCTATGCCATTATCACAAGAAATATTAAAAAAATAGCATTTTTTATCAAAGGTCAAAAACTGGGACATGACCTTGACCTTCGACCTTGACATCAATTGGAAGAAAATTGCAAGACAAGATCAACAGTGAAAACTCCATACAATTATCTTCAGCCGTTATGAAGTTATAACAATAAATGTCTCATTTTAAAAATTATGTAATTTTACGCAAAAAACGCGTAACCTATTTTTCATCTAATTTTCAAGAAAAACACAATTTTAATGTTCCCAGGTGTGCTGAATCCAAATATCCAATCAAAATTTGCCTACACCTTTTGGTTTCAGAGAAGAAGATTTTTTTGTCTTTTTGCTATTTTTAGTAACAGCGGCCATCTTGTTGGGCCTGGCCAAACCCCGAACACAATTTTGAAAGGCTGTTACCCAGGCATGATAATCACCAAGTTTCATCAAATATGGCCCAGTAGTTTTGGAGGAGAAGATTAAAATGTAAAGTTTACGCACGACGCACGACGGACGACGGACGACGGACGGTGATAGATTGCAATAGCTCATCTGAGCCTTTGGCTCAGGTGAGCTAAAAACACACTATCTATAAATGAATATTATTATGTATAGATATAATCGTAAAAATATTTTTTGAAGAAATTCATACATCATCATAATAACCATTTTAATGATTTACTTATTCCATTACCCCGTAGAAGTAATGTATGACAATTTGTAACTTGCATCACATTACTGTCGTTGAAGGACAAGTGTGAACGAGACATATTATGAAGTTATTACTGCCGGGTGTAAAGTTGATTCAAAAACTTATGCAATCCCATTGCCTTTCTATTGACCAATGTTGAAATGCACCTCTCGTCGACAACAAATTTTAGTCCCAGAATCCTATCATTTCATTATTTGTAATTGTACTTATTGAATAAAATGTTGTTTAAGGGTCATGTCACTTACTATGCGATGCAACATTGCATTACCTAACTTAACTACTTATTTTTATCCCTGTGTTAGCGTTTTTACTAAAATGGTTGGCGCTTACTTCAAACTATTAATATTACTTGTCTCTTTATATACTGTATGTTGCAGTTTTGTTTGCAACGCAATGTTACCCATTTTAGTTCCAATGTGTTCGAAGCTAGCCTACAGTTTGACTAAATATCTTTATACATCCATGGTTACAAATATAATATTTGTAACTAAGATGAAGTCTATACGTCATACTATGCACGATTTAAATTACTTACATTTGTTACATATATTTTATACACTTATCTTCGATGTGTATTGTTTAATATTAACGACGTCTTGTCTTAAGATATTATTGGTATTATCGGGTGATATTGAGACAAATCCAGGCCCTACTACATCGGACTTATCCACAATTTCATCTTCTAGTAGTATCCTGTCTAGTAAATATCTATCATTTTTGCACCTTAATATTCAGAGTCTACAACCAAAACTTGATTTAATTGAAACATTGGAAAGCACTTGTGACATTCTCGTTTTTACGGAAACTTGGTTGAATACATCTACTCCATCTACAGACATATGTTAAATGGTTATCATGAACCTATAAGGTGTGATAGAGAAAATAGAATGGGTGGAGGTGTCATAATTTATGTCAAAAATTATCTTTATGTTAAATCAAGACCAGAGTTACATGTAAATAATATTGAATGTGTATGGTGTGAATTAAGAATCAAAGGAAAAATTATTTTACTTGGTGCTTTCTACAGACCCCCAGATGCTAACGATTCATGGCAAGATATCGAATATTCCATCGAACTTGCTTCAGATTGTAATTATGATTATTTAGTAATAACTGGTGACTTTAATGAGGATCAATTAAGGTGTAATAATGGAAATATACGCCATATTTTAGACAATTTTAATCTTTCACAAGAAGTTACAGAACCCACAAATTTTTCTGAAAATTCAGCAACTTTAATTGATTTGTTTATTATAAATGATAATGACATTGTTGAAACGTGTTCTGTAGGACAACCTTTTTATGAAGTTCACACAAGGTATCATTGTCCTATATATCTTACTCTAAACATTATCAAACCTCAACCTAAAACATTCACACGTAAAGTATGGGACTTTAAAAATGGCAATTATGATCTATATCGAGAAAAAATATCACAGATCAATTGGGAACATGACCTTCTAAATAATAACTTAAACGAATCAGCAGAACAGCTCTCCGATATTATCTTAAAGTTGCTTCCGAATGTATACCTAACAAGATTGTTACTATCAGAAATAATGATAAACCCTGGATCAAATATGATTTAAAACGGTTGATAAGGAAAAAAAATCGTTGTCACAAAAAAGCAAAACAAACAAATTTTGATTACCATTGGGCTGCTTTTAGACGTTTGCGCAACCAATGTGTCACTGCCGTACGAAACGCAAAACAGAATTATATTAACAAATTAGCTAATGACTTGAAATCCAATAATATATCCTCTAGATCATGGTGGTCCATTGCTAAAACACTTATGAAAGGTAACAAAAATGACATTATACCGCCTCTTTTATATAACAACTCTGTTTATGAGGATGACGATGATAAAGTCAATATACTTAATGAATATTTTTGTGAACAATCAAGTATAGATGATAGTGGTGTTAATGTCCCTTTGTTAAATATGCCCACACAATTCTTGACAATATATCAGTAACTAGTGATGATGTTAAACAAATACTTTTTAGTCTTGATGTATCTAAAGCATGTGGTCCCGATCTTGTCAATCCCAGACTTCTCAAATATGCCAGTAATGAATTGTGTCAGCCCCTTGCATTATTTTTTAACAAACTCTTAGATGAATCTATTTTCCAAAGTGTTGGAAAACTGCTAATATCACACCGATATATAAGAAAGGTGACCCTAGTATTGTTAGTAATTATCGACCTATTTCTCTTTGTAATATCATTGGTAAAGTGTTTGAAAAATGTGTTTTCAAATACTTAAACAATTACTTGTGTAGCAACAATATAATTACTAGTCTTCAATCTGGTTTTAGAAATGGTGACTCTACTGTTTGTCAATTACTAGATATCTCAAATGACATAACTAAAGCACTAGACATGGGTAAAGAAGTCAGAATCGTATTTTGTGATATAAGCAAGGCCTTCGACAGAGTTTGGCATTCAGGATTACTGGCAAAATTAAGGTCTATTGGAATTTGTGGTAAACTCATTCTTTGGTTTGAAAGTTATTTATGTAATCGAAAGTGTAGAGTCGTAATTAGGAACAGTATATCTGGTTGGTTGAATATTAATGCTGGAGTTCCACAGGGATCGATATTAGGTCCCATATTATTTTTAATTTATATTAATGATATTGTAATGGATATAAATTGTAAAATCCGTTTATTTGCAGACGACACTACTCTTTATTGTATGTTGATGACCCAACCCAATCATCCCTTATGCTTAATGCAGATTTAGAAAAAATTAACCAGTGGTCAAAAAAATGGTTAGTGTCCTTTAACCCTCAAAAAACAGAATCAATGATCTTTTCCAGAAAAAATAGAAAACCATTTCACCCCTGCCTTTACATGGAAAACACATTAGTCCAAGAAGTGGAAGAACATAAGCACCTTGGTTTATTTTTCACTTCTGAATTTTCATGGCATTATCATGTTGAAATATTGTTAAAAAAGCCAATTCACGTCTTTCAATTTTAAGAAAATATAAATTTATTTTATCAAGGGATGTTTTAGAAAAATATATTTCACTTTTATCCGACCATTACTTGAATATAGCGATGTTGTGTGGGGAAACATACCAGAAAATTTAAAATTAAGAATAGAAAAAGTAAATTTAGAAGCCGCCAGAATTGTCTCTGGTGCAACGCGCATCGCTAGCATACACATGCTTTATTCTGAAACAGGATGGGAAACTTTAGAGAAAAGACGAAATAATCATAAGTTAGTCCAGTTCTATAAAATGTATCATAATCTAGCCCCTCCATATTTACGCATGCTTATCCCACCTTCACAAAACGATATTCATTCGCATAACACGCGTGGTTCCCATAATATTCGAAACATATCATGTAAAACTTCATTTTATCAAAATTCTTTTTTGCCCTACACTATTACAGAATGGAATAATTTACCAAGCGATGTAAGAGATAACTCCTTACCAATTTTTAAGAAACTTATTAACTCTCATATCAAAGTTCCAAATTTCTATAATTGTGGGACAAGATTAGGTCAAATACTCCACACAAGGCTGCGATTACAATGTAGTTCTCTAAAGTATCATTTATATAGTAAACATTTAGATCCAGAGCCCTTTTGTATATGTGGTCAAATAGAGGACAACAATCATTTTCTTTTATATTGTCAAAATTTTAGACATATTCGAACATCAACCATATTTACACTTCCATATGTTTTAACCGTTGAAAAATTATTGTTTGGTGACCCTACCTTGTCCTTCGAACAAAATAAAATAATATTTCTAACAGTACAGGAATTCATTTTAAAAAGTAAACGTTTTACTTAACACTATTTACTGTTTCTCATTGGTTCGAAGTATGTAGCTTGTATTATGGATATTTAATATATCATGGCTTTATTATTATTACCATTGTCAATCATATTATTATTATTATTATTATTATTATTATTATTATTATTCATAATACAGGCTGCATGTTTTGAGCTAATGAAAAAGTAAAAAGTATTGTATTATGAATTTCAACACATCATGGCTTTATTATTATTACCATTGTCAATCATATTATTATCATATTAATTACTTGTTACACACCAAATGTATTTAATTAATTTCATTTTTATGAATTTTTCAATGATATATGAATACACCCATGCATCTATTTTTTGCACATGTACACACTTTGTATTTATATATTATTATTATATTATTATTATTATATTTTATTATTATAACAATTTATTTTTTATACTATTAGTAATATTATAATCATAATCATTCCACCGATATTATTATTATTATTATTATTATTATTATTATATTCACAATTATTATTTTATTATTATTATTATTATTATTATTATTATTATTATCATCATATTTTCTACTACTATTATTATGTAATTAATTATACACCTTTATTAGACGTTTAAGTTGTTTAAGATATAGGAGACTGGTTAATATTAGAGATATTCTCTAGTTCCAGAATCCTATTAATTAATTATTTATAATGTTATATCTATTGTATTTAATTTATCAAATAAATACTGTTTAAACTAAGGGTCATCTAAGTAGGGAAATTCAAGTGAAAACCATTTGGTTGAAAAGCGTGAAAGAGGGGTATAATTATGAAATTACCTACACAAGTGTGAAGATTTATAAATAAAAATAAAATAGGAATTGATAATTTAAGAGTTTATAAAATATTTATTGCATTTTTTAAAGAAAATTGTGCAAAAATACACGTGTTGGGGGAAAAAGCTTACACCTTGTATAACGAATTTATTTTAAAAAATGAAAAGATATTAAGATAGTCAACGTCATAGAGCAGTGCAAAGGGGCCAGAGTTTGTTAAAGATATACGAGGTTTTTGATAACTCGACAATTTACGGTTGAGGTTATCTACGATTTATTTTCCTTTTAAAAATGCGTGTACCAGGCGTGATATTTATATTCTAAGGCCACTACTAATCCAAAATACAACAAGTCACTAAAAGTGCACGGTCACACAGGGGAAAGCTCATTACCGCGACATTGTCAAAATTTACCGTTCATTACCGCGACATTTTGTTAAAAAATAAAGTATACATTACCGCGACATTTTTTCATCTATATAGTATACGTTACCGCGACATATGTACGATGTTCTACAGTTCTCATCCAAATATCTTTGACTTCTTAGCCAAGATTCAATGTGTACAAACAAAAACCTACCTAAAAATTCGTGCTGCAAATGGTAGATTTCCTTCAGGACGGAAAGAGAGTGATAATACTAAACAGAAAAAAGAACTAAAAGCCAGATTTGAAAATGGTGAACTCACACGAATTGAGTATGTTAGAAGGATGGCCTTTAAAGCGTTGCCGGTTGTCTGATTCAGAAGTGTACAATCATGAATACTCTCAATTTTAACATTGACTTTTAAACTTTTAAATATGTATGTTTTGTAATAAATTATAAAGATATATATCCTGCTCAAAGTCCTACTTCCACCTCCTCGTGGTGAGCAGGGGAAACAGGTCTTATGCATCAAATGTATAAGGCGCTGGCTGACGGAAGAGGCACTATTTATTTAAATAAAATAAATCAATCTATATAATATATCTAACATATAAGGTCGCGGTAACGTATATTAGAATGTCGCGGTAGCGTATACAATTTTGTCGCGGTAATGGATGGGTCGCGGTTATGAAAATTTCTAAAATGTCGCGGTAATGTAATGTACCCGTCACACAATACTGTTCTATTTGAATTGAGGTGAATATTGTTTTGTTTTAACAATAGTTAACTATATAAAGCCGAATATGCCTCAACAATAATCAAGTAATATACAAGCTTAGCTTTTATAATCTTCCCTTGGATCGTTGGTAGCCTTAGAATATGAACTATCACGCCTGGTACACGCATTTTTGAAAAAACAAATCATCTGTGCCAGTTAAAAACTCTTGATTCGATTAATCGTGAATAAGTGAACACGGTGGAAAGTAATTGACTAATGAACAAGTGGTCCGGGTAATATTTAGCGGCTTGCTGCACTGTAATATCAAAAGTATTAAGGACGAAAGTATACATTTCGTTTATGTCTCCGTGAAATTTATTTACCTACTAATATTTCATAATTTAAACTCATGAATCAAAGTGAGAATTTTTCAAAAGTTGATTTCCTAAATTACACTGAAGATATGAAAAGATTCCGTCGCCACGTGCCATTTCCCGCCATTTTCTGTTATCGGGATTGTTGTATTTATTGTGTGAATATTCATCGCAATATTTCTAGAGTTTGTCAGACAACAATTGTACTCACAAAAGACATAGGTCCGCTCGAAACGATTTTTTCACAGACCGCAATTTTTTTAGGAGTATGTTAAGTAATTAATATTTAATAATGCCCCTCCATCTTTTTATGGCGTAAAGTCGACATTTTCGATCCTCTAATCTGGTAGAGAGAGAGAGAGAGAGATTCTCCACCGTTAGATGACGGCATTTTCCGAACAATACTGTAAATATGCGGACGAAATTTCAATGTAATAGAACAATTTTCTTAGAGAATTTAACACACTAACCCGATACTGGATTCTATGAGTGACGGTTTATAAGATATTTATTACAAAGATGAAACAATCATCTCGTACATTTCTTATGACAGCCATCATCATTTATTGAATCTCTCCATAAAATATATTCACACTAATGTACGAAAATAAAACGGGCAAATACTCTTCTATTTATAACATGTACAGTAATGCATGTCGACTACACAACTTTTAATTTATAATTTATTTATTTAATAATACAGATATGTAGGTATGTCATGATTGGAAATATTTTCTCCATAATAAGGATCAAATACCAAAACAAATATATACTATGCATAAAGTTCCTAACACTTTTACGGGATATATTAATAATCCGATTAACCAAAGATGTAAATTAATCCGTTAATTAGGAGTATTAATCAGTACTGATTGATCAGGCTTTATACCCTTCACAGTATATTGAGGTCGTCTGTTATACCCGGCGGGTGTTTATTCACGGCACGTGTTCACCTTGTAACAGACTTGTCTGGCTTACCTGAGACAAAGAATTTGATAACAGCAAATTGTTTTACACACGATTTTATTTTAATTTCAAAGAAGAAGCCAAACAAAACAAGAACAATAATTTCAGTGTTAACATTAAAATGTGTTTAACATACTAACTGTCCTTCGTCGGGAAACTCTATAGTATTAGTATTAGCCAATACATTACTGACAAACCAAAAATTCACAAAAAGTCCTTTAAAACAGTTATTAGACATTACTTCGTTAAAACTCAGAAAAACCTTCGATTATGAAAATTTATTATTTCTTTCCTTTTTTTGTTTTAAAGACTAGTTACATTTTGTAAATGAATCGTTATTATTTTTTTAAATCTCATCTCTGTACGTCAGGAATCTTTTATTAAATTATTTACGTCACCTTGCATAACAAATCCAATTCAAAAACCAAAATTAGAAAGACAATAGATAACATTCCCCCACGTTAATAATTGAGTATTCTATGATAGTGAGTTATCTCCCTTCACTCACCGACGCATACTGTAAGGTGAAAAAATCAATGATAAAATACTTCGTCATTCTGGTTTAGATCGATACAATTTTTTAACATGATAAAATATGATATGATCTTTAATAAATATGTGAATTTCACATCTATGTAATGCTTTATAACTTCCTGGGCACGGGAAACTTCCCTGGGCTTTCCCTGGGCTTATTTTGTTCCCTGGGCTTATTTTCTAGGGACCGGGAAAAAAGTGAACCCGACTCAATGGTGGCTGGGTAGCTCAGTAGGTAGAGCGTACCCCTAGTAGTAGGAAGGTCCCAGGTTTGAGCCCCACTTTTGCCACTGCATTTATTCCTTTTCCTGTTACACAACTAAGGCTATATGGATCGGAAATTATGAAACCACCCAGGCCAAACCAGTTACCCAGGTCTCGGATTTCAGCTAAGGGACATGCTTTATGAAAATTGTCTCGAAATATGAAAATTTATCAGATTATGCAAGTTGCAAAGGTTGTCACGAACTGTAAAATGCATTAATTTGTGCAAATTCTAGCTCATTCTACACGCCAAGGAAATTGAAGGGCAAAGTTGCATCATGCTGCCATTTCAAAGATAAAGATAGAAAACATTCAAATTGCAATGCTAAAATGCAAGGTTATGTTTTGCATTGTTTGTATACGAGATATATTTTGTAATTACTCGAATGTTCTAATTCTTTAGCGGCTTTTGCAGCTCGCTCCAGAGCAGCCGAATCGAACCGGTAAGTTTCCATCGAAGATTTTCCATCTTTACCACCCTTGCCGTCATCACCTCCTGTGGGGGGAACAGGTGGAAATGGGAAGTTTGGTGGTGGCGGCTGGCCTCTACTTCCCCATAACCAAGACATTTCGACCGTTTAGAGTTTAGAGGTTGTTAGATAACTTGCTAAATCGTTGTTGTCTGCCATTCACGTGTAGTGAAACCGGTTGTGCGCAATGTTTACTTCCGTTTGTTATTGTACTTGTATCTGCCTCCTATTGTTGGAGCACTACATTCTCCAAGTCAAATGACACATTCTGCAATAAAATAGGACCAAACAAATTTTATATACACACAATCTTATCCAAATTACCTTTGGGATTAATAAATTATTATGATAGACCGATCATAGTATGACATATTGATAATTTATGAAAAATTTAAATAAAATGAATGAAATGTACTACTCATATAGGCTGACCAATCCAACTTTATTTATTTGTCCAGATTGGTACATTTTTAGTGTGCAAGGTTGCCATTGAGGTACATTTTAATCGTAAAGTGTTTGATTTTGGTACAATTTCCATGCAAAAAGTAAGATTTTTAATATTTTTAATTCAAAAATCCGTCAAAATGGAAAAATCCGTCGAATTGGTCAGCCTGATCATAACTTGGAATGCTTTGAACTTAACAAAAATTCTAAATAAGTTATACATAGGTCAATATTTTCATGTTTGTATGGAATGGAAATTTTAATTCTTAAATACATTTCTTGAATTCAATCTGGTTTTTATTTTTAAACAATATCCGAGATGTTCATCATGAATAAAGGACTCGGTCTATGCAGAGACATATAAAACCCAACCTCGGGTTTTGTATGTCTCTGGTCTTTGTATTAACATATTTGATGTAACACAAAGATTGTAATGATTCTCTGCCATTGTATGGTATGGTTGGTATGGTATGGTAT
This sequence comes from Anadara kagoshimensis, assembly GCA_021292105.1. NCBI lineage: Eukaryota > Metazoa > Mollusca > Bivalvia > Arcoida > Arcidae > Anadara > Anadara kagoshimensis. The sequence continues at coordinate 32,866,310 of CM037870.1, read as the reverse complement.
GGTATGGTATGTATGGTATGGTATGGTATGGTATGGTATGGTATGGTATGGTATGGTATGGTATGGTATGGTATGGTATGGTATGGTATGGTATGCCGGTATTGTATTGTATTGTATTGTATTGTATTGTGTTGTGTTGTGTTGTGTTGTGTTGTGTTGTTTGTGTTGTGTTGTGTTGTGTTGTGTTGTGTTGTGTTGTGGTGTGGTGTGGTGTGGTGTGGTGTGGTGTGGTGTGGTGTGGTGTGGTGTGGTATTGTATTGTATTGTATTGTATTTATTGTATTGTATTGTATTGTATTGTATTGTATTGTATTGTATTGTATTGTATTGTATTGTATTGTATTGTATTGTATTGTATTGTATTGTATTGTATTGTATTGTATTGTATTGTATTGTATTGTATTGTATTGTATTGTATTGTATTGTATTGTATTGTATTGTATTGTATTGTATTGTATTGTATTACATTTTCCGCTACGGATGTAGTGCGAGTTAAGAAGTGTCCAAAAATTCAAGAAGCTCAGTTTTCAGGAATGTATTGGATACTGATGATAACAAAATGGTTCCGATTGATAGTCGGAGTCAGAGCCTCAAACCAGTACCGTGATGTGCTATTTGGTTTATTACCTAATTTTCAGTCGGTACAATTTACAATCATGCATAAAACTGGAAAATCGTTTTAAACCATTCTAGTAAGCTTATTCCAATACACCAAAACAGTTCAAGTCAATTCATTGAACCAGTCAATGGCAGAAATGAGGTATGAAACAAAATACATATGATCACAAGGGCTAGATTCATTAGAACTTTAAAGAAATATGCATATAAATACATACATACCATAGATATTTTTAAAATAAATTTCCCCACGCCTGCAGTATAGATTGTTAGCTAGAGTTATCCCTCTTTCGTTGTAAATTTGAAATTTTCCGTATTTAACATAATTTGACATAGTATGTACCTTACAAGATCTAGATCGACATCAAAACTTCGTTTATTTAAAATTTGCTTAATTTTGTTCAATGAAATTCATTGAAAGCTGCCTTTATCATTACACCATTGACAGACAAGACATCTGCGTGCGTTTTTAATCATAATTATGTCAGCTCACCCATAACACATTTAATGTCTCTCTGTAGAAAGTCGATGAGACGTGTCCCTTTAACCTCATAATTCATACAAGTCCTTTATATAAGATAAAAAAAATGACAGCATTCAATTTCAAAGCCTAAATTCAATTACGAGTTAATATCAACTTTAAAAGACAATTTATGATCGTTCACACTGCGAGTTCCACACAAATGAAAGCCGACTTCTCGGTACAAAAAGACAGAACTGATATAGATAAAAACAAAAATCATGTTATGCATAATACATTTTATGAAGAAAAATAAAGTATTATAGTCTGTGATAAATTATACAGGTGACAGTAACATGCACAGTTAGTAATGGACAGAGAAACCAAGAACGAACACCATCAATGCAATGCCGGATATAAGAAACAAAAAATAAAATATAATACAGTCAACACTGTTTATAAAGATCCCTCAGAGAAACCAGTAAAAGTGGCCTTTATATACAGGTTCAAACAGCACAAATAAAGAACAATATGGGATACAATTCTACCGACCTTTATAAGCAGGTGGTCCTTATATAGAGGCTGGACTGTAATCGAAAGTCATCTATATCTAAAAAAGCCTTGTGTATGAAATTAATCGTGCTTGCTTAACACACACACACACACACATATACACACACACACACAGTTTGAACCTCAGCTCTTTGATTTTCTATCGATTTCATCTTTGGTTATGGTTTTCCTCTCTTCAATGAGTATCTTATACAAACTAAAAATAAATTATTTTTATATTATAAATGATATTAAAAATAAAACTTTAAAAATTACAATATCTGATATATATATAAAAAATAGATATAGATAAACGATAGATTTTTTTATGTTTTTAATGTCGCGACTTTTATTATGTTTTTATGTCGCAGTTCGACTTTGTTTTGTTTTGTTTTTTTTAACCAAGGAATGATTCATCACCAAAATAATTTTCCACACAATAACACTTTAAGATGTAGTGTGGCGATAAATAAAATCAGATAGGGAAATTACTCATTGTAGACTATGATTTGATTTACGAGGTAAGATATTTTTGCCAGTAAATGTAGGTTAGTTAACCAAACCTGATATTAATGAATTGAGATTTTTAAAATTAAATTTTCTGTAAGTTTCTTTAAGATTGCTGAATTGACAGATTTGAGTCATTTCACACAACCATTTCACGGGTTTTCTGTTGTGTTGTTCTGCGCCTGTTTTTTATTTCATGGACCTTAATTTCAGATTGACCAGTATTGCCCTGGATATATTTGACGTCCCATAGTTTCATGTTCCTTTCACACAATTTTGATTACACACGTGGCGGGTGTAGCTAGCTAAAAAGGAGGTGCTTACCCTTTCGGAGCACCCGGTCTCACTTTTCTGGTGGAAGTTCACGTGTCTAACCTAACTTGTCAGTTCCAAAGTTTTTACTTTGCTTCTGGATTTTGATTCGGACATGGATAAGTATGTTTGTTTTTGATTGAACAACGAACATTTCTAATCAAACAGGAGATCCGTCGTTAATAAACTGAGCATCTCTTATCAAAATGGGTCCAACTGGATATTGACTCGATCAAACTGAAAATTTGAGGGAAGGAAGGAATGATTCCTATCTTCAAAGTTTCATTTTTATTTTTTTATTTTTAATTTTTTATTCTTTTTCATAAAATTATATCCAATTTAAAGCTTATTAAAATGTTTTCATATAGTGTTATTATTTAAAAAACAACATATTATTACTCTTCGGAATAATTTAAAATTCGAACTTATATTATTTGCTAGATGGACATATCCAATAAAACAAGAGAACGACAGGAAGAACCATTTTGGTTAAATGACCAGCTCCAATTAAACAAGAGATGACAACCTTTTAGAAAATAAATACATGTTCCTAATGACAGTTGTTATTAGCTGTCTATCTTGTCTAAAGTCAGTTTAAAAAATAAATTTTAATTCAAATATGACGTTTGGGTGCATAATAATCGAATTACTAGCTGTATGTGTGTGGTTCGATGAAGAAACACAATTAAACTTTGTATGGTATCGTTTTTACTGGCGGTTACACAATGCTGGATAATTATGAGTGTTATTATTGAATTTCATACCCACTAACCCTCAATGAATCAAGATCGCGTTTAAAAATGATTGAGTTAATAAAATTAAATACAGACAAAGGGGTATGAAATAGATTGAGGTACACATGGTCTGACAAACTAATGAGACATTTCCATATGTGAATCATTTTTGGCACCGTTGAAACGTCCAATGCCATTGAAATGTCAACCATGAAATATACACACTGTTCAAAGGTTATGCAATAAGACAACAACACAATTGTGATAATACAAGAACGGTGTGAAACCTGATGAATGGTCACCTCTATATAAAGACTACCTGCTCTTAAAGATCAGTAAAATTTCATTCTGTTTGCTCTTAATTCATGTTATTTGAACCTCTATATAAGGGTCACTTGTCCATAAAAGCCAATTTTACTGGTTCCCATAGTTTGTCTCATATAAATAGGTTTGACTGTATATGCTCTTATATATACGCATTGAATAGTAAAGTAGTAGAGGAAAACCAAAAGGTGTCATGAACTACTGACCCGTGACATTTTGCAAATACGATCCGATTGCTGTAGTATTATTGCCAGCTTGTAGGAGATAAGGGAGTTGAGCGTCTCAATCAAGAATGTTTCACTTATATCGAGACGTCGTCAGCTATAGGCGAAGATGTAGAAATGTTGCCTGTGCATTGCGCTGACAGTGACATTATACAGCGGGGTTCTTTATCGTGACACGCTTACCGTGACATGGGACCTCGTTTAATTTCTCATCCGAAAGAACCGAGGCTTTCATTTCGTAATGTTGAGTGCTTGGCGAAAGAACACTCACTACCCACTTTAAAATCTTGAGTCAGACCCGGTCCGGGTTCGAACACACGACTTACCATTTCCGGAGCGAACACTCTACCAACTGAACTACCGCTGTCGGAGATAAGGAATTCACGTTATGAGCATTGAAGATACAAGATGAATATCTCACTAAACATTGAGGGTGATATATTTTGTAAAAACACAAGTACATGTGTTTTGTTTCCCTTGTTTTCCGTACCTGGTTGTAATAAGGTCCATATAATATTGCCTTATTATCATATGTTAGGTCCCATACAAAATACTTTTTTACAAAAGCCCCCACAAGGAGGTATCACTGTGTCATGTGGGAGACTGACGGTTATTGATTCCAGAGACAAAAACGTAGATTACAGGTAATTCAAACACGTGTTAATTGGTGTCGTTAAGAACTGATCGTATCTGTCACCTTTAAGGGAGTGATATAATATCCCTATATCGCACAAAACCCTGATGAACCAACGTCAACTCTGATAATGAAATCTCCGAAATCAGATACCCGGAAAATCGCCAATGTCTGCACGCGAAATAAATTACACACCTGGTGGATGTGCTTGTCAATTTCATTCAGGGCAAAGATTTACGGCTTTATAAATAAATATGATTGAACTATTTTTCGTTTTCTTTTTTTTTTTTTTTAAATCATTCGTTTCACGGTTTGATCGGAGATATCATTCTATTTATGTAACCCACATTGCATGGGAACTAAAAAATTGAAATTCAATTTTACCTGTCAAAATACAAAATAAAACTATTGTATTACATTTGGGACAGGTAGTTTTGTGTTGGATTTCAATTTTTGATGTAATAAATCTGGCGATATACGCAGATTATAGAATCCAATATGTTTTGAAAACTCACAAACATACATGATTTTAAATAATTTATCATATTGCATAACACTTCTACTTTTATTCAGCGGATATAAGTTTTATTGTGGCGTGTCTAATGATGTTGACTAAGGATGGTACTGTTTGACTTGGATTGCATACTAATTTGAAATCGTTTTAAAAGTCACGTCTTTGCTCTGTAGTGGATCCACAGGGAATCCTAACAGATAAGAAGACAGTCAAAACTGTCTATAAAGGCCACTGACCCAATGGGACCATTAAAGTGGTCTTTATGGGCAAGTTGCCTTTATATGCATGTTTAAATAGTACGGATAAAGAACAATTGGGATACTATTCTACTTTTCTTTATAAGCAAGTGGCCCTTATATAGAGGTAGCCTCTAAAGGCAGGTTGGACTGGATTTATAAAAGTTCGAAAAAATGACAATTAACTAATTCTTCTATAGTGTCATATGTATTTCAATTTCCATGCAAAAAGTATTGAAAAAGTAAAGCATGGCAACTACATATTTTCTTTTAAAACAAATCAAAAGTATACGATTAAATCATATAGTATTGGCTAGTGTCAAGTACATGTTTCAATTGTTATTCTATTTTCATGACATGGACCATAATATACAACCGAACCTGTCTTAAAAGGCCACCTCCATATATAAGGACCACCTGCTGCTTTTAAAGACCAATAAAATTATATCCTTATGCCGTTCATTTATGTTATTTCAACCTCTATATAATGGTCACCGCTGACCATAAAGGCAATTTTACTGGTTACTACGGCGATAACGGTATGCTTCTACCAAATAATGGACCAATCTTTTCTTGAAACAGTTGTGCATTTATGTTTGCAATGTTGCTTTAGAATGATTCCTACCTACCTACCAATCCTCTATTCTCCTTGTGGAGCATAAGACGAGACGTCTCCATTCCGTCCTGTCTCAGTAGCCCCTTAACTTGGCCAGTCCATATCATAAAGAGTCATTTGGATTACTTGTCATTTAGAATGATAAAACATAATGAATACTTTTCTCTGTTGCCTTGGGTTATCTTTTTCAGAAACGAATTTACATGTATATATCTTTTTGTTCATACAGTACTTGGAATACCCAAAAGAATGGTGACGATTGTATTGGTTAGTTTGTGTTTTCTATTCCTTAAGAAAAATGAAATTTACTGAACTTTCAAAAATAATGTTAACATTGAAATTAATATTGATATTAAAATTGATATTAACAATGTCAACTGCTGGTTTTGACTTTCTATTAAAATAATGCATTCAAAATCAGCACATAAAAATTATGTACAGACAGCATGGAACTGCATTTACATTTAACATTTGAAGATGCAAAATTAATTATTAAAAACAGACATTTCATGTAGTAATTATATATGTACGTGTATTTGTATATTACATAACACATACAGTCTTCTGGATTCCCACGCACGCAGTACATAATTCGAAGACGTAAAGACTCATTACAATCTCTTAGATCATTGCATACTTGTGATGCTTCTGACAGACGAACTCAAAGGTTTTCAGATTTCATTAGAAATCAAATGAACAAAATACTATTGGTTCCCATCAGATCCCATCACAAGTCATTAAATGTATGTAATAAGCATGTTTATTTCGGTGTTCCCTAGAACAACATAACTATTGATAGCCCGTTTAATGCGAAATAAATAATTTCAAGGTTGAAAGTGACGAAAAATTGGAAAACATATCAACAAGACCTTGAAATAAAAAGGTTCTGAAAATTTCTTGATGAAAAAAATCTGGCAAAACTACTACTGTAGTCTAGCCAGTAACGGAGAAATTTCCAAAGCAATCGGAAACTTCATGGTTTTCAAGTTAAGTGGTATTTCAGGCGAAAATAGAAGTAATTAATATCTTGAGAAGATTGTCCGAAACTCTTTCAAACAAACGTAATGCGTATATGATCAAGTGAAATGATTTCGAATTTTTATGAAGATAATGCATTCAAAATCAGCACATGACAATTATTGATTTTGAATGCATTATTTTAATAAAAAAATTCAAAATCAGCACTTTACAGTAACATGTCGACGTACAGCTTGTAAATGTGCCTATGTCCAACTTTAGCATCTTCATTTTACAGAACTATGTAAACATTGCGTCCACTCAAACTGCTTATTTTGTTCGAACTTGTCGTGGCTATTTTTTCATCAATGTCATTTTCAGCAAAAACCTTTTTGGCTTTGTGGCCATTGAAACTATCTATGGCATTATTTGCATTCTTTTGTTCTGTTTTGTTTATTTAACATTTTCTTATATTATCTGCATTTTCTTGTAAACTCGAAATATAATCGACGCGTTTTATAATGTTATCTCATCAACGTGGAATACAATTACAGGATAAAATCATACATTTAAACCAAATCACGTGTATCTGACTTATCCAATTAAGTAAGATTATTTTTTCATGAAGTTATGAAACTACCACATGCTTACATCATCTGTCTTCTTCTCTTCTTCTAGATTGACGTTTGCAGATGGTACAGAAAGTGTGTTACTCATTCTTATGTAAATAATTGAAAACAAAAACATCAAGTAACGAAAGGCATCATTCAAAAATAACATGGGACAAAAACTTTACATAAGTACACAGAGGCGTAACAATAATCCGGTAAACTTCATCAAATGACACAGCTACAGACATCTGCTAAAGATTGGAAAACGCCTACGATACGACCATGTGGAACTTACTTTTCTCTGTCGGAAATTTTGTTTTCACCATTTCTGTAAATAAAAACAAACAAATGGAATAATAGAGATTTTGAGATTCATGGACCTAAATATCCGAAGTTGCCTTACTTATCTTGGATATCGAGTTGGTCTATGGAATAACAGTAACTTTTAAATCATCGTGTAAGCATCATAATGTCTCTCTCTATGTTAGAAGCTTTAGTCGACATTGCATCTCTAATTCTGAAACTGCCAGGGTCGTAACTAGGATTGGTTTGTGGGCGAGGCAAGCCGGGCGCGTCGAGCTAGGGGGTCCGGGGGCATGCTCCCCTGAAAATTTTGATATTTTTGACACAAAATCTTGCCATTTCCTTCAATTTAAATGCAAAATTTGCTTCGAAAAATGTACAACATTTTGATTACGTCGTAAGCCCTTATATATTTAGTGGCTCACTGGATTATAATTAACAATCCCAAAGGAAACCTGAAATGGTAAACCTTCAGAAATTATTATGGTTCATATTGAATAATTTTGTAAAGCAGAAAGTTAAATCTGAATTTATTACATGTCATTATTGAATTTGGAAAAATCCTGGACGAACTGCCTCGTCTGCCTCTGTAGTGGTTACGGCCCTGACTGCGTATTTTTATTATGTTATCTTACAATAACAAATATCATCAATAAAAAAAACTTAATCATTCATAGAATCAGAAAATCAAGCAAACGTCTAATTGACAACATTAATGTTATCATGCAAATTCCATTTGGTTTTATCGTCTGCTTTTTATAGAGATTTGGAAGGAATAAGGTGTATAGATCTTACGTAAATGTTCCAAATAATTGTTTCTACGGTAACAAAACCCACCTTCCCAATGCAGCTGCAGTACTCAAGAAACAAAATCTGATTAGTTAACCGTATTGTCATGTGCTACTTTTGAATTTTTATGAAATAATATAATTCAAAAGTAGCACATGACAATTGAAATAACATAATTCAAAAGTAGCACATGACAATTTAAATCACGATGTCATCGACATCCACAAAAACAAGTCTCTCGATTTTCCTTTGCAAGGGAGATTCGATGGTAAACATGAATCTAAAACGGTACAGTGGATAGTTATCTCATTGACAATGAATCTCAACTAGAAGGAAACAATATACCTGCTTCTCCTGCTTATGGTGTATTTGTTTCCCACTTAATACGCTATGGTAGAGCTTGTTCCCACTACGGGGACTTTGTACAACGAAGTCGGCTGCTTGCAAATAAAGTTTTTACTTTGCTTCTAGATTGTGATTCGGATATGGATTAGTATGTTTGTTTTTGATTGATTGCAACGGTGGAAGAGTGAGTGAAATGAAGTTTACATGCCTGTATAGATTGAGATGTCACCGGTTATGTATGAAGGTGTAAAGAATAGCGTTTCAATGACTGTCCGTTTTCGGGTAACACCTTCCATGGTAAAAGGCCTCTAATCAAAACAGATTTTGACCTTCATAATACATTGTATATATTAATGCGAGTCACTTGCATTGCCGCCGAAAGAACAGTCACTACCCCGTATAAATTCAATAACTTTGTCCCGTCAGGACAGAAATCGAACCCTGACTTTTAACTTATGTGGATTGATTGATTGAATGGGTGTTAACATCCCAGTCAAGGATATTTCACTTCAACCGAGACGTCTTCAGCTAAGGATGAAGTGGCACAATTGTTATCATGCAGTGTGCCTAGGGCATTACAGGGGGGGGGGGTCTTTTACGTGCCACGTCTGCCGTGACACGGATCATCGGTTTTAAGGTCTTTTCTTAAGGACCCCGTGCAGTGTGCCTAGGGCATTACAGGGGGGGGGGGTCTTTTACGTACCACGTCTGCCGTGACACGGATCATCGGTTTTAAGGTCTTTTCTTAAGGACCCCGTGCAGTGTGCCTAGGGCAATACAGGGGGGGGGGGGGTTCTTTTACGTACCACGTCTGGCGTGACACGGATCATCGGTTTTAAGGTCTTTTCTTAAGGACCCCGTGCAGTGTGCCTAGGGCAATACAGGGGGGGGGGGTTCTTTTACGTACCACGTCTGCCGTGACACGGATCATCGGTTTTAAGGTCTGTTCTTAAGGACCCCGTGACTTTCATTTTTGAATTCGATAGCTTTGCGTTAACGTATGTGAAGCGAACACGTTTAAAACATGATGTGCTGATTTTGAATGCATTATTTAAATAAAAATTCAAAATTAGCACATGACAACTGTGCCGTGCCACAATGGGTTCGAATGAGTGGAGACTACAATATCCTTGCCTTCTGTATGGTCTTCCCAGCCGAATGTTTACACACATATTATATATAAAAAACCTTTGATATAAGGATCATAATAAAGACTAAAACTACGTAAGAACATATCATTACCCAGTCATGGTAATTAAACAGAACTGTCTGTTTTGAAAACATTAATTACCCCCAGTGAGCATTACATTGGCATACAGCAAGAGCGAGAGAGGATACGGACACACTTATAAGTTATATTACGCCCTGATGTATATAAGTAAAGTCTTCCTGTATTAATAAATAAAATACAATTTCCTCCGTTACATTTTTGACATACTCTGATTATAATTTTGCCACGTATAAACCGATCCTTCGTACATAGAAGGTTATTATATAAAACAAAGCATTGGTTCAATAACTAGCTTATACAAATGAACTTATAATGCATTTTTGTGGTATATCACTCCACTTATGTTTTACAAACTTAATGATAATTCATGAAAAATGAAAATATTTAAATGTTTCTTTCATTTTTTGGTGTCTGTATGTAAATATTGTTGATCGTTTGGTTTTGGTTTTTTAATTTTCAAATGTTTACATGGGTATTTATGGACCACTGGTTGTACAATAAGTTGGATGGTTGATGGCCATGAGTACTACAAGCACACCACACGACATGCAGTCCAGTGTCCGTCAAAAGTTGGATGCTTTTAGTCACTTCTTTTTTGTCTTCTTTTTGGTTGTTTCTATCATTTTCTTGATTGTGTCGTGTTCTTGGTAACATCGGAACTTGCTAAGTACATATCCTTTCTTTCTTAATTGTACACAAAATAGTGATTTAAAAGCATCTTTTTTTGCTTTTTTAAATTTTAAGACTTAAGAGTTAATTTGTTGAATAAATAATTTAAATAAACAAATTATGATTTAAAGCCATATTTTGCATTCTCAATTTTTAATACAGCATATTTTAAGAATTAAAGGAGTTTTGACTCCGTTGTGAAGAAAGCGACGTTATCTTTGTGTTCCCAATTACGCGTTGGTGTGTAACAACTGTCGATTCTATTGAAATGCCCCTCAAACATACTCAAAACTCTCGCAAACATATACCTTTCAGATATCTAGAAATGCAAACATATTGCAATTCAGCAAAGAAACTTGGTTTGACCTTTTTGAACTACGCGTGCACATGCATATTTTCAAACTTAATTAACCCAAGTTACTACTGAACATTGAAAATGACCAGGTCAGTCTTAAGTATTTTAAGAGCTTGTCTTATTAGCTTTCTACTTAATTGTGACCCCTGCATGATGTCAAACACTCCGGAAAGCACTTCAAAACATTAAATGTACACCACCCCTGGTCAGATGAAAGGTTACGACACAGACAAAATATGCAAAATAACAACGTTCAACAAGACTGTCTGGAGCACATGATACACCTGTCTCTGCCAAACCAAATAAAAACTAGAACTGTCTCTTGAGGGCCACCCCCCCCCCCCGCCGGTTTAATGTTTTCCGCGACTTTAACCTTCATGCATCACATTTGGACCTTAAATTATTCATGTGAAGTTTTATGACTGTCGTCCAAAGAATTATGAGATATGGCCCTGACACAATTTTACAAGGACAGACGGGCGGACAGACATAGTGTTTCTAATATACTAGCCCCTCATACTAGTTTGCGGGGTGGGGAGGGGGTGGAGGGGGGTATAATAACACATTTTAATGTTGCTCTTACTTTATTACTCTTAAACTCGTCTTGGTTAGTATGCCTTGTAAGAATATATTGGATTCATATGTTTAGTTTCAGAATAATAAGTAGAATATGCTGTTCTGCAAAATTCAAAAAGGTAATTTGATTTAACATCTGTCATGAGCTACTTTCCAATTATGCAGTACATCATAAAATGTATTTCAGTTACTCTTATCCTCTACGCCATTAGTGTACCACTGTGGTAGCTCAGTTGGTAGAGTGCGCGATCTGTAAGTGGGGGTCGTGGGTTCGAACTGACGACGCCTCGATATAAGTGTAATATTCTTGACTGGGGCGTTAAAACCCTTTACTCTACTCGATTCTACACAACTAGAACTTGTGCAAGCATATTTCTCTGGCAGTTTTTCTGTGGCCCTTTTGTACGAAAGCTTGTTCGTGCCACTTTGTAATCTGATTTTTTTCTCAAATCGTAAGTACGATCGTACGAATTCCAAAACCGTACCTAAAGATTTAAAACCCGTACCTACGAATTTAAAAATCGTACCTACGAATTACAAAATCGTAGGTGTGGTTTTTAAATCCGTAGGTACCATATTTTAATTCGTACGTACGATTTTGAAAAGCGTACCTTCGATTTGAGAAAAAAAATCAGATTACAAAGTGGCACCAACAAGTTTTTGTTATGCTTATTGATAAAGAGCGAATGGTATATAATGAAAACTGGTAGCTGTGTCATATTATTTTTTTTTAATTTTCTGAATGAAATATTCAAAAATTTAATTGTCATATTATCAATTTTATAATATTTCGTTCAGAAAAATAAAAAAAATTAAGATGACATCCGTCACATGCATTTTTTCATGAATTTACATATATACACACGTACGTACGTACGTACGTACACAAATGCCACATAGTGTATTTTGTAACATAATATATATCATTGAAGGTTAACACTTAATTCAAGTGGACATCTGAAATATGTTATTGCTCTATATAGTTTGATTAATGACCTCTTTTATCTTACATCAATAGCCCTTGTTGAGATGCTAGAAATATAACAGTTCGTCACTTTGTGACTCACAAAATTAAAACTTCAGTCCCATCTAACCAAACAACTGTCAATTGTGAGGTCACTCCAAAAATTGAGATGTTATTTCCGAAACCCTTCACCTACTCGGGTCAACACAGGATAAGCTGAATACACTAAATTGATCAGAGAGAGAGAGAGAGAGAGAGAGAGAGAGAGAGTTTGATAAAATGTCTAAATTATTAGTTCCAAACGTGTGCGACAGCTCTATTGCATCCCTAATTCCTTTCTACAGAATCTTCAATTGCTCATAACACTAATTGTTCTTACTATGGAGTCTTCAATGACTCAGTTGGCATTTGCTTACTGCAGAATCTTCAATTGCTCATAAGACCTAAGACATTTGTTTACTACAGAATCTTCAATTGCTCGTAAGACCTAAAACATTTGCTTACTTATAATACCCAAGATATTTCCTGTGCTACGGAATCTTCAATTGTTCATAAGACCTAAGACATTTGCTTACTACGGAATCTTCAATTTCTCATAAGACCTAAGACATTGCTTACTACGGAATAGTCAATTGCTCATAAGACCTAAGACATTTGCTTACTACAGAATCGTCAATTGCTCATAAGACCTAAAACATTTGCTTACTTATAATACCCAAGATATTTCCTGTGCTACGGAATCTTCAATTGTTCATAAGACCTAAGACATTTGCTTACTACGGAATCTTCAATTGCTCATAAGACCTAAGACATTTGCTTACTACGTAATCGTCAATTGCTCATAAGACCTAAGACATTTGCTTACTACAAAAACTTCAATTGCTCATAAGACTTAAGACATTTGCTTACTACGGAAACATCAATTGCTCATAAGACCTAAGACATTTGCTTACTACGGAAACTTCAATTGTTCATAAGACCTAAGACATTTGCTTACTTATAATACCCAAGATATTTCCTGTGCTACGGAATCTTCAATTGCTCATAAGACCTAAGACATTTGCTTACTACAAAAACTTCAATTGCTCATAAGACTTAAGACATTTGCTTACTACGGAAACATCAATTGCTCATAAGACCTAAGACATTTGCTTACTACAGAAACTTCAATTGTTCATAAGACCTAAGACATTTGCTTACTACGGAATCGTCAATTGCTCATAAGACCTAAGACATTTGCTTACTACGTAATCGTCAATTGCTCATAAGACCTAAGACATTTGCTTACTACGGAATAGTCAATTGCTCATAAGACCTAAGACATTTGCTTACTACAGAATCTTCAATTGCTCATAAGACTTAAGACATTTGCTTACTACGGAAACATCAATTGCTCATAAGACCTAAGACATTTGCTTACTACGGAAACTTCAATTGTTCATAAGACCTAAGACATTGCTTACTTCAAAATATTCAACTGCTCATAAGACCTAAGACATTTGCTTACTACAGACTCTTCAATTTCTCATTTGGAATTTGCTTACTTGCTTAAAAAAATCTATGTTATCGCTGGTTTTATTGTTGATTTTGATCTAATTCCTTTCTATGGAATCTTCAATTGCTCAAAACAGTAATTTTACTTACCATGGAATCTTCTATGACTCATTTGACATTTGCTTACTACAGAATCTTCAATTGCTCATAAGACCTAAGACATTTGATTACTACAGAATCTTCAATTGCTCATAAGACCTAAGACATTTGCTTACTACAGAATCTTCAATTGCTCATAAAACCTAAAACATTGGCTTACTACGGAATCTTCAATTGCTCATAACAGTAATTTTTCTAACCAGGGAATCTTCTATGACTCATTTGACATTTGCTTACTACAGAATCTTCAATTGCTCATGAAACCTAAAACATTGGCTTACTACGGAATCTTCAATTGCTCAATGACTTCGTTTGCCAGGCACTCGGCATTCAGAAATGATAGCCACTGGGTTCTTCGGAAGAGACCCCAAAAACCAATGCCCCGTATCACCACAGGCAGGTGTGGCACGTTATTTAAAGAACCCTCCCAGCACATTGCCCCCGTGAGTGCACTGCAAAGGTCAAAATGATTTTTCGTCATGTTTAATGTGAATAGGTTTGTCTTGCATTTTTGTTCGTCCGTCGAGTGATAAATATTTATAAACTTAACAGGCCCGTTTCACAATCATTCCTTAGTTAAGATTTTCCTTAACTTAAATATTAGTCAGGGGGCAGATCCCAAAAATGTGACACCCCCTAAACTTTTTTGTTAAAAGCAGGAAACATGGTGGATCTTATTGCCCTATATGTACTTAGTTAGGCTAGGTATGTTTCCACCTTGACTTTTTCCGTTTAATGAAAATATGACTGCCAATCCAAGATGGCCGCCAAAAAAGATAATTTAAGTATAAAAATTCAATATCAAATCAACCACTTAACATTTTTAGTTGAAATTTGGTATTTTATTAATTAAATATTAATTCTAATTTTCCATGAATAAATGTTGGTTGAAAAATTCAATATGGCCGCCATTTTCAAAATGGCCGACGTTTAATCATCGCGCTGCATTTTAAATCAAATACAACTAAGGATGTCATTATTTTATGACATAAAACCAATGTATTGTATTTAATATATATGTACTTAGTTAAGCTAGGTATGTTTCCACCTTGACATTTTTCCGTTTAATGAAAATATGGCTGCCAAATCCAAGATGGCCTCCAAAAAAGATAATTTTAAAATTGAAATTCAATAACAAATCAAGTGCTTAACCTTTTGAGTTGAAATGTGGTTTTTGATCAATAAAATATTTATACTAATTTTTCATGAACAAACTGTGGTTGTAAAATTCAATATAGCCCCCATTTTCAAGATGGTTGACTTATAATCATGCACTGCATTTTAAATCAAATACAACAAAGGATGTCATTTTTTATGAAATATTATGTGAAAATATTATCAATGCTGCTCTTTAAACTTATTTTATGTAATTTAAATAATTTAAATAACGAAGCCGAAACATTTTTCAAGTTTTCAATAAATACCATTTGAATTAATTTAATAGCTATGACTTTTGACGTCTGCAATAAAAAATAGTGCTCTCGCTCATTCAAACATTCAAAGAGGTCCAACAGCAACATGATTAACATCCACAAGCACCTTGCATCAATATATTCTATACGTATATCCCTTACATTTATTATATAAGTATGATCATAATATAACACATTTTTTTCGGTTCAACAATTCAACAGCTATAAATATAGGATTAAATAACAATCTTTTATTTCCAAAACATTAATTGTAAAACAAGACCATAACAAAAAACATCTGCAATGCTACAAAGGATAAGCGTCTGACCATTATCTGTTCCTTTGGCTTCTTTGGCACAAAGAACAATTCTTATGTCTACCTCTTTATGATTTGCTCAAAGACCTGATATACCTCGCCCTGTATTCGAGACTGTAGTATTTGTATCCAAAAAAACCTAACCGAACCATCAATTGCTTGCAATACAACCTTTTTGTTTATCGCATTTGATATGAAACTAAAAAAATCAGATTCATTCTTTATTCTCGTCCATATGTATATTGAATTATTCCAATTTTCAACTTTCCATCTCTTTTCAGCAGTATATGTATTATTCTTTAAATTGAATTATTCTTATTAGTTCTTACTGGTTTTAATGCTCAATTGTTGTGATTTGTGGATTGATTGTTGTGTTTTTGATTTATTTATTTTTTTGTCAGACGTTATAGAAACACTTTATCACAAAACATCTACTCTATCACTATTCTTGAAATGACATTTTGTGCTATCTGCAAATCTACAAAGTTGTCAAAGGTTTGTGCATTAGTGTTTCCGAATGCCGTTAACCAATGTCATACTCTCTAATATTATGGTACAAATCTTTATATTTCTGGATGGCATCATCAACCTGTGGCTACATCAGATGTTTGTTGATTGGTCGTAAACTACCTGATGATGTTACTTAGACTACAGTTACATCTTTTTGTCCAGTATATCACTTTCACCGCTACCTCTTCCTACTTTCACTGGCACAATGATATTATTTAGCTATTATTGTTATGATTTTTGAAACCCCATAATGCTACCGAAAAATATAAAGACCTGTACGATAATATATGGTACGGCATTGGTTAACAGCATTGGAAAACCACAATATGCACTTTGAAGATTGTCTCGCAGCAACCACAAACTATCGTTTTAGAAAATAGTGTCAGAGTAGATTGTTTGCTTTTATAAAGGCTTGAATCAGACATAAAGAACAAATTCAAAAGAAACATATCAATCTATGTCAAAATCACAATTATGAAGCAAAGTAAAAATCTTGAAACTTTGAAATGAAGTTTAACACAGGGACATCCACCAGGGAAGTGAGAACAAATGACCTGGAAGGATAATTGAGCACCCCACACTTTTTAGAATGAAAGGAACATGGAACTTTGGGACGCAACATATCTATGGTATTTTTGGATACAGAGTCACCATACTATATTGTGAAAACAGCCATCAAACTTTATGAGGCCTTGATAAGCCAAGGCTTGCGCTATCCCTGCATCAACAATTCATTTGTTAGCAGTTTGCACCGTTGTATAAACATATTGAAAGAATGCAGAAGAGAGATGGAATTCAATGTTGCCTGAGAATTTGAACAATTTTATAAATATGGGAGAGAATAAGGCTTAACTGACTAGTTTTATATCAAATGAGTTGAGCAAGGAAGTACCAGGCTAGGAGTTAGTAATTAGTGAGGATCGCGGATCCAAATACAACATTCTCGAGCACAAGGCGAGATACACCAGGTCTTTGTGCAAACCATAAACAGACAGACTCAAAACTTGTTCTTTATGCCGAGTGAGATGGATAGAATAACGGATAATGATCAGATGTTTGTATTCTCTTGGTTTTGTTTCACAACTAAACAGTGAGGTTTAATTAAGTAATATAGTAAGTAAGAAACCAGGAGCCAATAAGAAATATCAAATAAAAACATTTAGATCTGTTGTTATTTGATCAACATACTGTGATTGAGCTCCCAGCATGGGAAGTGTTTAAACAAATTACAGAGCTTGAAAACTATGAACTGAAAGCTTATGCATATACGATAAAGTCGGCAATGCTCTTATCAATTGTAGATTCCTTTGTTTGTAATCTATTTCAAACTACCAATCCTCAACAAAAACCTTCATGAACTTCACTGTCATATGTTCCGTCATTGCCACGTTACAAGATACGTTCTGGCCATGCACATTAAACACATTAATTATCAGAAAATGGTTTGGAATCTGTGTTGTAAAAACTACCATTAACTCTTGTGAGCAGTTGGGAAATTGACCTACAATATTTATGAATGTGGAATTGTTGAATCTTTGTGATGTTTGTGCAGTTTAATTATTGTGAAAAACACATTCTACTGCACAGTTGTTTGTTGATGTGAATCATGCTGGTGTAAAAAGCTTTTGAAAGAGTCAGTTAACTACTATATATATTAACAAATTCAATATATTGGTTTATTGTATTAAAACAATGCAGCGCGGTGATTATTAGTCGGCCATCTTAAGAAATGGCGGCCATATTGAATTTTACAACCAGCTTATTCATGAAAAAATAGTAAAAATATTTAATTGATCAAATATCAAATTTTAAATCAAAAGGTTAAGCGGTTGATTTGATATTGAATTTTAATTTTAAAATTATCTTTTTTGGTGGCCATCTTGAACTTGGCAGCCATATTTTCATTAAACGGAAAAAGTCAAGATGAAAACATACTTAGCATAACTAAGTGCATATATATTAAATACAATACATTGGTTTTATGTCATAAAATAATGACATCCTTTGTTGTATTTGATTTAAAATGCAGCACAATGATTAAAGGTCGGCCATTTTTAAAATGGCGGCCATATTGAATTTTACAACCAATAATTATTCACAGAAAATTAGTATAAATATTTAATTGATAAAATACCAAATTTCAACTTAAATGGTTAAGTGGTTGATTTGATATTGAATTTTTATACTTAAATTATCTTTTTTGGCGGCCATCTTGGATTGTCAGCCATATTTTTATTAAACGGAAAAAGTCAAGGTGGAAACATACCTAGCCTAACTAAGTACATATAGGGCAATACGATCCACCATGTTTCCTGCTTTTAACAAAAAAGTTTAGGGGGGTCAATAAAGAGGCTACTTTTTGAGATCTGCCCCCTGACTAAAATTTCAATCCTTTATAATTTTGTTAATTTTAAGGATATTTAGGAATTTAAGGTGTCAATTTTAAGATAATTTCTAGATTAAAACATTTGCATTTAGTTTTGTCAAAAATATTCACTAGTAGTTCCAAAAAGATATAACCAAAATTGCCTAGATTTAAGTTAAGGAAAATCTTAGCTAAGGAATGATTGTGAAACCGGGGCCTGTTGTCTAAACGTGTGTTTATCTGGACTTTTTGTGCGCTTTGCTTTGTTATGGTTTGCTCTGGTCACTGCCACTATGTGAATTTTTAACACAGCTTCCGTTTAAAGTGGAATAGTCATGTTTATTGTTGCTTGTTCGGCTTGCTGACTATTGCTGTTTAAAGCGTTAAAAGTCTGTCCCGGGTTGTAATAGGATCTTCATGATGGTGCATGATCCTGGTTAAACTTTTTCGCACGCTAACTTATGTCGCACACTAAGAGAACGTCAACATGTAATTGGTAAGTGCTACACATAAAACCCGTCAAGCTCCGATGTATGCAGTATGCATAGAAAGTTCGGTTAAAAGTGCGTCTAATTTTTAAGACTGGCTAGAAGGACATCCATTAGTAACCTCCACTAAAACTTTAATTTTGGCTGAATAAAACTTAAAATGGAAGGATTTAACTTTTTTCGACATTATTCTCAAATTTTCAAAAAGAACATTTTTGTCATACTGTCATATACCACTTTGTGAATTTAATCATAAAATACGTTCCAAAAGTGGTATACGACAATACTAACGCATTTCGGTGTTGGGGTCTTTGTCTTGAATACTGTACAGAGGCCACGGAATCCAGAATTTTAGAAAGGGAGGGGGGTATAATGCGAGAGCCGAAGGCTCGAACGTTCCAGGGGGTCCGGGGGCATGCTGCCCCAAATTTTTGGAAAAAAAAATGGCGCAAAAATCCTGCATTCTGGTGCAATCCGAGTGCATCAAAGAGGAAAACATCTTTCATTCAAAATGAACAATATGTATTATTAGCGACATAAAGGGTAGGGGGGTACGCCCCCTACGCCCCCCGCTGAATCCGCCACTGCTGTATTTAGAATATTCAAAAACTTATAATATGGCACCTTGTTTGATGCTTATAAAATCATCAGTATTTTAGATTTCCACAATTTTGGCCCAGGTCTACTGATAATGAATTTTATTCCGAAACGGCCGTCTAGCTGTCAAGTGCTGCACAATTAAAACGGGTTTAGTAATAATTTACGGCACAATTTACTTATTCAAAAAAAAGGTTATTTTTCTGTCAGTTATTTTAAACGATTTTTTTTATTTCTCTAATTTTAAAAATGGATATTTCAGATATCAGAATATTTTTCCCAATACGATTATTTTTTAGAACTGCTGTATTTTAAAAAATAATTAATCCGTTTAAAATTCTAAACATAACGAAAAATTTAAATTGTTCCTTTTGTAATTTTATATAACTCAAAATTAAGCTAATTTTCTCGTTGTCAGGTAAAAATAGCTCAGGTAATAAAGAAACTATTTAACAGGCGTTATCAGGTGTTAAATAACCTGTATGTAGGATTTCCATCTACACGGTTTTAAATAGTTTAGAGGGCATGATATTTATAAAACTATGGTAAATAAGTCGGTGATAATGAGACAACGCGGTTTAATTGTGTCAATGTTAGCAGAAAAAAATCCCTAAATCAGCGATACCGTTATCTCAACGATTACCGCAATCAGTTAATCCCTTGATCAGATTAGGTAAGGTAACAAATGGACACCCCTACGAGATGTGGGAATTTCCCGCTATTCCGGCATATCAAACATGTGTATAACTTTATTATTATATAGTATAAAATAAAATAAATCACTTAAAATTCCAACTTGTTAACATCACATAAGAAGTAAAATCTATTTTATTACTTTCTTTACTGTTAAACCTGTTCTAAATGGTTGCTGACGCACAAAGAATGTATTAAACGGAAACTGTTACGGGGGAGTAAGTTCGTTAGACTTAACTAACCACGCATTACTTCTATCACATTTAGTGGGTAGCAAGTTACTAAGTTGGTGTAGATCGAAGTCTGGGAATTTAAAAGTCCAAAAACTTTGCTGTTTTTTCGCCGGGATAGACAGCAAAGTTTTGTTGGACGGTTGGAGAGAGGATAAACATCTTAGAAGTTGAAAAATCAGAAAATTATTTAATTGGATGAAATGCAGTTGTAAGGAAAGTTTGATATTATCTTTGGATGCAACAAGTTTTTAACTTGCTAAGAGACTGAAGGGTGAAGTGCAATACCCTTTGTCGGTATAAAAATGGTTATTGACAAAAGAACAATGCCTTATATTGTGAAATTTAGGACTATTTTAGTTTTAACAATTTTTCTACACGGATTAATATTAGCCGAATCGGTAAGTATTTATTTGTTTTATTTCTTTAATTATTTTTGCATCTGTATCTTTAATTATCTCGGTAAAAAAATGCACGTGCGTGTACATCAAAAGAACAGTCTACATCCCGAGTCAGTTAGCTGATTCTGCAGATTTTAAACTGATTTTTTTATTCCATTTTCAGTAACAGAAAAGAGGGAGAAAGAGAGAATATGCATGAGACATTTTTATGATTTAAAGGGATACATTCAAGTCACACCTGGTGACTTATGGTCAATTTATAAAAAAAAGGTGACCCGCAATTTATCACAAAATTACTATAGTCAGTTTCAACTGTCTCCCACTTTCTCTTTCGTCGTGACAAAAATATGCATACACTCTGGTTTGGGTTTTATAAAATATTTTTTGTCATTTTCTCTTTTAAATAAATTAAACAGTCTATAGTCAGTTTCACCTGTCTATAACTTTCTCAAACCTGATTACCTGGTATGTACCGATATGTTATTTAAAGTGGCTAAATTCTGTACTTTTATTTAATCTTTTATTTATTTTATTCAAATTAAAATTTGATATATGCAAAATAAGACATTAGTGAGTTAATGTTGGATGAAGTGGGTCTAGCTTGAAGTGTCTGTGTATAACCTTTTAAGTGGTTTTTACTTAATCATGAGTTACTGGGGTTTATGTATATATATGCTTGATGTATGCCAGCCAAGGGGTATTATCTCTTTTAGAATATTAAAGAATTAAACATTTAAAACAGCTAGCCTACTTTGATTATGAATCAGACTTTAAAAGTCAAAATATATAGTTTACTGTAAATACACACATTTCTCAGTCTAGGACACGGGCAGGTTTCTAGTTTGCACAGGACTGAGTGAAGACAGCATCTGAAGACAGGTTTTCTGATCACATGGTCATTATTCACAGTTGTTAGGGTGACACAGGGAGTCCAGGTTAGACAGATGTAAACAAATCCCCTGTTTATATGGACATAATAGACAGGTTTCAGGTTAACAAATGGGGTCCAGTTTAGAAGGTATTTGTTAACATGGTCATAATAGACAGGTTTCAGGTAAACAAATGGGGTCCAGTTTAAACAGGTATTGTGTTTACATGGTCATAATAGACAGGTTTCAGGTTAACAAATGGGGTCCAGTTTAAACAGGCATTTGTGTTTACATGGTCATAATAGACAGGTTTCAGGTAAACAAATGGGGTCCAGTTTAAACAGGTATTTGTGTTTACATGGTCATAATAGACAGGTTTCAGGTTAACAAATGGGGTCCAGTTTATAGATGTATTTGTATTTACATGGACATAATGGACAGGTTTCATGTTACAAATGGGGTAATTTGTGTTAACATGGTCATTATAATTTATAGTCAGGTTTCATTTTACAAATGGAGTCCAGTTTAGACTTTTGTTTTTACGTGGTCATAATAGACAGGTTTCAGGTTAACAAATAGGGTCCAGTTTAGACAGGTATTTGTGTTTACATGGTCACTATAGACAAGTTTCAGGTTGACAAATGGGTATGACACAACACATGTTCTGTTTACTTGGTCATAATAGACAGGTTTCAGGTTGACACATGGGGATCAGGCAGAGGTATTTGTAGACACATGCCCTATTTAGACAGGTTTCTGGTTGAGACACAGGATCCAGTATCAAAATGTCATTGTAGATAGTCTTTCTTTTAGCATGGTCCTTCTAGACAGGGATGTGGTTCATACACATGGATGATCACACACACACACACACACACACACACACACACACACACACACACACACACACACACACACACACAGTCAAGTACAGACTGGTTGCACTGAACCCTTTATTAGTTGATTACTGGAATATTCGTCAGATAATTGAACATCAGAAAAAAATGCTGAAATATATCATCTTGTCACAAATAACAAAAAAATTGGCAAGCACCCTTGCTGATGTAATACACCAATGAAAAATGTGTTGTGCTGTGTACTTCTTTATGTGCTAATGGGGGATCTATTTATACTTGAAAGAAAACTCCTTACACTTAAGAAGTCCTAATTAAATATTCTCTTTCTTTACAAGATGTTGTTCCTCTGAATTCACAAACACTATTTTTTGTCAAGGATATATCAGATAGCCTTTTCTTTAAAATGTTACAAGTGCTGGTGGTACAGATTTAGATTAGATTTGCACCAATTACAAAACAATTTGAAGCTGGCTGACTACTGTTACATACTACCAGGAACTTATTTGGGTTTTTACCAGCCCACGTTAAAATTTATTGCTACCATTAATTTTCTTTGAATGTACACAAAACTACACATTTATATTTAATTGTTATGGCTGTTTGTGTGTATGAAATATATAGTGTCTACATGGCACTTTAAGAATGTGGACAAGAGACAGTTAGAGAGAATGTACTACCAGTAGTATCTGAAGTGTGAATTTAATTCATCATCATTAACATAAGAGTAAATGTGCAATTATTCTTCCAATGAAAAGGGGCTAAATTGTTGGAAAGGGAAATCAGATATACACCTTAACGCATAAAGCTTGGGAAAATTTAAAAAAAAAATAAAAAAAAATATATATATAAAAAATAAATAAATAAATAAATAAAACTCTCTAAAAATGAATTTTGTAATGCACATTATTATAATTTAAGCTACTTTTTTAGACATGTTCTAATAACAGTCTGTCATAACAAAGAATTGGGTCTTTTCCTTAACTAACTCGATGAACATCTCCAATAAAACATAAGATATTAAGTTTTTGTGTTTTCTAAAGTGTCACTTATGGTTCTGGTCCAAGCTTATGGCGCATAAAAGCAGGATTGACTGTACAGCAAAAAAAAAAAAAAAAAAAAAAAAAAAAAAAAACCCTTAAGACCAAATGAAATTATGCATAAGACCTTGCAAGGGGAATTTGATTTAAAAGTGGTTTGCACTGCACTATATCAGATTTTGGATATAATAAGGTCCACTTAATACACAGCATAAATATACAAGATGTATACATTGTTATACATTGTATCAATATTACCAATGTATGCCAATTTGTGTAATGTAATGTGTAATATACAATGTATACATGATGGTGAGGCACACTAATGTATTAATATTGATATCAATAATAAGGCTCCCAAAATATTGTGTTTCTGGTTATATCACTAAAAATAGGACTGGTAGGTAGGGATTTTTTTTATTTATTTATTTTTTTTTTGACATTAGGTCTTATAGCAGTAATTTGGAACTTTTGACAACATTGGTGAATAAGCATTAGGGGTTGGTAGGGTACAGTGTAATTGAAAACATATACATGTAACTCAGTATATTCTATGTTACATGTTATTTATACATTTGACGTGTATATGGTACACTATCTTCAGATAATCTAGTCCTATAAATCTCTTGTAAGTTGTGTATTGTAAGATGTTTTAATTACTTTTACAACACTGGAGACTATAGGCGGAAATATTAAATGACCAATCAAATTTATTTATTTGTCCAGATCGGTACATTTTTAGTGCACAAGGTTGCCATTTAGTAAGTGTTTGATTATGGTACATTTTCCATACAAAAAAGTCAGAATTCTTAGTACTTTTAATTACAAAAATCGTCAAAACGGGGAAAAATCTGGCTACCGTAATTTGACCTTTACATTTAACCGTTTTTATGGTGCAAATCTGTCGAATTGGTCAGCGTGATTAGGGTTGCAAGGCAATTGGAAACATGCAACTTTTCTTGGTCTACCATAATACATTCCATGATGAATCCATGTAACAGGTTATTGGTACAAGTTGACATGTATATTACACACCATCATCAGGTAATCTGGACCTATAAATCCCTTGTGTAAGATATTTTAATTACCCAACTTTTGATATGAAAACCAAAAACAATATAAGAGAACAGCAGGGGTACGTACATATCAACATAGACATAAAGATGTCTGTCTGAGTGGCAGGTTTATAATGTTTTATACTTCATAGATAAACTGAAGGAGATAGATCTATAAAATTAGATGATTATACAAGATTACATGCCATTTTGTAAAGTTAAAAGGAAGGAAAGAATTTTATAAAGATTAAATTAGAAAAATAAAATCAGTAGAGATCTATACTCAAAATTTATATTTTTATTAAGACATCTCATGAAACAAGATATTATAAGAAGTCAAAGAAAAACAAACAAAAAACAAAATGTACATGCAATTTTGTAAAGTTAAAAGGAAGGAAGGAATTTTATAAAGATTAAATTAGAAAAATAAAATCAGTAGAGAACCTTACTCAAAATTGAATTTCTATATCCAGGCATCTCGTTAAACAAGAATGTTATAAGAAGCCAAAGAAAAACAAACAAAAAACAAAATGTACATGCATTTTTGTAAAGTTAAAAGGAAGGAAGGAATTTTATAAAGATATCAGAAAAATTAAATCAGTAGAGATCTTTACTCAAAATTGAGTGTCTATATCCAGACATCTCATTAAACAAGATATTGTGAAAAGCCAAGAAAAAAACAACCAAAAAACATAATTGTACATGCATTTTTGTAAAGTTAAAAGGCAGGAAAGGATTTTATAAAGATATCAGAAAAATTAAATTAGTAGAGAACTTTATACTCAAAATTGAATTTCTATATCCAGGCATTGCATGAAATAAGATATTATAAGAAGCCAAGAATAAAACAAGCAAAAAACAAAGTGTACATGCATTTTTGTAAAGTTAAAAGAAAGGGAAGAATTTTATAAAGATATCAGAAAAATGAAATCAGTAGAGAACTTTATACTCAAAATTGAATTTCAAAAAAACAACCAAAAAGCAAAACATACATGTCTGTTACATGTATGACAAATGTCTACTCATGATAGTCAAGATCAAACACCCCACAAACATCCTTCAGATGTCACTAATTTAATTAAGCACCCAACCTTCAACATTTTTCAAGATTCAAATTTTTGCCTTAAAATTATGTCTAGAGTTTTAATTACATTAAAAACTGTGTTAATTATTCATAAATTTCTCTTTTTATCTTTTTACTTTTAATGATGAAAATTAATGACAAGACATTAATCATTACATAATCTTTTACTTTGATTTAAATTTTGAAACCAGAGTAAAAAATTAGTATTTTAATGTTAAATTTTGTATAAGAGATCGTGTTTTCATTTTAAAATTTTAAAATAGAGATTGTTTTTTATTTTTGATCTAATTTTGAAAAGGAATTAGGGTATAAAGGTTTTAATTCATAACAGATTTTCTTTTGTATTTTGAGATATATTTATTTTGATTAAGTTTAATTTAAATTTTGAAATGAAGGTGGTTGTGTTATGTACCATCCTGCCTTGTTGAACCAGTATAATGAGATTATAACATTTATTGATGGATTTTCACAATAAGCTTTTTTATTCAGACCCAAGTTTTAGGAAGTGCACGGGATGACCACATCCAGGGTCTGATTATTCATAAGAAAAGCCACAGTGCATGTAAACATGTATGACTGACTTAACTTACTGTTTGGTAAATCTTTGTCATTATACTGGAATTTCTAACCCAGTTGGTTGTCTGTGATGTGAGTCTGGTATTTAACAATGTAACTTGTTATATATTGTCCCTGACTGATTGCCTGCCTGCCTCCCAGCCATTTTTACTTTGATGGTGAAGGTATGCATAGTTACTTACCAGTTTTATATGTCCAGTGTATGTATTGGTTAGAAATATGTGTCATGGTTTTTAATTAAAAATTGTCCTTTCATGGGGTTGAATACCCAAGGCTGGAAATTTAGATTACATATATTGTTACTGGTACAATTTATATCATCTTAGGTCCAATAAAAAACTTTAATACCAGCTTTATTTGACAGAGATAATTAAGAAATAAAAGAATGTAAACAAGATAAAAAGGTCATTTTTTAAGTTTATTGCTTCTAAACCTGAATGTATAAGGGGCACCTGTTCCTTAATTAAGGTTACTATAATGACCCCCTTTATTAGAGAGCTGTAATAGACAGGTCTAACTGTAATTTTGGTCAATCAAATTCAGTCTTTTTTGAAATGGACTTTAGAAATCATTTAGTTAAGTACTGCAATAAAAAGTTTGTTGTTGTGATTATTTTGCAGGTAAATTTAAATCTTTAGGTGATCTAATGCTGAGTCAGCTTTTTTGGTTACACTTGACATCTGATGCCTATAGAATTTCATCGTAATTTATTACATTTTTCATAAGACTGCACTTTCTATTTACCAGATTTTTTTTCATGATAAATGGGAAATCTTGAGTTGCTTGATTTCAAAAATATTTATTTTGTATATTCATGGTCATTGGCTCCATCTAAAGCCACATTTCACCTTAAGATGGTGACATTTCAGTATAAGTGAACTATTATGTTTAATGATTAAACAAATCATTTGTAAGTACCATAAGTGAGTAAATCTAGTGCTCAATCTGGTCATCTTTTAGTCCCATGAATTGGTGGTGGGTTGCATTTTTTACAGATGGGTAGCAATTATTCAGCCATTCATGGCAAAAGCAAATTCAATATTGAAGAATATGATGGAGAAAAAAATTAAGGTGCCTAAAGAATCTCTAATATTTGTATGTGCAGTGCAACCTGTGATATAGCAGGTCCCAGTTTCACTATCTTTCCTTAAGTAATCAAAAACAAAAATACTAATCCGTGTCCAAATCACAACCCAGAAGTAAAGTAAAAATTTTGAAACTGACAAGTTGCCGTAGGTTAAACATGTGAACTCCCACCAGGGAAGATTTTCCTTAACCTAAATCTGGTAAATTTTGGCAATATTTTATGGTAATACAAATAAGAAGTTTTGACAAAGTTAATTATAGCTGTAACATTAGACTACCTGGTCTTCAAAATGACAAATATCTTAAACATTAACAAAATTGTTACAGTATCAAATTTGCAAGATTTATGTTTAAGAAAAGAAATGATTGTGAAACTGGGACCTGAATCCTGATTCAATGGAAAACCTGTCTAAACCAGGCTATGTTATTGAACTGTACTAGTATGTTAAAACCTGTGAAAACAAAAACTCTGATTCTAATTTAGGCCAGATTGTGTTCAGTTTTGACAGTTTCTGCTGTGCTTGTAATTGCCAGGTTGACATTAGGCAAAAATCTTAACCAATGCTATTACTCATAACTAATAGAATATAATTATTAATATGAAAAACTGCTAAGCAAAGATTAAACATCAACATTATGATTCAGATCCACAAATGCAGTCTATAGACATATTCCTTCATAAATGATGTATGTTTGCATCTATAGGATACTTTTTGTGTTTTCATATGTTTTCACTTAAATTGCTGCTTCTGTTTGGCAGACATATTCATATACTGTGTCTTCACACCTTAAGTGTTTAATATACAAAAATGTATGCTATTAGTGTAAACAAATTGGTTATGTCTCAAACATGTACCGGTGAGCTGGTAAACTCACATACACTACGAGATGGTCCCTCCCTTTGATGATAAGCAACTGAAATACTGGTAAAAGGCTCCCAATTGTGATGGGGTACCAGTCCATTTTAGGTTAACTCTCAATACCCTACTAGATGAACTCAATTTGTGTTGCTCTCATCTGGGACTTATGTCATTGAATCAAGGGTAGAATAATGAAGTTTTATGTCCCAGTCAAGATTCTTTCACTTACATATTGGTGGTTAGTTTTTGGATGGTAGAGAAAATGCAAGTGTCTGGAAAAACCCACTGATCCTTCGGCATGTGAACTGACAAACTTCTGTAACATTAGGATCTGCCCTGCCTGGGATTTGAACCCTAAATTAACCTGCTAACTAGGGAATTGAAAAATTTAATTTCACCCAATGATCCTCAACAAGTAATTTTTGATTTTGAATTTTTTTTTTTTTGGGGGGGGGGGGGGTCTGGTCAAGTGGTCCTGTCAGTCCAGGTGTAGTGAATCTGTTTACAGACCATTCTGTTTCTTGGACCAAATGGAATTTTTGTGACCATTGAATGAAGAAAATGGCCTGTATTTTTACCAGTTAGGAAGTACAATATATTGTATATAGACATGTATATTCATAAGATTCATAATATATATTAGACTTCATTCATGTTTAAATATATGATTGAGATTCCCATAATTTGTTAGTCATAAATATTAAAATGTACTTTAAAAGTACTCTCTTGATTTTAAAACCATCACTACAATAGTGTACTGTAGTCTGTTTTGAGTTTTATGTCAAAGCATCAATGAAATAGGCCCCTAAATGAAAAACATTATTATTGTCTCTTGATTAATCATACACTGATGTGCATGTACCGGTAGCTGTTTCACAGTTAAGAAATTTTGTAAAAAACCATAATTTCCTGTACCTAGTGGGATAATTTTTTTCCCTGCACTTTGAATGCACTATTTATGAATGATCTAGACTGTGTTACAACTTAGTTTTTAATTTCTTGGAGTCTGCACACACTTCATTTATTACTTTATAATCATAGAAAACATTGTATGT
Source organism: Anadara kagoshimensis (assembly GCA_021292105.1). NCBI lineage: Eukaryota > Metazoa > Mollusca > Bivalvia > Arcoida > Arcidae > Anadara > Anadara kagoshimensis. The sequence continues at coordinate 32,836,635 of CM037870.1, read as the reverse complement.
CCTCATCATATGGGAAGAGCTAATGATATACTTGTACTTACGACAGTATCACTATTTTTTAGGATTTCCGAAACAAGTTATTTTTAATGTGGTTTGTTTGCCATATTGTGCTTACAAGCCCAATATCAAACTATTAGTTTGATTTTGCATGCATGATGGGTGTAGCTGTAATCGATCATTTTATTCGTGTGAAAATATGTCTTTGATGATCTAATTTCATGGTAACATCTATTCGGCGGAATGATTGTCGTGGCTTATTCCATAGATAACATTTACCTACATGTATAAAATATTATCCATTGAACAAATCTCATAAGGAAAATATCCATGGCGGATAAAATAAATTGTTATGTAGCTAGCTAAATAGGAAGCTTTTTAAAACTTCCAAAGCACCTGACCTCAACTCCCCTGGTTAACTTGTTTAAATCTGTCAGTTTTCAAATTTTTGTTTGCTTTTGTTTAGAACATGGACAGTTTGTATGTTAGTGTCTGGTTTGAATGCTGTATATTATGTTGTCACCAGTATATGTCCTTATGACCTTTCTGTTTGACCTTATAAGGTTATTCAAGGTATTTCTTATTACAACACAGGTTATAAATCTAAATTACAAGTTACAGGTATACCAGTTTTAATTTTACAGCACTAGACGGTCATTTTGGAATACAAATCCTCATCAGTAGTGCTTGGATCAAAATTGTGATTTTTTTCCTCAAAATAATGGATTCTGGATATAGTTTGTCCTCAGTGTCCAGGTCAAAGGTCTTGGTTAATTTTGGCACACTGTATGATGGAGGAATAGTTGTCCTCAGTGTCCAGGTCAAAGGTTGTAGATTAATTTTGTCACACTGTATGATATTTGACCTTAAGGTAAGAAGGTTTCTTCACCTTTCATTTGTCATAATGCCCATATTTGTATACTTTATGTAGTGTAACTGTTTATTTACTGTTAATACCACACTGTAAATACTGAGAGGTGTCATTTGTTTAAATGGATTTAAGATAGTTCACCTTAACCAGCTGAAAATTTGGACTAAAGGGGTTGGGGTGGGGGCTTGTTACATTTTATACTTTATTCATTGGGGTTCGCCAGCATGTCTCATGATCAATATCCCATAACAAATTTGTGTAAAACTTTTTTTCTTTTGAATACTGGAATAATATATAAAATTATGCAGTTCCGTTATCCATTGCCAAGCAAACATTATGGGATGTTCTGTATTACGCTGACGAACCCCATTAAACAACTACATGTGTAGCGGGTCTGGGTTAGTCGTGGTATTGTTGCGCTGTATATAGTAGATATATTAGAGTGATTTACTGCCAGACATTTTGGTCACAATATTTTAGCCTTGTGGTAGAACACTCGTTTTTCTCCCGGGAGGGCCTGGTTTGATCCTCAGCCGAAGCACTCATTGAGGAAGTGGTTTTTTCTGGTTTCTTCCTTTCTGTTACACATGTATCCAGTATATGTAGGTTATAGTACCACATAAAACTCGCACAGAAAACAGAGGTACAGAATATAATGATTGGAATAGCAATTGCCTGTAGAGTGAACAATCATGGAAAATTATGCAGCAAGCATACTTCACCAAGCTGCAAGCACAGATTGAGAATAAATAAAGATTTGTTAAGTTTCATGAGAATACCTACTTCTATATCAAGAAAAATGGACCCACCAAATAGAAAATAGACAGTTCAGTTGCCAAATATCTGATTTATACAAGTCAAAAGATTAAGCCATAGTTCAGGGTCTTGTCTGATTAGGTTCAATGAATAGCTGCTATCTTTGAAGAAATAATTTTAAAATACATGTGCGGTTGTATACATGTATAACTGATTATAACATGTAATAGTATGTTGTCACTTATCAAATTAATCATCTTAAGATATAAAGTATAAAAACAAAAATGATGATAAGTTTTTGGTCATTTATGTGACAAGTCTGGGAGATAAATGAATTACAATATGTAGTGTTATCTTTTAAAATATGTTTTATATACTCCCACCTGTCTTTGTCTTAAAATTGCATGTGTTTCTGTTCTAGTCAATATTAATTTTTATGCAAAGACATATGAATTTAGGTTTTGGATTGATAAGGATTGGGAGAGGGGAGGGTGTATAAAATGTTCAAAAGTTCTTTTCTGTTTTATAAAATCAACATTACATAGGAAAATCTGTCTTGATGGTATAGGTTTAAGCCCAGTTTATATTGGTGACTTGGTGACTTAGCGGTCTAAACACCACTGGTTACAGACCAGTTGCTCTCACAACCAAGGTTAGAGTCCTACATTCCTGGATTTTCTTCACCATGCCAAAATTGACAGTGTGTTAGTGAAAGAACTTTCAATGGGATTAAAACACTATTACTCCACTCCCCTTTTATATGTTAGTTGGTACATTTGTAGTTTGCCATTGACATTAGCACTGTACCCACTGTCACTTGTAACAGCATTTACACCTTCTAAAACAAAAGAATTCCAATGAGGGAAATAATTACTGGACAACTTAAGAATCATTATTCAATTTTTATTTTCTCAAAAGTATTGAATGAAAACCAGCAAGGCCAAAACACTTAAACAAGATAGTCCATGGATCTTTTTTTATTATTATAAGTGGATATAGATATAATATCCATACCAGTGGAGTTTATTTTGGTACCTGTGGTCTGTATGCTAAAAGTTATTCTACCATGGATCATACTTTATTCAAATTTACAGATATTTTATTAAAAATGTCAATAGATTATTAGATAGAGGTCAAGTTACCACCTTGTAAAATGAATACTATTGTATACTTTGTCATGGAAAGTTGATTGACCTTAGTGAAATTATCACAAGTATTCTACTTCAGTAAATTTGGACAAAGATATTCAGATTTTCTGAATTAATATACTGGTGGTATATGTATAGGCAAACAACATTGACCTGTCCGTTTGACCTTTAATTTCAATATTTATCATGAACAAGTTTATTTATACATAGGGATTGCACATGTTTATTTTGTCTACATAATGAGTGCCACTTAACACGAACACAATTTATATATGAACTGCGAGACCTAATACTACCCATGTATTGGGTGGATCCTTCTATATGAATATTCCTAATGAAAGGTCAAGCGGACAGGTCAATATTGTTTGCCTTTATCTAAGTATATCATAATCAACAAAATGTACATATACTTGAGTACACAATTAGAAACTGTTTGGTCACTAAAAACAATTGTTTATTTTACTTTTATTATTAAGGTGAAACATACCTTCATTGTTGACATAATTTAGGTTTGTATCCGTTCATTTTAATATAAATTCTCTAACAGTAGAATGGCCACTCTGATACCTAAAGAAAAGTTTTCAGGCTTTGGCTTGTTCTATTTAAGATATTGGAAAGGGGTGGGGTGTGAGAGGGAAACCAATGCAAATATACTTCAAATAGACCTATTAAGAAGAATTTTGGACAGATGGAAACTCAAATTTAATATATCCCCCTTTTTTAAAGTTTGGGGATAAATATAGTTGCAGTATCAATGTAGAATTCTATTCTTTAAAACATGAGAGGGCCTTGGTGACCGAGTGGTCTGAAGTGCACTGTTTTTTATCACGGCACCTCTTAATGCCTATGTTTGAGTCTCATTTTGAGCAGATCCTAGTGTGAGAAAGTTTGTCAGCGGTTTTCTCCACCATCCCTGAACTGGAATCTTGACTGTGGTATGAAGCCCCATAACTCCTGTCCATTCCACTATTAAAACAATAATTCAAGGCTACTTTCCCAAGTCCAGGATTTGTACCCCATTGGGAAAACATGGGCAATGGCTTGAGGGTTCAATACTTGTCCATCTTGGCAACATAAATGTTAAAATTCTGGTATGTATGTTCAGTACACAGGATGGATTTAAGTGCTTCAGAACATCATCAATTGTATGTAGGGTCTATAGGAACACCCATTTTAAGTAGACCCATTTACAGATCATTGAAGTACATAATTTTTTGTACTATGGTCAATATGATTTGTTCTACCGGTAAAAAACAAATTAGAAACCCTATATCTTTTTAAAGATTTAAAGGAAGTTTTATTCGAAGAAAGATCTTTTTGACAAAAAAGAATTATTTCTTATAGTCACTTCCTTGGTCGTAAATTACAGTGAAATAAGAAAGGGTTGTGTAATGTAATTATTATGGTACATGATACTTACTATACACAGTGTTAACCTTTTTTATTTTGATGTGATTTTTCCTGTGTGTACCAGTTGACTTCGTTAGTGTCAATGCAATATCCTTTTCTACTGCTAAAAATAACATAAAATTAATTGATGTTTTAACAACTTAATTGGTAAAGGTTAAAATTTCCATAGTGCAATATTATATAAGAAGTAAGATTATGTCATCGAGGGTCTAATTAAATAATAGAATTTTGTTGTAAATCTTTCAACAGGTGTAGATTTCAAATTAATGTCTGTCAAGATCTGTTCTTGTGGTTACTGTATATTTCAAGTTTGAGGCACATTGCATGTTGTACAGTGTGACGTTTCTGCTTGCATTTTAAATGGTTGGATTCTATGTAAGACAGAGACAGACAGACAGACAGACAGACAGAGAGACATACAGACAGACAGAATTAACAGTTCCTCACATATGTTTGGGCCCCATTGCATGTTGTACAGTTTGACTTTTTTGCTTGCATTTTAAATGGTTGGATTCTATATCAGACATGAGGCTGCAGTTGCCTAATGGATAAGACATAAGTCTACAAATCCAGGGTATTTCACCGCTTTGAGTTTGAGTCCCACTCAGACCACATGTGGGAAAGTGAATTTTTCTTGCCGTTTGCTTTTACTGGTCCACCCATTGCAGTATAATGTGACTGGGGGAGTGGTACACTTGTCTGTGGTGTACTGACTCGGTGAGCTGGCACCTTAAAGTCGCCCCTTAGTGTCCGCTGGTATAAGACAGACCATACAACACACTCGCACTTCACATGCATACACGAACTTGTTCATAAATTAATCCATAGATATTAATAAAGTAGTTCTCGTTGCACATAGCTAAAAAATTGCTGATGCAATGTTAAGCAACATTCATCACATCACATCTATATCAGACATATAGACAGACAGAAATAGCAGTTCCTCACACATGTTTAGGTTATGCTTTGATACTGTTTACAATTTTCTTGTTTCGAGGATGCAAATTGTTAGCAAGGACATGTTTAAAGGTGTAAACAGGTACACATGCCAATCATTCAATGTTGACCTTTTCACACAATTTTCATGCATGTGCTCTGTTCAGGTTTTTTACGCACGGAAATTTAAAACAAAATTTGTGAAATTTTTTCATGATTCTCGTGCATAGCAATTTACCTGTGTATACTAGTACAATAGTATAAGAAAGGTCCTAAGTAAAGAATTTTCAAAAGTATTTTTAGATCAGATAGGTTTTGCATTCCAGCAGAAACCTGACTAGGAGAATCTATATAAAGATGAACTGTGTTCAGTTTCCTTTTGTGTAAGGACACTTGTGATGTTATCAAGATTTATGCTGAAGTTTAAATAAAGTACCTACATTGTTGCTTTATTTTTCATTTTTTTTTACCTGAAATTGCAAAAGTAACATGACACAATAATAGAATATATCATGAGTATCCATATAGGATAAGGAAATCTCACACAAGGGGTTGAATATTTCTGTCGGAGACGAGGCTTGCCGAGTATCTGACAGAAATATTCAACCCCTGAGGGTGAGATTTCCCTATCCTACATGGATAAACTCATGATTGATTCTTTTTCTTCCATTTTGATGCTTAAAGTATCAGTCACATCGACATCGACACCATCTTTGTAAATCTAACTTTGTTATTTAACGCTTTATATAAAAATAAATATGACTATCGAACAGAATGTGCCTGATTTTGGTTTATACAAAATGTATAAACTACAAAACAAAGCCACTTATTCTAATTTTCCAAAATAAACATTTGAAACGCAGAGAAAATATCTAAATTTTGGAGACTCTGGTGTCATTTTCCCACAAAACACAATATGACATCATTTAAATGCCTTTGCTGTGATGTCGCTGAAAGCAGCACGTGGAGGTGAAGATAGAAATTTCTTCCATCGTTTTTTCAAGCGGAAATCTCTATCTCTAACATAGGAAGATGGAAGAAAATAAAAGTATATGCACTGTTGATATTAATATTTATTTGTTGTATCTGCTTGGTATGGCATCTGAAAAAATAAAAATGAAAGTATGTAAACAAATGCAATTGTTGATTCTATCAAAATAACCTAACTTGAAAATTTTTGGATGATAGGCAAACAACATTGACCTGTTCATTGACCTTTCATTAGGGATATTCATGTAGAAGAGTCCATCCTATACATAGGAAGTATTAGGATTGGCAGTTAATTATGTGTACACAAGATAAGTGATTAGTGTTCTCATTATGTATAAAAAATAAACTTGTGATGATTGTTATATAAATGCAGTCTTCCATATAAAATATATAAATTAAAGGTCAAATGGACAGGTCAAAGCTATTTGCCGATATCACCATACATGTAGATACTACAGACAGAGATTAAACCATTTTTTACTTAGACTCATTTATATGCAGGTTCTTTATATAAGTTTATAGGACAACACTGACAACTATCACACCACTGACAACTAACACAGCGACAGGGTGTTGTTTTACCTTATGTCAGCAGATCTAATTTCACTACTAGGTTATTGTAAATAAAAGTTTAATCATCTCGAGATGATCTACTGTCTAAAAAGTTTTAAACTATACACTGGTTGATATTCATGATTAATTTGTCAACATTTAAAACCAACACAGTATAAATTTCTTAACCTATATATCTACACATAGATATCATAATCTCTCCATGTAGAGGGCTAGATCTAAAAAGTTTTCTATCATGCCTGAATCCTGTTTGCATGTAGAGGGGTAACTCTCAAGCCTGAATCTAGTGTAATGTTTCATACAGAAAGTTTTTTTTTCAGGAATTGAAAGGATGGTTGGGGGATGTGGGGATATAGAGATCACACTGTTCTTATGTTTATTTGTCATTCTATTCACTTAGGCCAGGCTGTATCTCCTGTTAAATTTGGAGTACCTTGAGAAAGCCACTCTTCAGCATTTTGTCAGTTGGTGGTGTCTGAAAAAATCAGTTACATGTGTAGCTTGTTTTTAGTTTCCTTCAGGTCAATAATCTTCAGTTAAATGCCTTAACCTTAATTCTCTCCTCGCCAGAAGGTGCATAAGGCCGTTAAGCTATCTTTCCATTTTTGTCTGTCCTTCGCTGCTGTTTTTGCTGTGTTCCAGCTGATTCTCCTCCATGTGGACTTAGGTCTTCCCCTTTTTCTTTCCCCTCTGGTTGCCACCCTAGTGCTGTCTCACAGTCATTTGTTCCCTCTTTCCCCAGTTTCTGTCCCAGCCAGTTAAATGTGTATGTAAGTAAATTTGTTGGTAATGTCTGAAAAAAAGCAGCTACACATGAAGCTTATTTTGGGTTTCCTGTAGGTCAATAAATTTCAGTTAAATGCAAATAAGTAAATTTGTTGGTGGTGTCTGGGGGAAAAACCAGTTACACATGTAGCTTATTTCCAGTTTCCTGTTCTTTCTGTGATCACGGTATCTGTATTACCTGACTAATATTCAGTTACATCATCAATCAACATTCTATACCACTGATGTTAAATGGAGTTCACAGGGTGTTACACTCGATTTCAAATCCTGATATAGAGGAAAAATCGTTTCATTAAACACTGTCAATTTTTGATACAGAAAAAAACCATTTCATTAAACGATTACAAATACTGATATAGAAGAAAAGTTTCATTTACCGACTTGAATTTTAAAAATGTATTCAAGCAATACAAATTATGTTTATTTTTGTGAATGGATATTGGGGTAATTTTCACTCTGGTGATATAGTTTTGTACCTATTAAGATTGTATGTAGACATTGCATGCTAAACCTCCATGTTATGTTTTATAAGGGTTATTGTGTGGTTGTGTAACACAGACCTCACACATTGTCCTATACTTGTAAGTACTTCTTTAAGATTTTTTATTATGATGTTGAGATTCTTCTTGATGTTCAAAAGAGAAGAAGTCCTTCAGAACACTAGATAACTACTGAACTAATAACCGTAGACTCAAAACGGAAAACCAGCAATCAACTAAAGTTATTGGGTTCATTGGTTGTTTTGTAGTTAGTTGGATGAAATTGCTTCTTATTTGTAATAAGTTAGTTGAAGCTGCTTCTGATATTTACTGATTGGTACAGTAGAAATGTCATTGGGTACATGGGTTGTTTTGTTATTACTTGAAGCTGAAACATATTCCAGATATCTGCTGATTTGTACAGTAGAAGTTATTGGGTACATTGGTTGTTTTGTCACTACTTGAAGCTGAGACATACTTCAAATATCTGCTGTTTGGCACAGAAGAAAATATCTTTTCTTGAATACTATGGATAGCGCAACATTACATGTATTTTTCTCATAGGTTTCTTCTTTGACATTCCCTCTTTGAATTCAAAACTCTTATAAAAGTTAAAGGTCCATACACTTTGAGTTATTGGAATTTTACTAGTTTATTGGTTTCTTTCCTGACAGTTGGGTTAGTGTATTTGTATTTTGTATTTTGCTGCTGTTGTATTACTCTCTTGTTTTGCAAAGTTTTAACTTTTCAGTAACATTCTTTGAGCAACTTTTTATCTAGATGAAATCATTTTACACTGTTCAATGCTTGTTGACTACCCAATGTTTTTTTCACCAATGGATTTGTTCCAAACCCATTCTGGAAGTAGTCTCAGTTGCAAATCCTTGTGTGAGATACATATGATTTGTCAGTATGCTTGCCATAAAATAATTGGTTTTCTCTAGGCACACCATCTCCTCTTGACTGAGGCATCAGCACCATTACTTCACTCCATTTGACAGCACACATAATGACCAATTAGTGACCTAAAGACCTATCGGTAATCGAAAAAAAAATGACAGTAACTTGCACTTTTGTTCAAGAACATTTAGCACTTATTACTTTTCCACTTGGTCTTGGTTCAAGGTTTTCATGTTATTCTTAAATTTTTCATTTACCTTTTACACTTAAAAGTCACAACACAAGTACAGTATTTTTTGTACAAAAATTTACATCTTAACTTTACTCTATAAATAAGTGCACTTTCTCTTATAATGCCTACAAGCATTCTACATGTAGTAATATGAACAATCATCAGAACATCATAGATAAACATTTATAAACTTGAATCATAATTATATAAAAAGGTTTTTTAAGCTTTCCCTAACCTTTTTCACGCTTGAGAGGAATTGCACTCTCACATTGTCAGACCACAACTTTTTGCTGCACAGAAAAAACGCCCTCTACTACTACTATAATGTACATCAGTAAAGCACCATAAATCATCTCCTACAAATCTCTATGTATTATATCTGTATGTATTGTGCAGATGTCAGAGAAAGAAAAAAAATTAATGGCGTGTCAGATCTATATTATTAGACAGAATTATATAATTTCCTATCTAATGAAGATGTCAGGTATTGGGAGATTACATATATATATATAGAAAGTACCTACTACATCAAACTTGAGTTTAATTATATTGTACTTCCGTATATTTCAAATCTGTTGCATATTTATTGTCACCTGCCTCCCAGCAGTAAAGTTTTTGGAGTATCAGAATATAGGAATCACACTGTCTGCTTACTTTGTCTCAGAGAACCTTCCTTTATTACATATGCATGTACATCATAATAATTTTATCAATGTAATGTGTGACAAGCTTATTTTTACCTCCCTCCCAGCAGCAAAGTTTTTGGAGTATCAGTATATAGGAATCACCCTGTCTGCTTTCTTTGTCTCAGAGAACCTTCCTTTATTATGCATGTACATCATAATAATTTTATCAAGGTAATGTGTGACAAGCTTATATATTTTCACCTCCCTCCCAGCAGTAAACTTTTTGGAGTATCAGAATATAGGGATCACCCTGTCTGCTTTCTTTGTCTCAGAGAACCTTCCTTTGTTATACATGTACATCATAATAATTTTATCAAGGTAATGTGTGACAAGCTTATTTTCCTCTCTCCCTCCCACAACAAACTATTTGGATGGAGCCCTGTCTGTCTATTAACTTTGTCTGAGCTATACCGGTATATCCATTAGAGTTGAGTAATGGTGTTTAACTTCCCAGCCAAGAATATTTCACTTATGAAGACATACCAGCTATAGGCAAAGGTGCAGAAATTTTGCCTGTGTGTTGCACTGATGGCATTATACAGCAGAGTTCTTTATCAGTGAAAGAACAGTCACTACCCATTTTCAAGTCTTGGATCAGACCTGGCCAGAGATTGTACCCACAGCCTCCCACTTATGGAGCGAGCACTCTACCAACTGAGCTACTGCAGTGATATATAGATATTTATATTTGATAGAACCTTAATATTTATTATACACGTACATCATAATAACATATCAAGGTTATGTGTGAGTCTGACATGTATACTAAAACATGCATCATAATAACATGTTACAGAATTAAGCCTTCTTTATGAATTGTTTGGGCTGTACCTTCTGGTCTCATGTTTGTAGAGTTATTCCCCTTCATAATTATTTATAGCCTGTGGAATTTGGGGTTACAATTATGTAGGTTTTTTCTATCTTGGTTGGTCTTGGCTGCCATTGCTCAGCCATAACTGATAGAACATGTTTGTCTGAAATCATATCAAATGTAAATTTCTATCCTAGACAGTTCTTTTACAAAACTAACTACTTACTATGTTCGAAAACTTGAAATATTGAAGTTATTACAATGAAACTTTGCATTTAAGACATGGCAATTTCACTCAAAATTTGATATGAAAATTGTCATGAATTATTAATTTTAATTCAATCTTACATTTTGTTTTTGTCAAATAATCTCATTGAATACTGTAATCCATCAAAAAAAAAAACAAAAAAAAACTGTTTGGTTAAGGAATATACATGTAAGTGAATTTTGCATGTCCACTCAGAAACTACATTTTTGGATAATGTCCGATATACATGTTGTTTGTATTCTGTCTGCAAAGTTAGTCAAGACATGCTGGTAATTTTTTTTAAGATTCATAGGAAGCTGTTTCGTTTCATTGTCTGTCATATATTAAATGTAAAACCCCGGTATTTCATGCTGTAATTAAAACACAAATTGCTGTAATTTGACATATAATGTGCTAGTTAATTTAAATTTAAGTCAGTTTACCTGATACATTTTGACAGATGTAAACACATATAAAGTACACTTAATAGGGGTTTGTAAGTGTTATGTTTTATATTTTAATTGCATCAGTTGTGGTTGGCACAATGGAATATATTATTCTAAGATAATAGAGTTGCGTTCTTTCCACATTTCAAATAAAAGCCAACATATTTATGTTAAAGTAAATGACATGCATCTTGAAGTAAAAAATAAAAATAGATACTAACATAAAAATAAACAAATAAAACTTGAATAGAAGCTTACAAACAAGTCGTGTTGCTGAGTGTGTCTAGTATATCATAAAAAACTGATATTCTCCATGTTTGTCTTAGTCTTGTTTTTCTCTTCTGACTTTGGGTGTTCTGTTTCAATGCTTACCCAATCATTGCTTTTCAAGGGTTTCTGTCATTGTACAAGCATGTATTTTTGAAGCTGTTTCAGCTGATGGTTTTTAGCTTTCATCAAGCACACCACAAAGAAACACCCTCAGTGGAATTGAGGAGAACTAAGTACTTTACAAGATGATAGATGTTGATAAAATTGTGCAAAATGATATTAAAGGAGCTGTCATGCAGTAACATCCATAAAAATTAAGGACAGTTACAGTCAAACCTGTCTAAAAAGGCCACCAAGAGAACCAGTAAAGTGGCCCTTTATGGGGAGGTGGCCTTTATATACAGGTTCAAATTATATGAATATAGAACAATTGGAATACAATTATACTGGTCTTTATAAGCAGGTAGCCCTTATATAGAGGTGGTCTTTAAGGCAGGTTGGACTGTATACATAATGTATAACTTGTCTATTTTAGATTTTGACATGGGTACATGTATGTTACTTGAACCAAGATATTTTATGTATGACAAAACTTAGGCCTGTCTTGTACTGGGCAAGGGTTTTATTTGCCCCACATGTATTCCCCATTTCTGTTTTAGTTTTGCCCTTTTTGCCCTCTCCATTGGTGTTCAGAGCTTCTTTTTAATTTTTACACGGTACAGTTATTATTGTTTGAGGTTTCTATGTGATTTTACCAACAAGTGTATGTAACAGAAGCTGTTTTACTTGATTATTTGTAGTATTACTATGTTTCCATTCCTTGTAGCCAAAATTGACATTGGCTACTCATATCTGAGAAATTCTTTTAAAAAGTAACCTATCTTAGCAAATTTATGAAAAAATAGTTTTAAAATGACTATATTTTCACAAATTTTGGAAATTTAGCTCCTAATAATTTAAAATTTGTGGAAACTTAGATGTTATGCCATTGATTTGATCATGTTTTGTTTTAATTTTTACAGGAAAAAGATTTTGAATTTATAGACAATGATATTAAGTTAAAAAAGCGATCAGTAGACAACACATTAACTGATGATGAGGACGCATTACAGAATGATGGACTGCAGAAGTAGCGGAACAGGAACAGAAACGGGAGAAAAATACAGGTAACTTATAAACATATAATACACATGTTTCTGCTTAGATCAGCTGAATTGTCAGTGTTTCTTAGAAACAGTCTGTCTCATCATTTACTGGTACTATCCAATTGAGTGTAATATTGACTCCACTTTTTTCTAATTTATGGGCAGTATCAAAGTTTCAGAAATATCCCAAATAAATGCTTATCAAATGTATAATTATACGTTTCCAGCCAGTATGGTTCATCTATTTACAATGTGATGTCTTTTAAAAAAATTTCATAAGCAGCATCAATGCTCTCAATTTTGAAACAGGTAACACTGCATATTTGTGGAATAACATCGTTATTACATGTAACCTTTATGGAAATAATAGCTCTGCTAAAAAATTAAGAGCCATTGCATTGTTCATGTACGTGTACGATTGTATGGTCCCTATTAGGTAAGACTTCCTTTTGTAACAATTTTCCACCCATTAAACTCATGTAAAATGTTTGACAGAAATGTTCATAATGGCATGATTCTGTCATTTTTAAGCGATTTTAGTCAAAATTAAACTTTTATTTGAGGGTACAAATAGAATTCCTTCCCAGAAGTATAAGTACTACATAGATACAGTAAAACCTCGTTATAATGCCCCTAAATAACTTCGCCACCTCGCTTATCCCCACACTATTTTGAAGTTCCAAAATCCATTTTGTTTATGTTTTTTTTATCCTCCTCCCCCAATTTATTGCCAAACCCCTTTATAACGCCAATATATGACTGAACAAATGGTGGCGATGAATCGAGGTTTCACTGTACACAATTCTTTTTTGGCTGAACATGTTTATATGACCATTTAATTTCATGATTCCACTGTCCATGCGAATTATACAAAGGTGAATAACATGCGAACGAAAGTACCGTAGGTTTACAGTAGTATAAGCATGCAGTCATTTATTAGTAGTGACTGTCTGGAGATGTAAAATAAAATACTAAGTGACAATACTTACTGTATGGCTTAAAGCTAGGGCAGGGTGAGATGATGATTAGTGGTCCATTTTAACTGAAGGTCCAGGGGCTACTGGACATATAGTAGACATAAATTTAGGTATTAGTGTGGACATTCATTAGCTGGCTTCTGGCATCTTAGGGCTAATTCACTGTAAATTTGTTTACAAGTTCATAATTCTGTGTTAGAATTTGTAGAATTTAGAGGTTTTGTTGTTGGAGTTAATAAATCACATGAAATATGAAATGGGATTTAACAAACCTGCTGACCCAAAGTTTGTATGGAGCTTTTGTTTCCACTGGTCATTAAAAAAGTTCTTGGCATGATTTCCTGGAACAACACAACTTTTACTGGAAAAAAACATCAAATCACATGATTCTGAATATAATCAGGGTTAACTCTTGCTCTCAAAACATTGGACCCAAAACATAGCCAGTTTTAAAATTTAGGAGCCAATATATATGTTAAGGAGCATATAAAACTAAAGATGGCTGACATATATTAATCCTTCTGTTCTGCTGTACATATAGCTAGGTTGTCTTTGTAAACATTGCTTTACTTTTTTATGCGTGTGTAAAAATAATTACAGAAAATAAATCAGTGATTTTCATCTGCCTTAGCCCTTATAATAAAATTTATGAAAATTCTGGAGCAAAATATAAGCCAAAAGCTATTTTTTGGAGCCAGAAATTACAAAAATTAGCAATTGGCTAAATTGGCCAGTGACAGAGCTAACCCTGATATGATGGAAATAACACTTCCATACAAACTTTGAAGGTTGTGGTGGTGGTATCAGTTGGCACATGGTTAAACCCATTTAGACAATTTTACATTAGATGTTTTACATAATGTGATAGATAATTTTGATACAAGGATATTAGATTTTAGACATTTTCTTGTAGGATTCCAAGATTCCGGTAATTATTTTTGAGTTTGCCTATTGCGAAAATAAAAATATTTATTACACGCCTATTTCAGCTTTTTACACTTTTTCAATTTTCATTTTTACTTTGTTTTATTCCAACTTTATTTTTATTTATCCTATATCCATAATAATGTCAAGGGTTTTGTAGTAAATACAGATCAAAAACATAGAACTTGTGTTCTAATGAATTGAATATTAATTGATGTATCGCTGACCATACCCACAATGTTCCGACACTGGCCGCCATCACTGTATCAAAGCAACGTCACGGCAACTAATGACGTACTAGTGTCAGTGACGTCATTAAGTGGCACAATTCAGGCCAATTTTTTATTCTATTTTCGTGAAAATCAAGCATCCGGCCATTTGTCGGAACATTGTGGGCGTTGCTGGCGATATGTCAATTATGGCTGATTATAAAATGAAGTGTTCTAGTGACAGGATTAGTTGTAACTTTAGACCATTTAGCTCACTGGTACACATTGCTGCGATTAATATCCCAAACTGATGATGATTGTCAGAATTTAGGGTCTACATGTGGCTCGTCAACCAATGTGCAAAAAAGATTGGAAACCAATAGATGATGCCATTTTATACTGTTACTCAGGTACAGCCAAAACAATTTAAAAAGGAAAATTCTTTCTTGTATAAATGTAGTAGACCAAGAACAAACCAACAATGTTGAGATATCTTGGATTTTGAAGTCTATGCTATCATGGTCATGTACATGAATTGAAACTTTCAAAATATTTTTTTGAGATCTGTATTTACTACTTCATTAACACAAACAAGATTTGCTTATCATCAAAATGGTTACTTGTATGTGATAGGTTATTCATGATCTAATGGCAGTGAATTTTAGTATTAAATGTGTAACAAATAAAGTATAAGACATGATTACCTGTGGATACAAACAGCAACATACACAAAAATGTTTCTATAGTGTGTCAAGTTTGACCTGGCCATTTGACCTTTCATTTCAATATTAGAGTGGGCTAATAGACTGTGTGATTATTGGAAGACAGCATGTTTCATTAAAACAAACACCTGTTACCAAGTATTACTATCATCTATACATGTATCAGCTTAATATAGCCCCTAAATTACACAATGGATATGACCGTTTGAATATTCAAGTTAAAGGTCAAATGGCCAGGTCAAACTTGACACACCATACTATTGTTTCTCAGCCATGTTGATGAACATATTGCCATCAGATCGTGATTAAACCTTCCATAAATAAGTTGAGGAAAGGGGCTTTATGATTGGTTTTATACCTGCTTTTTTAATCTGATATCCTCTTCTAGCTTTTACTTAAGAAATTTTGTAATTTTTTATTTATTTATTAATTTATAATATTTTAATTAAGTTTTATGCACCAATTTTTGCATGCATGATAAATAATTCTAAATATAGCTTTGCCTTGGATATATTTGACGTCTCATAGTTCCATGTTCCTTTCACACAATTTTGATTACACACATGGCATGTGTAGCTAGCTAAACAGGAGGTGCTTACCCTTCCGGAGCACCCGGCCTCACTTCCCTGGTGGAAGTTCACGTGTCTAACCTAACTTGTCAGTTCCAAAGTTTTTACTTTGCTTCTGCATTGTGATTCAGAAATGGATTAGTATGTTTGTTTTTGAGTTTTCCATGTAACAGAAATATTTTGGATGGAAGTAAGTTGCTCATGTACTTTATTGACCAAGGGCCTATAAAAATCAAATCTACAAAAGGCAATTACAACTGCTCTAGACTGATAAAATCAGCATCAATACCCAGTCAACATTGGTCAAGGGTTCAAAATTATGTTTTGAAATGAAAGATCGAAGACCTTTTGCCTTTATTTTTGGAAAGTCTCGCATAAAGTTTTGAAAGTCCAATATGAACATCAGAAGGTCCATGTGCAATTACTGGTATGTTAACACTAAACAAAACTGTATTTTCTTGGTAGAATCTAATTTGTAAGCTTCAAAGATTTTACTTTGCTTTGGGATATTAGTTTTGACATGGATTGGTATGTTTGTTTTTGAATTTTCAGATTCATCCCTTAAACATAACTAAAAATACCTGAGGCGGGGTGAAAACATAAGATCCAAGAATTAATTCATCCATTACATTGTTTTAAAATGCTTATTTTGTTAATATTTCAATGATTTTTAGTAGTAGTAGATTTTGAATGAATAATATATTTTCATCCAAACATACTACAAATTCTTATTCTTTACCCAGTCTGTCAAATTTTAAGAGTTTGTATTTTATCAAAATGAAACTGCAATGGTAATTTTTTCCCAAACAAACATGGATGAAAATATATAACACTGCTTTGATTTAAATGATATTGCTTTGATGAACTAAGTTAGTAGTTAGAAGTGTGTTTACTAAAGATATTTTGAATTGACATGATTTATATATTTATTATAATATATTATAATTATGGCTAAAGTAAAAAACTGGACAGTATATGATTTTTATTTCTAAATAATGAAATGTTTGATGCCAAGGACAATGTATTACTTTTCCTGTGCCATCAGTGCCAAGCTATGTTGTAAAAATTACACTGTAAGTAAAAATAGGGAGAGGCATCAGGAATAGTAACTCTTATATAATATAGATGTTAGACTATTACAAATTTTGTTGCAGCAATTCCAGAAGCTGGTAAATATTTTAAGAGTTAGCTTACAGCAGACAATAAAACTCACCACACAGCCTATTTTAGCTATTTTCTAAAAATGTCACAACAGCCTTTATTTCA
Organism: Anadara kagoshimensis; assembly: GCA_021292105.1. NCBI lineage: Eukaryota > Metazoa > Mollusca > Bivalvia > Arcoida > Arcidae > Anadara > Anadara kagoshimensis. The sequence continues at coordinate 32,819,285 of CM037870.1, read as the reverse complement.
ATTTATATTTTTCTCACAGCCATGGTTTAGACCAAATTAAAAAATTAAATAGAAGCATATGCTTCAGTACAATGGGTTAATGTCTTCATTTAATTAATATTCATCACTATGCCATAATGCAATGAAAAATTGTTGTCAGTTGTCTCCCCTTACTACCTGCAGCTGGTGCTTCAACCAAGATGGCAAAAAGATGTTTAGTTTACTATTGATACCATTGATACTATCTTTCTATCAAAAGCTTGTTTTATTGTATTTTCTTAACTAATCAGTGATGAGTATTTTCTGAAAAAGGGATTATGGATTTATCATTATACTAACAGATATAATACTAATTAGTTGAGCTTAACTTTCATTTTCTACAGAAGACAATTTTGTAGGGGTTGCTTCCCCTTACTCTGACTACAGTAGACACTTTCATAGGAGTTGTTCCCCTTGCTCTTGACTGCATTAAATCACAAGACATGATGATCTTTTAGAAAAGATTTTAACAGCTCTGTTAAATTGAGGTAGTAAGGGGGGGGGGGGGTATTGGTTCTAACACGCTTTCACACCATTTTGTTATCAGGTATGGCACTTGTTCAAAGTCAGGTATTTCAATATCAATGGAAGCAGTCTTCATATACATGCTTGCTTATTCTTTCTTGTTAATGTTTTTGTTGATATTTAGTGGTACTGGTTATTACCAATACATTATTTACGACACACATCATTATACAAAGATGTTGATCGCTGTCTACCTATATCCAAGTTTTCACAAATTTAAGCTTACAAGTAGCCAAATTTCTGCTTTTTTTTTAAAAAAAAAAACAAAAAAACATTTTACTTTTTTTACAACTTTTCTAAAGTAGATGGTTTTTTAAAAGAGTTTTATAGAAATTAGTAGCCAATGGCTATTTTGGCTACCAAGAATGGAAACATAGTATATAAGACTGTTATCAATAACAATTTGATGACTAAGATGATCTCCCACCTTACCAGTAAAAAGTAAATCACCCTAAAGTATATTTTATGTTTTGTTGTATGATTTTAACAAGATTTTTACACCCATCTGTCACTAAGAAGCTAAAAATGCTTAATTACATGGATAATAGATGTAAAAAAATGAAATGGAAAATCAAAAGCTGAAAATTCATTCTTTGGAAACCAATCACCTGTTAACTTGTTTTTTTTTGCCTCTTGTGTGTATAAGATTAAAATGAATGAACCACCACTTAAAAAAATTTTATGTTAGAGTTTAAAAAAATTATGACTTTCCATAATCATATATGATTATACTTTATGAAAGGTTGCTTTGTGTCTGCTTGTTTGTGTGTGGTACATTGGATTATGATAAGGTGCTCTTTTCTCATATCATATTTTATAAGACAGTTTTCTATGCCATATTCATGTTTGTGGGGACATATTTTTTGCCAAAACACCCACTATGACATAAGTCATTATGTCCATTTTCATGAAGTTAGTTCACTATCAGTTAGTATTGTTGTGTGTCGGATATTTATATGATTTCTGACAATTTTTTAAGGGTTTCCTTTAATTCTTCCTATCTAAAAATAAAATTTTTTTTGGTCAAGATTTTATAATGCATACCAGAAATAAAAAAATACCATCTTTACTGACGGAAATATTGACCCATTTTCCTTAGGGCAAAACTGACCACCAAACTTTTATCAGGAGAGGGACTTATATGGGTTAGATTTGAGACTGGATATATGCTCTATTAATTGAGCCAAGCAACTAGCAAAGATTAAAGTTCATTTCAGTACAGCCTCGAGGAGCTGATCCAACACAAGGAGTCGGCCCCGAGGAGCTGATCCAACACAAGGAGTCAGCCCCGAGGAGCTGATCCAACACAAGGAGTCAGCCCTGAGGAGCTGATCCAACACAAGGAGTATCTTTTTAACATATCCCTTTATCTTGGGATTTTGAAGTTGTATAAATATGAGATTAGGGAGAATACTATTCCTCTTTCGAGTGTCCTTGCAGGGGATAGACCTGCTGTCTATCTGCTTAAAAGTTAGGAAGGAAAAAATACCGAGGCCATGCCATGACTCAAACCAAGGTCCTTCCCAATACTAGAGGGGCACTTCACGGACTGGCCTCCCAATTGTGCCAGATCTGCCACATTGTTATGGTCATGAGGCTAAAAGATCTGGACCAGATTTAGCAGTAAATTATTTATATACAATGTATAAACTTTTAGATACCTGTAAAATTTGTACCCAGGTGTGAACTTACTGGGCTGTAAGTTAAAGGATTTATGAAGGAGGATTAAAATCCATAAGGGCTTTATTTAACATTTTACCTTTATCCTAAATCTAAACTGGTCAAATAGATTAAGTATTCTAATAATGTTATGAAAAGAATTATTTATCAAGTATATCTGACTGTTCCTTAATACCCTTAAAACCATAATGGGTCCATAGTGGTCATCTTGACCAATGGTCACTTCTGTTAATGAGTTATCCCAGTGCAAGAATTATTAGTGGTTATTTAATGTGATGTTAATACCCTTAAAACCATATGGTCATCTTGATCAATGGTCACTTCTGTTAATGAGTTATTCCAGTGCAAGAATTATTAGTGGTTATGTAATGTGATGTCTAAGTTTAGAAGGGTCCAAAACTAAAATGGTCTGGGTTGGTCATTTGATAAAGTCTGGCGAAGTCCCAGGTTTCACCTCTAGTCTGACTGCATTTGTGGCAGACTGGTCTCAATAGGTGGCCTGGAAGCTCAGTTGGTATAGCATATTGCTAGAATTAGAAAGGTCTTGAGTTCAAGTCCTGGTTTGGCCACTGCATTTTTTCCCTTACCTGTTGCACATTTTTCTCCTTCCTGTTACAGAACACAAAAAAAGCCAGTGTTCAGACCCATTGAAATTTACAGCACATGAATGACACTGTACAATACTGGGTCTCTGGACTGGTAACAGGAGATAATTACTGACAAAAAGGTGACAATATTGTCCTCTTTTAATGTGATCTAACCATTAGAATTTTCTAGTCCTGTACCCAGCAACCTTTTATATCTGCCCTAAATTTTAATACAAATGTTTTGTCATCAAAAAGAAGTTGGACTATTCATTGGATCCATGGTGGCCATATTTATTGCCCAGAAGCCTGATTTATGGGTTTAATGTTATATTTTTGTTTCTAAACAGGCTAATTAACTTGATGGGGGATCACAGTTGTTTAAGGTATCCTTGGGGGGATGATAATGCCATATCTAACCTATTTATCAGTATTATCTAATTATCACTTCACGCTCAATTAAATTTGACCCATCTATTGAAATATAAACCCTGATATGTCAGTAAGATTGGTACTCTGTATTCACTTGGTTATCCTGTGTGGAATATTGATAATTCTGTCCTCAAAGGGGTTACTAACCTAGAACAGTAAAAATTAATTAAAGAGGATTTAAAAACAGCTTAGCCTTTACTTTAATATCATCAGTAGCAATCAACAGTAACATACACAATAAATGTATCAGTAATAATATATTTTCATAAGTGACTCAATAAAAAAAGTTTGTTGGCAATAACACTATTGTAAGCCAGCAGGCAGGGACTCAAAAAGGTTTGTGTGTGTTTAACCAGATGAGTCACTTAAAACAAAGGTACTTACATTGTACATGACCAAAGCTGCCGTCAGAATTACAGTACTGTGGTTTCAGAAGATTCTCATACAAAACCCCAAAAAACAAGACAAAACAAAAATGAATTGCCATATCTGATGTATTGGGTTAGAATTTGGCCTGTACCATATTGTCAGCTTACAGATTGGGATTATTAGGTATTAATTTAAGGGTAATAATTAATCCACAGTCATTGTGTACTAGTACCAGTATTCTTATTTTATGTGATGTGATAAATTGTCTTTAATTTAGTTATTTGATTGTTGGAGTTTTAACATCTACATGTGGCCTGTCTGTCAAGGTGCAGACCATTTTGTCAGTTTGGAATGTCTGAACTGTATGAACCATGTAGCAGTAGGCTTTATATTGTCATACTTCTGGTAGGATGCATCATTGTTTACAGACAGCTACCTATACTGTCCAGATTGATTGATATCAAGATGTCACCAGCTTTAGATCAAGTCGCAGAAATTTTGACCTTTTCATTGTGCTGAGGGCAATGTTCTTAAATGTGCCACTCCTGCCATGACACAAGGCATCCATCGGTTTTTTAATGTGGAAGTTTATTGGTTTTAAAGATGGAATTTTAAGAGTAGACATATGTAGCATAGAAAAAGATTAAGATGAGATTAGTAGCCGGTAGAAGATTAAGTCTACATCAAATTAGTCCATAAATACACTTATAATTCTTATAATAATTACTTTATCCTTTGTTTTCAAGATCTGTCTTAAAACAATTCTAACATAAGCCATTACTGATAAGTGTGTGGGAATATTGTGATTAAAAATATGTCAAGAAGTTACTAAAACTAGATGGCTTTTTATGTTTACACAGCAGCTGCACAAGAACATTTTTGTTTTATTGTCAAAATTACATGCAGAGGGTTTATTATTCATGCAAAGAGAGCGATACAATATAAAAACTATAATAAAAATATTTATGTTTTATTCACGACACTTTCTTGCAGATGTGGGAGTTTGTCATGTTTGTGCGAACTATTTCCATTCCAACCATATCAGGGTGTTGAATAAAGATACTATAAACGTTTCCAATATGCATACCTGTGGAGTTTCACGCATAACGCCGCGTGAGAGTCACACATTTTGATATAAAATCACACTCATGCGCATACCACTCACTTTCTCACACATATTTGTTAACCCCTTAACCCCCGTAAGCGCCATAGAGCGCCAACCGGATTTTCAGGCAGTGTGTTGTACATATTTTGATGTAAAAATCGTAAATATTGACGGATCTACATAAACTTGGTATCATAGGAAACTACAGAACATTACCTACAAATAATGTTCTTCGGGTTTTTTGATAGAAAGAATATTTCAGTTCGAATTTTTTATTTGAAATTTGTGGAACGGTTTCATTTTTACGTGATTAAAATTTTGAGTTATTTTTCCTCCGTTTTTTCTAGAGAAAAAGTAACTCGTTCAAACTTTTGAAATAGTTGATCAATTTCGTTACAATTCAGATTTTTATGAAAAGCAGGAAAAGGTTGTTTGTTTTATGTCAAGAAATCAGTTATAGAGACATAAATAGTATAAAATTTATCACACTGAACAATTACCACTTTTTGTTCATAACGTTTCACTTTGACGTTGTTACCTTCATCCGGGAAAAACGTGTATTCTTTTTTATTTTTACACAATGTCGAGTTTGAAGCATTTAAAATTCTACAACAGTCACTATATAATTCACAAAATCTATGCCGTTAGAAAGCTTTTCCTCCGGTTTTTACACATATAAAATACTTATATTCTAGACATGATATCAATTTACCGATTCGAAATCTTCAACAGGTGCATCCGATGTAAACTTTCAACCTATTTTTACATGTCAACATCTACAAGTTGCAACTCGATCGATGTTTTGTATCGATGTTTACGAGGTCTTTTCAAAATCAATTTTTCAATTTCGATTTTTTTTTAACAATCAAATATTGGATATTAAAGTTGATGCTTCTAAGAATATATGTTTATTATACATGATTGACTAAAAAAGGATCTTGTCAGTTCATTATCATCACGTTTTGCATCGACACAGGTCTGTGTACACAGCAAAGAAGTACAAACGTCATGGGTCATTGCTAGTTTTTGTAGTTCATTGTGCATCTGTAAGCTATATCAGTATATACAAAAAATATTGAGTGAGTTTGGAAGATTTGTGTTAAAATATGCTACATATCTATTTCTAAAAACTTTTATCATTCGAACTATGGACATAGATTTACGTACTCTACACGTCCTGCGCACAAACTTTATCACGTCTAAGAACTGTCTTCTACTACGTCCGTACAATGTATCTAAAAATATAGGGGCCCGTCGCGGGCTTGCATCGGGTTTTATTTTATATTTAGATCAGCTATTTTTTAAATTATATATATATATTGTATTCATCATGAGTGTAATATAATGTAAATAATCTAGATAAATATAGACTGCGAAATGATTGCTGGTCTCGGCACAATTTTTTTATAAACAGAAGTCGAGAAATATACGTGAAGTGCAATATTAAAAAGTTAAAAAAAAAACAATATCTGTGAGGTACAATTCTACGAACGATTCAGTTCAAAACAAAATAAGTTACTGATCAATACTTCCTGCTAAAGCTAACGGAGAAATAAAAATAATAAAAATAATAATCAATTATTCAAAATATAAAAATTACAAAAAAATGATGGGTTTCTAAAGAAATTCAGTTACAAAGACAGTATGCATTAGATTCGTTTTGATTTTTTTTTTTTTTTTTTTTTTTTTCAAAGATTGCATTGTATTACACTTATTCATGATGATGATGGTACGCGTTTTGCTGTCAATAAAATAAAACATGTGCTTTTGAAATTCCACAACATATCCAGTATTGTAATATATATTTTAAAAAATCCTTCTTGGAAGATTGAAGCTTATTAAATTGTTCCTTCCGCTTCATGTGGAAGTACCGGTACCTTGAATAGAACTGCACTCACACAGAACTGCATGAGAAAGTTCGTTAGTTCACAAAGTGGTTACCAGGGCTATGTGCTTCGGTTTTCTCCACCATACCAGAAAGAAATAACCACCTTGATATAATCTCTCTCTCTCTCTCTCTCTCTCTCTCTCTCTCTCTCTCTCTCATGCTGCTACGGTAAGTAAAAATGCAGAGCTAGAATTTCCGAAATAGCTCTATTCTTTAGATTGGGACACAAATAATGAAGTCTTATTCCACAGTAAGGAAAAAATCTTCCATAAATGCTTTGAAAGTAGAGAAATATAGCAGGTGATGCATCGATATAAGTGAGACAATATGAAACAAATGAGTAAAACGATGATTTCCAACCAGTAGTATAGAAGTGTGTACTGACAATCTGTTACAAAGATCACATATATTTTGAGGGTATAGTACCAGTTTTAGCGTATAAAATGCAAATAAGTTTTTCAGTGTCGTTTCTGTCTAATATTGATCACAATCAGCTGACTGAATACTGTCTACTGTCATGTACTGTAAACTCAGAACACAAGGATTAACATCTAAAATGCCTGAATTTTGAAGACCACGGTTGTTTGTTGATAAAGAGTTCTATAGTTCTATTTCCTTATGGTGCGTTAGAAGAATGAAAATTCCCTGTAGTCATTACGTTTTATAGCTTGATAGAATTTGTAAGGCTTGATGGTGGTGACTTGTACTTTCGCTTGATGGTATCGGCCGTCCGCTCTTATTAACAATAACTATCAATTAATCATCGGCAATCATACAAAAAACATTGTCAGTATTGAATCTGTCCTGCGTTTTTTCCAATGATCTCCAGTCCCGATGGAATCAAACACTTTTCAAATATTTCCTAAGTTCCCTTTGAAACTGTAACGGGTATTTTCGACATATATTTCAGTCTTGATTTTTTATATTATCAGAGCAGTAAGATTGTGGATACTGGAGAAAAAAGTGTTCTCACAAACAACCGATTTATGGCCAGTGACCTGGCAAATAGGATCTGTCGCAGTTGCAATTCAAACCTAGGGTGACGACTTGCAATGTGCTGTATATGTCAGGCGCGATAGATGATTCTCGCTTGAAAGATCACTGTGTCACTTGTGCTCCAAATGCACCTTCAATTTGTCGTCTAATACAAATGGTAAAAAGTATTCTCTATTACCCGACCTAGTCTAAAAATTTAACCACTGCGGTAGCTCAGTTGGTAGAGTGCTTGCTCCGTGGGAGGTCGTGGGTTTGATCCCCGGCCGGGTCTGACCCAAGACTTAAAAGATGGTAGTGACGGGTTTTTTGGCCAAGCACTCACCATTACGAAATGAAAGTCACGGTTCTTTTGGATGGGAACTTAATAAACGAGGTCCCGTGTCACGGTGGGCTTGTCACGCTAAAGAACCCTGCTATACAATGCCTTCAACGCAACGCACAGGCAAAATTTCTGCACCTTCGTCTATAGCTGGCGAGGTCTCGATATAAGTGAAATATTCTTGACTGGGACGTTAAACACCATCACTCAACTCAACTCATTAGTCTGAAAATAGGCTGCTACCGTTATTTCGTCAAGCATTCGGTAATTTCAATTACTAGTAGAATGGCATTAAAATAGAATTTTCAAATAGCGATCTAAACTTTTTCCCAATTAAGAAATCGGACAAAACCTGCTGTAGCAATGTGTTTCATGTATTCTGTGTTCATCATAACTTTTTTATTTCATTATCAACTGCAAATATTTCTGTTATTTTTATGTGCGCATTTTATTTTTGAATATTACAAAAGTACACGGTTCACACTCAAGTTTTCACCACTACTGTAGCTTAGTGGGTAGAGTACTAGTGTTGTATATGGAAAGTTGGGGTCCGAACACTGACTGGGTCTGACCACGACTTGGAAATACAATAGTGACTTTATTTTCCTCAAGAACTTAGAACTCAAACCACAGGTTTTCGGGAAAAGACGATGACCATGCCATGATAAGGAACCTAGCAGATGGCACTGTGCGCACTGCAATGATAAACAATTCTGCCGCTTCATCTTTATCCCGATATAAATGAACTATACTTGACTTAGAGGTAAAACCCTTATCAATCAATCAATCAATCAATCAATCATCATTCAAATTTAAGCCCTAATTCTAGCGAAAATGAGACAATTTTAAAAACCAGTTCCCTCATTATAAATATCATACTAATAATATTCGACAGAACCTATATTCTACCATCTAGAAAAATGTGAGAATAGCAAATTTATACTATTTTTCACTTATATTTCTCAGATTTTCGAAGTTTTCGTTGCCATGGTAACGGATATTTAATTAAATTTATGACAAAATTTAAAACAAGTGAAAAACCATCATATAAGTGTTTACAATATATATTGCTACCATTCCGTTTTAAATTGTTGAAAGTCGGAACCCTACATGTATGTTCTAGATCAACATTAAAACTAACAGAATATGTATGTTTTTGTTGAAATTAAGCATGCCTATTTAAGTGAAATTTGTTATATTTTAACAATTTAAAGACTATTCGTCGTATAAATTTTAATTAGATGAGAAACTGATTTTATTTATCAAAATTCAGCATATTTTTCATTTGCTGGTATATATAAATAGGCGAAATGTTTTAAGTTTTTAACAGAAATTCCCGCTTTTTGTGTTTTTTTAAGGATTTCCGGTTTCTGTTGCCATGGTAACCGATATTTATCGAAAATATTTTTTATTCTTATTTAGTATAATAAGGTAAAAATATATTTATGGTTTTACCTTCTAATACATGTATCTCCATCGATAATTAAAAAAAATGGAGTCGAAACTGCGATCCATTTGGTTGTTCAAATATAAATTTAGCACATATATAGTGTTTGTTTTCAGTATTTGACTGAAAATACACAAAATTTGCTGCTTTTATTTTTTGAGAAAACCTATAAATTTGGATATAATTTTTACACATGATCTTTGCGTAATATTCAAATTTAATATGGACTCGAATAAATATTTTTCTAATGTGTCAAAATTAGGATATGAGCAATTTATTGAAACAAATGCAAAAATGTGCAAAATATTACTCATTTTCTTGGTAAAATCGATGGTTACGTTGCCATGGTAACTGATAATTAGATTTTATGCACCTATAAGTGAAGTATGGTATATAGGGATACTAAATATATATGGGTTGGTATTTACAACTTTTAGTCTAAATGCCCGAAAAATTGCGTTGAAAATCAGGTACTGGTTTTGTAAAAAGGCACAAAAAATAGCGGGGGTTAAGGGGTTAAATAGTCCACTGCTCAAAATTTCATACCAATTCTTAATGAAAACTGCTGATAGAACCAAATGTTTGTGCTTGATAATGTTGTGAGTACATATTTTGTGAAAAAGTTCTTGGATTCTATATATTTAGTTTTATTCTCAGAATGAAGGAAATTGCTTATTCTGACTTCAAATTAAAAAAAAATGGGGGTGGGGTGCATGCCCCTGGACACCGTAGCTTGAGTGCGACTCAGTGCACATTTATCTTACTATTCACTTCTATAACCCTTGACAGCTATGAATATATTGTAGAACATTGTGTCCATGTCAACTCTTACGGTTAGTACAGTTTCCTCTCATTTAGACCATATCTAAATAAAGACTTCCCCAAAAAAACCAGCAGATTGTTTCATACACATGTGTGAGTTTGTAATGTTATGTTCAAGCCATATTAGGGTGATAAACAAATATACTATAAAAGTTTCCAATGGCTATATTTATTGAGGAACTTTGTGTCCATGTCAACTGTGTAGTTAGTATAGTTTCTTCTCATTTAGACCATATCTAAAATATTTCCCAAAAACCCAGACAGATTGTTTCTGTTATTAATACACGTTACCCTGCTGGTCGGTAGTGTGGTGTCATAATCTGACAGTATGTAGACAGCTGGCTTTTATATTAACTTGTAATTTCTTAAAACTTTAATCAGTATTTTGATGATCATTTGGTGCAACTTGGTGCATCATGCTTGCACTTTTTTAAGGCCAAGGAATCAAATGATTTTGTTTAATGTCTCCATCTTCAACTTAACTCTGTATGTCATCCCTTATTTTAGATGCTCTTTCAACCTCTTTGAAAACTTCACAGTGACAGCTAATTTTAACAGGCTTTTTGTATTTTAGATATAACATAGCTTTCAATTCTTTCATTCTTAGAACCTTTTTAAATTTCACTCTTAAAGCAATTCTAGACGTATTTCACTATAATTAGATTCATAGTGTAGGTTCTCTATCATGATTGGCAAAATCTTCATTCATCCTAATTTTAACTGTTTTGGTAATTTACTTTATTTGTGTTTGAAAATTTTGGCAATATAGTTAACACAGCATTTATTCAATGTAAAATTGTATTACATCTTGATTTTGCATAGCCCAGTAATTAATTTATTTGTGTTTGAAAGTTAACACAGCCTGTTCCAATGTAAAATTGTACTATCCATCTTGATTTTGCATAGCCAAGTAACCTTCCACAAAATATCCTTTTATGTAAAGTAAACACTCACTGCATTTATTCGACAGAAACTGATTCAGATTTTGTTTCTAATTCTGATTCTTTCCATTCTCTGACTGTTATTTTGCTTTTGGGATGGACCAGTTTGTTTTTGTCTGATTCAACACAATATTATTTTCTTTGTTCCTATATACACAAAGCTGTATTAATCGTGTAATTAAGGATGGTTTCTGAATGGAGCTTACCAGTACTAGAACATGTCAGTAATCAAATTCCGACAATCACTGTTGCACATGGATGGTGCATATCTGTCATTGTTTATAATCAATCCTGTTACTTATCAGCTGTTTACAAAATATGTTTCATTACACCGTAAGATAAGTAAATACCGATATGTACAGGAGAGATATTTGCGACTAGGAGAAATATTTGTTTGACTACAGACAACTTCTAGAATATGTCCGATAGTTGTTTTGGGTCAATTATGATCATTTACACATTGTTGATATGTAAAAATAGTTGTGTGGTCAATCAGTGGTAATAAATCTTACAAGATTGAAGGGTTGTGACCACTGGTCAATCATCACTCTTATCCTTTAAGTGCTTGAACCCTCAATCAAGTCCATGATTTTACCATCAATTGGTTTGCTAGATATAAGATTTTTACAAGGATATGATGTGAACTATTTTGATGTTATTTTTGCACTGCATCTCATAGTTGTAGAGACACATTGCTATTGTTTTCGCATTGGACACTAAGCTAGATCATAAACCTCCACGCAACACAATGGCCACAAGGTTAAGTTTGATCAATTCTATAAATATATATAAATCTTGGTAAAAGATACTTTTTGTAGTTGGCTGATGGCAATGGAGAATGTAAAATCTCCACAAACAAGTATGACTATCAAACTGTTGGTAGGTCTAGTTAACTGTCACAATTGTAATTGTTTGTAATTGTTTGTTTTTGCAATCAATCCATCATATTGTTGAACTAGCTTTCATAAGTCTATAGACAGATCTGGTAAGTTTGAGCTCCAGTTAGGCTAAGTGGTATTATTACACTTTAGCAAGACATTTAATACAGCATTGATCTAGTGCACCCAGCTGCAAAATGATTGGATACCAGCAAATATGATTGGGTTACCCTTTCCATGGATTAATGCCTCATCTTATTATCTCCCGCCTTTCAAAGAATGAGGGGGATATTAAATTTGAGATTCCTTCTGTCCTTCTATCTGTAATTCTTGTCTACACTAATTCTCCAAAACTATGAAGCACTATTTTATGTAACTTGGTGCAAAGCATCAACATACACAGGAGATGTGCATATCATTAACCTGAGTTAGTTTGCTTATTTTGCTGGCAGGGATCCTAATTCACTGAATTTGCTTGTTGGGAGTATTGAAATCTAAGTCACTTTATGTCATTTAAACTTAGATAAACACCAGCCATGGGGTAGACTTTAATTTTTTAGTCATTTAACTAAAAAAATATTTAAAGTATCTACTAGATTTAGTAAACCAAGTAAAATAATCACCAGCCATGGAGGAGATTTTAAGATTTTAATCAATTAAATAAAAAAATATTTAAACTTTGTGTTTCAATTTTCTACTGGATTTAGTAAACCAAAAAAATCACCAGCCATGGAGAAGACTTTAATTTTATAGTCAATTAAATAAAAATATTTAAACTTCTTGTTTTAATTATATTCTGGATTAAGTAACTTAGATGTCTCTACTTGTATAACAACTTATGTAAAGTCAAGTCTTCATACTCTAACTTTGATTTAATTTGCTTTAGTCCACCCAGCTACAAAATGAATAGGTATGATGGGGTTACCCTTTCCATGAATCAATGTCCCATCTAATTGGGAATAGTGAAATCTCAGTCACTTCATGTCATTTAAACCAAGATAATTATCAGCCATGGGGTAAACTTTAAGATTTTAGCCAATTAAATAAAAATATTCAAACTTCTTGTTTTAATTATTTTTGGGATTTATAAACTTAGAAGTCTCTTCTTGTATTGAATAAAAAATATTTAAACATCTTGTTTTAATTATATTTTGGATTAAGTAACTTAGATGTCTCTACTTGTATATCAACTTATATAAAGTCAAGTCTTCATACTCTTACTTGGATTTAGTTTAATGTTTATTGTAAATAAACTGTTAAAGTGATATGAATATATATCATGGTTTTTGCAAACTTGGCAAGATTTGACTTTATTTACATTTATTTATATATAGAATTTTTAGTTAAAAGGAGCATTTATGATAAGGGCCTTATTTGGCCTATAAATATATACAAAGTATAAATTAAAAATTTGTATTGGGATTAAATAGGAGACAGACAAGATGACATGAATTTTGAGTGTAAAGTGATTTTTTATTTTCCTGTTACATAAAATTGTGTAAAAATAAAGTTATTTCTCATATGTTTTCTTGGTCTCAAAAAATGATAAACAACAACACAACTAGAAAAAACAATAACAAAGGGTTTCCTCATCTTTAACACACATTCAATCAATAAAAATATACCATTCTACACATTCTTTAAAGGCTGTTAAAACTATATTTGAATTTTGTTCCTAAACACTTTGTCACTTTTGAGCCAGATATAGTCTCCAAAATTAAAATGGGTATATTTTGACATCCCATAGTTCCATGTTCCTTTCATTCAATTTTGAGTTTACACTTGGCAGATGTAGCTAGCTAAATAGAAGGTGCTTACCCTTTCGGAGCACCCTGCCTTACTTCCTTCACCAGAAGTTCATGCTTCACCTCATTTGCCAGTTTCGAAGTTTTTGCTTTGCCTGTGGGATTGCGATTTAGACGTGGATTTGTATGTTGGTTTTTTTTTTCAAAAATATTTTTTCATTATCACTTTTTTGGGGCCAGATAGGACCTTGAACATTTAACACTATATCATTTTTATGGGGCCAGATAGGGCCTTTAACATTATATACTCCTCCTTCTTATATACATAAAGATTACCTAAGTCTAGACATTATCAAATAATGGGACTCCCTTCTCATACCCATAAAACCTAGTGGAAATCTATAGAGTTCAATGAAACTATATCATCTAATAGCTTGCTCCTATTTAAAATCACAGACTTAATCTTTATTTTATTATGAGAAATGCTTTATAATTCATCAGAGTTAGGTGCTCTAGTTTTTTGTGGGTTAATCTAAATAAATTTTTAATAAAACACACCTGATTCAGCAAAATGTTTTTAGTAATATATAATATATGATTGAAAGTCTTTACCTGGCTAGTAATTTTGTTATACGAGATTTACAGATTTTTATTGAATGGGAAGTTTTTCATTCGTTTAATTGCTAGTAGTTTTGTGATCTTCTGTACTGCCTTTTAAGTGAACAAACCAAAATACTGTAAACAATATTTTAGCAATTTTATTTACAGCATAAATAAGGGCAGAATTATTTTACGACAACAACTTTTTGTCTCGACACCAAGTTATTTGTGCTTAATTTTAATGAAATTCAATTTTAATTTTAGCGGACAGGTTACACTGCAGAAAGCACTAAAAAAAACCTGCTGAAATTTCTGTTTACAGTGTATAGGGATTGTTTTGATTGAGTTCAATGCTCAAGTTTCTTGGGTTCAGAATTGATTTGGGAAAAAATGTATTAACCCCCTTTCAAGGAATAAAGATATGTATTGCGCTGTTACACACAATGTATTCATATGTCAAGATTTTTGGGTCAATTGGATGATACCTTGAATATTTTTGTTTCACAAAAGACAGATACTCTCACTTCATTCTGATTTAAGTGCCCTGCATGAGTCCGAATTTCTATAGCTGGTGACATTTCAATATAATTGTTATATCCTAAACTGGGACTACTAACTGCGAAAGTGAACTGGCAAACTTTCATGCGGGATTCAAACTTGAATTAAAAGCCCTGTATGTTATCTTCACAAATGTTTAGTGTTAGGAAATGGGGAATATTTACCCTTTCAGGAACACATGGCTTTTCTTTCTTATTGCTGTTGGCCCCATAAAATTGATAAGGTTATTGTTAAAAAATGTCAAGAGGTTTTCTTCATCACGATCATATCAGACTGTAACTAGCAAAAATCCTTGACTTGTCACAATTAAAGGGGGACAATGCAAACAAAATGTCATACTTAGTAAGGTATGAGAACTTTTGTTGTTCATGTGAAAAACTACCTTTAAGTCTGTAAACTGGGCAAATTTGACTGTCTTGATCCAAATTGAGAAAATTAAACTACAGTCAAACCTGTCTAAAAAGGCCACCTCTAAATATAGGGCCACCTGCCTATAAAGGCCAGTAAAATTGTAACCTAATTGTTCTTTATTCATGTAATTTGAACCTGTATATAAGGACCACTTTTACTAGTTCTTTTTGGTGGCCTTAATGACCAGTGTGACTGTACTGGTAAATGCAAAACACATTAATATCTGGATTTTAGTAGGGGGATAAGGATAACTTGTTTATTAAAGTTTGCAACTTTGGTTACAATTGTCTAATTCAATGGATTTTATTCTTTCCTTTTCATTTTGAGAAATTTGATCATACAATTATTATAATTTCATTTAAAAGGCAATAATAGTTTTAGGCAAAAACCAAATCACCACTAAGACTGTTATAAGTAAGGTATGCTTGGATTTCGTTAGACTTATTCAAAATTACATAAAAAATAAATAGATATAAGTAATTTCTTGCTGTTTTATCTTCAGCATAAGATAAATAATATATGACTAAAGATAATTCTTCAGTGCAAAATCATCAAACTCAACAGGGTACATAGTCTGAAGTCAGTTCTTGTAAATTGGAAAAGTGTGCCGTAATAATTAGGCGAGTCTGATGTCGGAATATGCTCGCTGTGTGATGCTCAGTGGCAAATCGCAACCACTGCTATTATATTAAGTGAAATGGTATAAAAAGCAGCTTTTAAGCATGATAAAATAATTTATGTCCTGGATAATATTTTGATAACATTTAAAATATCCACGTAAAAGAGGGGATTTTTTGAAGTTCTTTGAATTTTTCTGTGATAAGATTTTTGTTGACTACAGGTAGTTGCTTTTAGCACAAATGTAATTGGTTCAGAATTCTTGAAGCATTTAAAGTACAAATTTGTGTTCATGTACATTGATACTGCTATCTAACAGATAACTAGATTAGTTAGTAGAATGTTGCAACAAATGTGTAGAAGGTCTGGTACATATTGTTTTTCAGTTGGACAGTAAAAATCTATTCTAAGCCTTAACAAGACCCTTAATCAAATGGGGGAGGAGACGCTTGGTGCCCCATTGGTCTAAAATATGCATTTATGAATCACAACACCTCTAACTTTCTAGGTTATTTCCCTTTCACAGCACATCCTACTGTGGACTTCCTGAAGGTCAGTGTTTTTCTCCCAGTATTCCAGTTTCTTTAACCATTCCAGAATTGATCTCGATATACTGGTAAGTGAAAAGAATCTTGCCTGTGATGTAAAACACCACCACTCCATCCAGTCCATCCATTCTCTTTATTGAGATTTCAGTACAGTACAAGATTGCATTAGAATGAGAGGAGGTACTGCCTTATCTTGCACTCTAACCTTTCATTGTAAGTTTTAAACTCTAAATGAAATGTAGAAGTGTGTTAAGTCACCCCTAATTATAACATTTAGTACTTATAAATAATTTTGGTATATAGAATTTCTTGAGCTCTTCTATCAATGACAAAGGTTAAACAAATATTTTACATTCACATTGATACTGACTGACTGATACACCTTCTGTTGTGTATTAGGTGTGATGAAGATAAATCTATCATCACCATGGTAATTATGAGTTAATAATGATGTGTTTGACCATATCCCAAAATGGCTACAGACTATTATAGAGAGCTTAGCTGGGTAATTGAAAAACCACTTGTTTGTTAGACAGTTAATGGAGAAAAACGGTCATTGCTCTAGCCATCTCGGAATTCTATGTCTACCATGGTGTCAGATAGGTCATATAACTGTCTACAGTACATTATGTTTGACCTTCACCTAACTAACGGTAAAATACAGTAACCCCTCAATAAAATCCTATCTCCTGTTTCTAGGTTCCAAAAGCCACACTTTCCCTTGATTAATTGCAAAGCTGCCCAAAATGGATGTAGTGTTTGATGACCACAGTTGTCAAGTTGTTAGGAAAATAAAATTATAAAATCAAATCACAGCCAGTTTACTGAGAGGGATGTTTTGTGTCACACCAGCAATTTTTAGCTACAGCTATTAACAAGATAATATGTCTCATTGCTTGGCTTTGAATTACCTAGCTTTCAATGTCTTGCATACTGATGATCCCAGGAACCAGGACCATGGCACCAGTACAGCTGTTATATTTGTTAGAACCTGGAATAAAAAAATCAGATTAAACTAGAAAAACGGTGAGCCACAAGCTCACAAAAAATACCCTCTGCTCCCCCCACATAAAAAAAATCTATCAGATCAAATTTTTAAATAAGAGGTGCACATCTACATTATATCACAAAGATTGTGTGAAAGTTTCATAAAAATCCATTGAAGGGTTTAGGAGGAGTTGCGGATAAGAGATAGGTACCCTAAGGTGTAACAGAAGGACGGACAAGGGGGGGGGGTATAAAAAACCTTTCAATGTGTTACCAGTATAAAACAAGAGAGATTGGCAAAAATAACAAGGCAATAAAAACTAATTTTGTACATGATGTGCTTGTGTCTTGTTGAATACCGATTTGAGTTCTATATGACCTTGAACTTTGTGTTTGACATTGGAAAAAAATGAGTTACGGTATTGGAGCAATATTGTCTTTTCGTTTGACAGGTTTGATATTATCGTCTTTCATCTGATCTCATTTAGGCGTTTCTGTAACACATTTCCCAGACAACAAAAACATAATTGCTGAGTCATTTATTAGTTATTTGTATTTTTAATCATAATATTTTTTTGTATTCTTTATCAATTAACAAACATCCATTACATAAGTCAATGTGACCTAATATCATCTTAAGTAAATAAATAAAGGCGTTACTTCACGAAAAGACGAGCTGAGAGAGTGCAAGAGATATTCGTGGGTATGATCTATTATGCAGATGCTTAGTTCGTTATCGTTATGTGCCAATTTCTACATTACTGAGCACTTTGTCATTGTCTTAAGTTTCAGTATTTGCTGTTTAGTCTACTTTTAACAAGGAAATAATCGGCAGTAATCAACGTTTACTTAGGTTGTACATAAAACATGTTGTTTGTATGCGTCATAACAGTGTTATTACACAGATCATGTCAGGTCCTCACAAAATAGATAAAATACATTATAAAACGATTAAAAATATAAATGTTATAAGAATATTAGATATGCAGTGATAACTGGTGCTTTAATTGTTTTCTGTAATATCATGGATTATGCTGAAGTCTGAACTTTAACAGCTTGAATTTTGTAATCATGAATACCATGAAAGCAATTGCTTCCTCTCAATGAAGTAAAACTTTTAAATAACTTAAATGTGGTTTTGATTCAGTAGCCACTATGTACAATGGCTTTTTCAACATTCTTTAAAATTGATAACTACAACATGCATTACTCAAAATCATCATGTAAAAAGTGATTTGAATTGGAAATACCAAAGCAAGAGGTTCCCATATGGCTTTTCTTTACAGTTGACCATAAAAATTGTAATCAAGACCTATGGTCTGGTGTTGAGGACAAGTCCTCATAGCTGATGAGGTCATTGAAAGCCTCCACTGCATTGCAAAACTCTTTTGTTTTAAATAGGTATGACCCAGTTGCAGTACCTATAAATCTTCAGTCAATTTGTAGTTGATGGATAGGTTCATGGACATTTTGTGTGGTTAAAAAAGCTTTGGAATGGTTGTTTGTTTGACATCAGTGATGGCCGCATATCTGAGAGATACAAAATTGAAAACTTAATACAGTCTGTATTGCAATTGGTGCTAGTGCATAATGCAGGCTATTCATGTACATTCCTATACCCATGGTTGTTCATTCCTTAATTTCTTAATGTGTTTGGATTACAAAAACTTGTAATAAAATTAGATTACAAGTTTATAATCATAACAATATCCCATAGAAATAGGATATAAAGTTGTGATTACCAGTGGTTTGTGAAATGGCTTATTTTGACATAATGATTACCGGTACTTGACACTTAACATTTGTGTCAAATTGAAGGGTTCTTGTGTTTATAACCCAAAATGATGGACATTTAACATTACATTAGGTGATATCTGTTTAAAGGTATATTTTGTTTTATTTCTTATAGAACACTAACCACTAGATAATTGACACCTTTAGTGAAGTTTTCATTTTCATTCAGACTTCTGTAATGGCCATATCAGCATAAAATATGTAAAGTGTAGTTTTAAAACTCATAACAAACAGATAAAAACATCAGGTTTTAGATATGTTTAAAGTTCTTTAATCGCTTTTAAGTGATACCATTGCAATAAAACAAACAGAAAAATGGGGTTCATCAATTCTATCACCACAGTGGGGCTTCTTCCTACCATAGTTTGATTCATTCTCTGGGAAGATTCTGAGGGTGGTAGGTTGTTTGTTTGATTGTCAAGGATTGGTGGTTTTCTCTTGTACTCTTGGTTTCCTCTGCCATTTCAGAACTATTTACCTCAAGGTAAAATTCCATTCCATCCATATTTGCACCATATTTATACCCCCCCCCCTTAAAAAGTGTGGGTATATAGTGATAGGGGTGTCCGTCTGTCCTTCCGTTACACCTTAGGGTACCTATCTCTTATCCGCATCTCCTCCTAAACCCTTCAATGGATTTTCATGAAACTTTCACACAATCTTTGTGATATAATGTAGATGTGCACCTCCTATTTAAAAATTTGATCCGATGGATTTTTGGGAGGTGGGGGGTATTTTTTGTTAGCTTGTGACTCAAAGTTTTTCTAGTTGTATCTGCAAGACACATTTTATTCTTTTAAACACAGAGCCAAAAGATAACTTTCATCTTAATTTGACACCTTTAATAGGGATTGTTTTTATCCAGACTTTTGTAATGATCATTATCAGGAAAATTATGATGCATAAAATATGTAAAATGCTGTTTTAAAGTTTGTTTTTACATATCTTTTATATATATATGATTACAAATAGATAAAAACTTGCATGGCTTTTGGAATTGTTGGAATTTTTTAACTTCAAAAATTTGCACTGGCACTGTTAGAAGTGAAATTGAAGGAATTTTGTCATTATAAAATAAAGGTTTTAAGCCTACTAATATTTGCTTTATGGCTTTTGATATCAGTAGCTCATCTTTCAAAGAGAGAGAGAGAGAGAGAGAGAGAAATTAATGTTTTAGGGTAATTTAGCATCATTTTAGCATTTACAATGTTTATAAAGTTAAATTTTACATTTTGAAATTCAGAATAAGAAAATGGTTATAAGGATATCAATAGACCAAAGATCAGTTAATCAACATTTAATCTTAAGTTGTGGTATAGCCTTGCATGCAAGCCAGTGCTGTGCAATCACTGTCTGTATCTCGTAGGTGAAGGTCATTGTTACTGGGAATAGAAAATTACCAAAGCTTTTCTTTAAGAATGCAAAATAAGTTGATAGCAACTAATCAATATTTTTGGCGACATGTCAGATGTAAATAGGTTAAAGGTCAAGGTCATTTATAACAATGAATTACATGTTGGCATTTCTATATAAGAAATAAGATGACAAGTAAATGAAATACATGTACTTTGTATAAATTTCTGCAGTTTTACATGGTGATGCCTCAATATAAGTGAAATAATCTTGACCAAGTATTAACTCGTCATTCATGAGGTTTCAAATGAAGATTTAGATGAAAGGGCTGAAACTGACATTGAGATTCAAGAATGCAGTCAAATCTGTCTATAAAGGTCACCTATGAGAACCAGTAAAAGTTGCAGGTGACCCTTATATACAGGTTCAAATAACATGAAAAAAGAGTGATTGGGATAAACTTTTACTGGCCTTTAAAAGCAGGTGGCCTCTTCTATAGAAGTTTCACTGTAATTGAATGGAAAAATGAGATAATGGGGACATCTAAAGGGAGAAGAGATAAATTGAATTTTAAAATTCATGGTTTAAATGTACCAGAAATGTAAATTTTTAGGAGCATTATTTTGTGACCAAATTATCCTGTCAAGAGAAATTGTTTAAATTACATATAGACACATTAGATATAATTTTATAGGTGGCAGACCGATTTTTAAGCCTGTAGCAAAGCATCCTTTAAATTGAAGTTCAACAAAGTGTTTTGATTTATATGTTCATGAAATTAGTTATACTGTTATTTGGTGAAAACTGACTGAATAGGCAAAAATTTTAAATAAATATTTGAAAAGATTTCTCTCAGGACACGTTTGCCTTTTTAACATATAATTAAACAGATGAAGAATCTTCTTTAGCTAGTGGTAGTCTTTGAACTTTTTAACTGGATTTTAAATCTCTGGTAACCGTAGTGCCTGGTGTTGTTAATATTTAGATTTGGCTTGAGTTACCCACTACTTGTCATGGATATGGTGACACTGTTTGGATTTATAAAATTTGTTTTACAAAGGTGTTAAAAAAAGAAAAAAAAATACACCTTTCTATGATTTTGTTTTACATTGAGTAAATAACAGAATTTTCACCTGGACTCCAAGATGGATTTTTATGCCCTGTTTTATATGGTTTTATTTTATATACCTGTATGTTTTTCTCAGATTGACTATACCGGTAAGTTTTTCTCTTTTGAATTTTAAAATGTCATTCAATATTTATGAGTTTTGATTCAGCAATGCAGGTGTAAACAACATTATGAATTTTGAATCAGCAATACAGTTGTACACAGTATTTATGAATTTTGATTCAGCAAAACAGGTGAACACAGTATTTATGACTTTCAAATCAGCAAAATAGGTGTAAACAGTACGACATTTGTCGATTTCAGCAATACAGGTGTAAATTTTTACACTTATAGAGTATAGATGATTCTTTGTGCTATTGTATTTATTTTCTCATTTTGAAAACTGATGGTGAGTTTCCATTCATAAAAAGTCACTATATTTCATGCATTTAAATGACATGTATATATTGCAATGATAATTTTTGTTGTGTACATGTATTGATGTATCTGTTTATGATGCTAAGCTCATATTTGTTTTCAGAAAATGAATGTTGTTATTGGTTTTGAATGCATTACAGGATTTAGATGTAACTTGACCCAAATGTTTAATATATTATACTGTTGTGTAAAGTGTAACTTTTGTACAGTAGAATTATGATAACTTGGTGGTGTTTTTTAATAGTAAATATTATGGATATCTCAGTATTTCTGCTATAGATAAACAACATTGACCTGTCCGTTTGACCTTTCATTAAAAAATATTCATATAGGAGGGTCCACCCAATACATGTGTAGAGTTAGGATTCGTAGTTAATACATATATACATTGCCCATGATTAGTTTTCAGATCATCTATGTTTCCATTCCTGGTAGCCAAAATCGCCATTGGCTACTAATTTCTGAGGAATTCTTTCAAAAAGTAACCTATTTCAGCAAATTTGTGGAAAAATACTTTAAAATGGACTATATTTTCACAAATTTTGGAAAGTTGGCTACTAATTATTTCAAATTTGTGGAAACCTAGATCATATAGACGAAGTATACACACATGATCACTATTCTTACATTTACTCATCCATAATGAATATTTAAATCAAAGTTCAAGCAGACAGGTCAATGTTGTTTGACTATACTTAATTACTTAATCCTCTGCACCCCTGGAGGGGCATAGGGCCTCGACAATAGCTCTCCATCTGTCCCGGTATTGTGCAGCTCATTTGGCCTCTCTCCATGACATTCGGATCAACCTCAGATCGTTATCTAATGTTCTCCGCCATGTTGTTACTGGGCGCCCTCTCTTCCTCTTTCCTTGTGGATTCCAGTCCAGAGCATGCTTTGTGATGTTTGACTAGACTATCGATTTATTGATCTGATGGTCTGAATAAAGTAATTAAATGTATATGCAGTCTGAGTAGAGCTCATAGCTTTAAAACCTTTGAATCTACAGCACTAACCACTTGGCCACACATCCCAGTGCCACAATAGTCTTGACTTTGTATTAGCATTGTTATACTCCCCGCATACTAGTTTGAGGGATAACCATGCCTGTCTGTCCGTCTGTCTGTCTATCCATGCAGAATCGTGTCAGGGCCATGTCTCACAATTGCTTTAGACTACTGTCATAAAACTTCACAAGAATTATCTTCATGCCCGAAAGGTGTGTCATGACCTTGAACCAAGGTCATATAAGAAAATCCCAAGTCACTGGAAAATATTAAAGTCTCCAAGGTATCCATAGTATTGAAATAAAACCACTATTTAGTTGTCAGAGTTCAGCTGTAATAATAATAATAATGCATTTCATTTCTCTCAAATTAATAAATATTTTATTTATTATTTTTCAGTGTTTTACAGAGTAACAATAAATTTCACTGATCTCACATACACAGATCAGCTACAAGACAGATATAGTGCAGCGTTTCAGACACTTGCTGACAGTGTCTCAGAAGCCATTCAGGATTTATTTACTAGTGTTAAAGGACAACAAGATGTAGTGGTAGTTCAGTTTAGGTAAGTAAAATTTTTAATTACAGAAATTCTCTCTAATATTTGTTATTCTTCATGTTAATTGATTTTAAAAAAAAAACTCACACTTCAAAACTGGCATAAACATTGTTAATGAAGACATATGATCTGGTATTTAAGGCCTCAAGGTTTTTGGCTTCAAGTCCCAGGTAAGACACTGCTTTTACTGTGTGTATGTTCTTGAGCAAGCAAGCAACCACCCATTGTAACCTTGCCATGAATTAGCATCCTGTCAAAGTACTTCACTGAAACAAGGATATGGACTTGATCTGTTTGTAGGATTTGGACAAACATTTCTTTACATACAGCATCTTATAAAAAATATCTGGTCCCGTTTTCACAATCATTCCTTAGCTAAAATTTTCCTTAACTTAAATTTAGCAAATTTTTATAATCTCTTTTTGGAACTACTGGTGAATATTTTTGTCAAAACAAAATGCAAATGTTTTAATCTAGAAGTGATCTTAAAAAATGACACCTTAAATTCCTCCATGTCTATAAATTAACAAAATTATAAAGATTTGAAATTTTGCAAGATTTAAGTTAAGGAAAATCTTAGCTAAGGAATGATTGTGATACCAGGGCCTGTAATTTCATTTTAATGATCAAGAATGCTGATGCAAGATAATGCATATAACAGATGAAGAATTCCTTGCATTGCCTATCAGCTTGGATATTTTCTGTTATAATAAGATGGTTGCATAAACATTCTGCATACATCAAGCTAATTTTTGTAAAATTAGAAATTTTAAATAAGCTTCATTATTGTGCTTATAATCTTTAAAAGCTTTACAACAATTTCTAAATAACCTTCATTACTTCAAAATTGTTGTTCCTTTTAATAAAATTTTCTAAGAAGTGAAATTTCCATTACAACTCCCATGTTGTAAGTTAAAATAACAGTTCAAATAAAAATGTGCAAAGTCTAAATGCAGATTTTGTTCATATTTTCCTTAAAAAAAGAAGACACATGCAGAATATTGCACTCCTTGAAATAGAATAAAAACAAAATGCAGGAGTTGAGTAATGGTGTTTAACGTCCCAGTCAGGTGGTCTCAAGCCCTTACAGATCCCAGTACTTCTCACTGCCTAGGTTCAAATCCCACTTGGGACAGATGTTAGATCAAGAAAGTTCATTGGTTTTCTCTGGGCACTCCAGTTTCCTCCACCATCATTAAACTGATCATCTCTATATAAATGAAAGAATCTTAATTGGGATTTAAATCCTTGAATTACATTATATCAATACTTTTCTTATATTGCACATTTTGATATTTTGTCTTACAAACACATTGTAATAGTTGTTTGATGTTTGTTGTTGTTTTTTTTTCAGCCCTGGATCCTCTTTACTTGTGACATTTGACCTTGGTACTCAGGAATTTTACGATAGGAATGTATTATATAATGTACTCAATACAGCAGTGAATTCAGAGTCTATACCTCCATTTAGAGTTAGTCCATTATCCTTTAGTTTTAGAGCATTAAATGGTAAGTCTGACATTTCTGATGTTTTTGAGTTGTATATATATATTCATGTACTATGTAACGAGAACTATTCGTGATTTTTATGGTCAAGTTTCACTCGCAATAAGAACTCAGTTTTCTGCATTTTAAAAAATACAAGTGGTCTTAACTTCATCTAGATTTTCTATGTCTTAGATGAGCTAGGTGACAATTTTTTGTAAACCCTATGCTTTGTTGCTTAACTGTCCAATGATGATGTTTCTTCAGTTCTCTGCTATTCACACATATGCACACACACACACACACACATATATATATATATAATATATATATATATATACATGTACACATACACAGAAACATACATGTACACACATGTACACGTACACATGCATACACATACACACATGTACATATGCATACACATGCACACAGGTACACACACACCACACATGCATGCACGCATGTATGCATACATAACACACACATGTACACATACATAACACACACATGTACACAGCCACACATGCATGCACACACACATGTACACATACACACCACAACATACACACATGTACACACACACACACACTCACATGCACACACACACATACACACACACAGAGTGATCTAGTGATGAGCAATCTGCATTAGGTTTATGGACCACTTTCATTTTTTGTCTAATCCTCAAGAATATCGGCTAATACTGTACATTTTTGCTTAATAAAATTTCCCTTTGATATGGTAAATAAAACATTATGTTATGATGCTTGCTTATTTGGTTAAGATTTTACACTACTAATCCAGTGTAATGGATATGTAATTAGTGATATAATGAACCTTTTTTATGTTTGGGAAAATAAAAACACATTCTGACTCATTCTGGCAATGATTCAACACCCATCTTTTTACTTCAAACACCGTGCAAACACAATTATGTAAAAGAAAAAAATAATGGTTACTTTGCATTTTCTCATCCCATCATTTATATAAAATTCTATGCCGTAAGGCGACGTTCAGTGTTCGTTCATTATTGACAGCCATCTTTTACTTCAAATTCCATGTGTAAGGAATTACATGTTGTTAACTTTGCATTTTTTCATCCCAACATTTATGTAAATATTGTATGCGATAAGGCGATGTTCTTCAAATGTTATTGACACCCATCTTCATCATTTACTTCAAATTCCATGTGTAAAGAATTATAACGTAAAATGTTGTTAACTTTGCATTTTTATAAATATTGTATGTGGTAAGGTGATGTTCGTGATTCGTTATTGACACCCATCTCATCTTTTACTTCAAATCCATGTGTAAAGAATTACAGTGTAAAATGTTGTTAACTTTGCAATTTTCCCCAATCATCTTTAGTGGTAAGGTGTGTTTTGTGGTTGGTAATTGGCAAACATTTTCCTGATGATGTTTGTTTATCCTTGTGGTTTGAATGTGGTAATGATAAAAACCTGTCCTAGAAGTGGTTACCATTGTTATCATTGAGTGAAGTCTGGCTACATGTGCATTCGTGGTGATCTGTAACACATACAGTCAAACCTGTCTATAAAGGCCACCCAAGGGAACTAGTAAAAGTGGTCTTTATGGGCAGGTGGCCTTTATATACAGGTTCAAATTATATGAATAAAGAACAATTGGGATACAATTCTACTGGCCTTTATAAGCAGGTGACCCTTTTATAGAGGTGACCTTTAAGGCAGGTTGGACTGTATAATCAATCAGAAAAACACTTTTGTTGATCTATTTTCTTATTCACTGTCGAGATAGTTAAGGTGCATATAATAGGATGTGTGCCTAGTATGAATTAGTATGAATTTGTGCTTTAAAGCAATGGCTTATAGATTACAGCATCTCATACCACCTAGGTTTAAATTCCACTCGGGGCACAGACCATAGTGTGATGAAGTTTATCAGTTCACTTGTCAAAGTTGGTGGTTTTTTCAGAAACTTTGGTTTCCACCATCATCTCAAAATTGAACACCTTGGCATAAGTGAAAAAATCTTGACTGTGGCGTAAAACACCATTCTTCCACTATGCTCAAATGAGATTTATACATATCTTATGGATGTGTTAGAGGGACTTTTTAGTTTGGATATGGGCAAATTGTAAGATGGTCTAGTTTCTGGTAGGTCCGATTCTTAGCTTGGCACTTGTGGAGGTATTGGATTCTTTCTGGGGTATCCCCTAGCTCCTTTTACTAGTAGATTGTACTTCAGGACATGAAGTTACTTACTGGCCTTTGATGCATTGAATCCAAATAATGAATCTGAAATTAAAAATGATAATGTTTCTGTCAACTGAAGACTGCTTCGTCAACATAACATGCACCATCAGCACTGTGATTTACTACATATTAAGAACATCTGTCTGTCTAAGTTCACACCTTTGGCATTATATATAGGTCAGACATGTTCTTATTCAGATTAATTTGTAATACAAATGTACCAGTATTTGCCTGTTGTTTCTGAAAACACACACTTCATTCCTAACAAAACAACATGTCAAAACAGTTATTATTCTTTGTTATTCCTTGGTCTGGATACTGTCTGACATGAGATGTGAAAAAAAACTCTCAGGTTTGAAATGATACACAGATGATACCAATTTACAGTTTTATATACCATTTTCATGTTGATACCATTCATTTTTGCACCATTTCTGGAACTTGGTGTACCATCTTCATTTTGATACCATTCATTTTTGCACCATTTCTGGAACTTGGTGTTCCATCTTTGTTTTGATACCATTCATTTTTGAACCATTTCTGGAACTTGGTGTTCCATCTTTGTTTTGATACCATTCATTTTTGCACCATTTCTGGAACTTGATGTACCATCTTCATTTTGATACCTTTCATTTTTGCACCATTTCTGGAACTTGGTGTACCATCTTCCTTTTGATACCATTCATTTTTGCACCATTTCTGGATTTTTGGTGTACCATTTTCATTTTGATACCATTCATTTTTGCACCATTTCTGGAACTTGGTGTTCCATCTTTGTTTTGATACCATTCATTTTTGCACCATTTCTGGAACTTGATGTACCATCTTCCTTTTGATACCATTCATTTTTGCACCATTTCTGGAACTTGGTGTTCCATCTTTGTTTTGATACCATTCATTTTTGCACCATTTCTGGAACTTGATGTGCCATTTTGGTTTTTATACCATTCATTTTTGCACCATTTTTCTGGAACTTGGTGTGCCATTTTGGTTTTCATACCATTTATTTTTGCACCATAGACCATGCAGTCATCAGTTATTTAGTCAACATGTACTAAAGTGGATTACTAATACATAAACATGATTTGTTATCAGGTCATCCAATTATAACAACTTCTACAACAGCGCCACCTACTACAATAAGTACGCCAAGAAAATTTTATCCTCAAAATCGAGGAGGAGATGGTAATATTCCTAAACAGGATATTATAAATTTGTATCAGGCTTCAGATTGTTAAGAGTTGCGGTTGCTTTTGGTTTTATTAATCATGGCCATTTTGATACATCCAATATTGTATATTATGCTCATTGAATGTTCATTTTGAGGTTGTAGCCATTGCAATAAACTTGATATTAAATTGAACTTCATTGTATAGGTCATGTATTGACTGAAATATCAAGATATCTTCATTCATTTGAGAGATAGACATTTACGTGTAAAATTTAAATTTACTATCATATTGCCTGCAATCCGATTATCTTCTTGAATTCAAATTCAAAATTATATTGCATGATCACTTAATTAAAATGTAATATTATCATTGCTGCAGTATTATAGGAAAAAAGACATTTTGGTTGTGGTGTTATGACAGGTTCTGTGATGGGAGTTTTAATTAAATTGGTATTGAATTCATAATTATATCACTGATAAGTTAATAAAATATCGATAATCATACTATATAGATGCATGTGTCATATTTTCTGTATTGCAGAAATTTTGTAAATCTTAGTTTAAGTACAGGAACAGTTTTAAAAAGTTTTTCCTTTATTCAAATCTAGCAAAGTTACAATCAGAATCATTTTGTTAGTTATTATATCCCAAAAGTAATGTACCATTGCTCAGTAAGTGAGCAGTTATGGGTTTGAACCCGGACCAGGTCTAACCCAAGACTTGAATGTGGGAAGTGACTGTTTTTCGTCAAGTACTCGAAATGAGAGTCACCTTCTTTTGAGTGGGTACTTAAAATAAACAAGGTCCAGTGTCATGGTAGGCAAGGGACAATAAACAATCCTGTTGTAAAATGTCATCAGCACAATGTACAGGCACAATTCCTGCACCTTTGTCTATAGCTGGTGACATCTAGATATAAGTGAAATATTCTTGACTGAGACATAAAAACCAATTATTCAATTCAACTCGGTAATGAAAGTATGAGTACTGTATTTAAATTGCCAAAATATAAGAAATAAGTCTGAAACTTGGTACATGGATTATATTTAGACATGTAAATAAAACTGTTGTGATGATGGAATATTAGGAAAATAAAAGATGAAAGAAAAGAACAAATGATAGAGGAGTTAGTTATGCAGTTGAAAAAATAAAGCAAAAGAAAAAAGACAACAAACAATACAAAGAACAAATGAATTAATGATGGCTATATAACTGATCTTACATACATGCACACACAAACACAAACAACAAAGACAAAGTTCAAAGGTCAAAGAGGTTTGTTGTAATGATGTTACACAACTTCTGAAAAAAAATCTAGACATACTTTTAAAAGATCAAAAGTCTCGGGCAGGGAGTTTACTTTACTTTTAAAGGAGCTTCGAAACCCCATCTATTTCTTAGTATAAGATATTTACATAATGCATAAATCTAATACTGTCTAATTTGTGTGAACTTTCAAAAAGATGAATTTTAACCCTAACCCAATCTAACTTTTAATTATATGAACCCTCTAAACACATTATTTATAATGCCATCTAATTTTTGTAAAAATCTACAGAAAACATTAATTTTATCCCTATCCAACAGTGTTTGAACTTCTAAAAAACATAAATTTTATCCTTAAAAAACATTAATTTTATACCTACACGATTTAGCTGCACATCACATTTACTCCTACACTAAATGTACTCGACCTTTAACCCCTAGATGAAGCTAACGCAATAAAGATTAAACAAAATGTCAGATTGCCCAAATTCTTTTAACATATACACCCAAAGGTGTTGCTATTTACTGGATTAACATGTTTTTTTTATTTCAAGGTGTAATGTAAAACTTAGATTTAATAGTTAATAGATTTACACATCTAAATGAGGATTTTTTCTCAGGATAGGATATTTGTTTGGTTTATTCATGATTGTCCCTTTTTTGAAAATCCAGGTAAGAATTGTGTTAAAAAAAGAGGGACAATCATGAATTCAGCCAAAATAGGGAACAATAGGACTTAAGTTAAGCTTGGGGTATAGTTTATTCCAAAAAAGAAGGTAAAAGAAGAATTAAAAATATATCTTGCATTATCAGCGTTTTATTTTTAAAATTTATTCATAAATTAAACAAAATCACAGATAAATGTATCTAAATAAATAACTAAATAATACAAAATATAAACCCAAATAAAACATTTGAAAAAAGTCAACTAAAACATGCACATAAATAAATAAATAAATAAATAAATAAATAAATAAATAAATAAATAAATAAATAAAATGAAAATCAAAATACATGTAAAAATACCAGAGAAAACTACTGTGAATTTTGAGAAAATGTCTAACAGACACATTTTTCAATGTTTCTTCTTGAAATTTTAAAGATAGTTTCTACCAGTATGGAACTTTAACATAATTATATTATAGGTTTTAAAGAATATTTTATATTTTTGGGGTAAAAAGAAGCTTAAAAAACAGTTTTTAGAGAAAACCTGTGAATTTTAAAAGAATAATCTAATAGACACATTTTTCAATGTTTCTTTTTAAAATTTTTGAATAAAGCGTCTACAAAGATGAAACTTTATTTTACATATAGATTCTATTCTGTTTTTTGAAAATATTTTACATTTTGTTTTGAAATTTTAGAGGAATAAGTACAACTTTAAAAACAAAATAAATAATAAAATCTCCTTTAAACCTCTATGAAATAGGCATACATGTTATGTGATGAGTTTGCAATAATGCAATATCTGCTTATCATTTAATTCAATCTTAGGATAAGCTTGAAATTTCTGATAAAAAAATGCAGATATTTTTTCCACTAATTCAAGACAATAAAAGTTATAAATCATTCCATTAAGTCCACCAGGTAAAATTCTTACAGGTAAAATTGGAATAGACTATAATTGTTTGTTTGAACAGCACATCAAACCCAGAAAGGGACAATAATGAATATCTGTTTTTAAGGAAAGGGACAATCATGAACAGACCATTTGTTTGGGTTATGGCAATTTTATTGGTAATTTAAATGACGATTTTGTCTCCAAGATTGCATTTCCTTATCAGGATATTGGTTTCTGTTATGGAGATGTTATTTGTGTATTTTTACTTCCCACCCACATACATTACAGGGTATTGTTTTTACATCAGCCACCTCTAAGTGCCCATCCACCCTATATGTCTGTTATCAATTTGTAATAATTTGCTTTCCAAGCAGAAACTTTAACAAATTATTTTTAAAATGGATCAACATGAAAAAATCACCAGTCAGACATTTTATGTTTTCAGACATTTTCAGTCTTGAATCGGACCAAATCAGTTTGCCTGCCATGTACATACTTTGCTTTTGTGAAACTCAGTAAGATTTATTCAAACAGGTTTTGATTCACTAATATAATTTCCATCTGCAATTGAAATGCTGAGCTAAATTCATCAGAATTAGAGGACTGTCTGGATGAACATGAAAACTGAAATATTATACAGCCCAATAAATACCATAATATTACATGACTCAGTCTTTATAACAATTCAGATTGAATTCTGGAGTCTGTCATATAATGGTGTAATGATGATGTATGTAGTTATAAACCAAAGGTACAGCACATTCTTTAGACTAGAATATTTATTTGAATTGGCTGTCTGCATGAACATGAGACTGAAATATTGTTAAACCTCATAACATAATATTACATGACTCCGTCTTTGGTCTGCAATGTAATGATGATGTAAGGTAGGCATTACAAAGTTCAGAACCTGAAGTACAGTGATCTAGTATATCTGTTGAGTTTGAGCAGCTGTTCCAAAATATATAACCTGCCCAAAACTAAGAGACATAAATGTTTATAAAAACAGATGTAAGATATAATAATACAGATACTACCAGATGGTTAATATGTTACAATGGGAGGAGGAATACTTTATACTGTAGATACTATTTAGATAGTGAGAAGAACCACTAAGTAGATAAAGGCATATTGGAAAACCTAGATTGTCTGATTATATGCCAAAGTTGTAGTCCAGACTTTAACCTTGGACAAAATACAATACATATAAGTCTAGAGTTTGGAATCCAAGTCCATTTCCTGATTCTCTTCAAATTCAAATTTAAGTCTTTAATCAAGTCAAGATTCCAAGTTCAAGTTCAATTTCAGATTTCAAATGCATGTCCAACTTCTAAGTTAGATTCATGGTTCTAGGACTCCCAAGTCTATGTTTCAAGGCCAGATTTCATGTCCAATTTCAAGTCAAGATTCCAAGTTCAAAGTCCAAGTCCAAATTTAAAGTACAAATCCAGACTCCAAATCAAGTCCAAAAGTGAAGACTCCAATTTTAAATCCAGATACCACCCAAATATTGATTCCATGATGTCAAAGTTTAAATTTGGATTCCAGATTTCAAATTCAAGTCCAGACCAAAATCTACTCCATATTTTCCACTATACCATAGATAAGGAACTGGTATATTTGTGTAATAGACATCATTATATGCTTATTTTCATTCCTGATATTTTAAATATTTACTGTTTGTTTCTCTCATTTTGTAAGAAATGGTGTGTAGAGGTCAAGAACTTCCCCACACATTAGACTTTATACCATAGTCTTATATTTTCTCAGTGGTAAATGTTAAACATAAATTCACTTTAGGTAGAAATTGGCTGTTTGCAGGATATTTGTAAAATGGCAATATTGTGACAAAAACCATTAATCTTTTCTTTTATTGTTCAAATGTCTTATGTCAAACCCAAGACTACCATTTTCAAAAAGAAAAATTTTTCATTGAAAACTAGTATCTTGTGATGCATTGCCTGTCTGGGGGAATGCTCAAGTTGGCATTGTTTTCCTGTCTAAGCGAATGCTTAAGGATAACTATTGTGATGATGTCTGGTTTAACCTGGTGATGGGACTGGCATGCCTTCAAATCTGTGTCTCTGTCTCAGTTGCTTCACATCACTGAAACTGGTATAAACGATTGTCTGATGAGTCTGCAGGCCTAACAGATGCTTTTATTTGGAATTTAAGTCCCTTTTTTATGAATATGAAACAACATGACTGTTTCTAGGATATCCATTTTGTGGTACATTAACATGCCAATAAACAGCTTTATATGAATTTTCACATGGATTTTCATTTTGAGACATTCTTCCAGAAGGGACCTTAATAACTGACACCCCATGTCATGGCAGGGTTTGCATGTTAAAGAACCCTCCCTGCACGCTTTACTGAGCACACTGCAAAGGTAAAAATTTCTGCCACTTCACCTATAGTTAATGATTTCTAAAAATAAGTGAAATGTACTAAACTAGGACATAATTTCCCATTCAATGAATCAATCATTTTGATGATAAGTAAATGACAATGCTCTTTTAAAAGTGCTTATGAGAAAAAAAGTGATCAACAATTGTGATATACAGTAATAAAGTTTATATATATAGCTAATTTTTTGCATATCCTATATATACGTATGCACACGTGTATGCAGAGTATTTTTTGTTAGAATGGAATGTGTATTTGGTAGATTTTTTACCTTCCATGAATACAGCGAGATGTCTATCAGCGCAGATCTCAAATTAATTCCTGGTATATTTCTCTTATTTTTTGCACAATTAGAAGGTGCATGTGCATCCTGTAGAGCAGATATGCACCGACTGAAACCATGGTGATGGTATAAAAATGCAGTTGATGTTTATATATACAAATGTGCAGGGTTGTCTCAAAATCTTTTTACAGACTTTAACACAGACATGTTTTTCATTACTGGTAATAGTTAAATAAATAGTTTTCAACATGAAATTTTACTAACTTTTATCTGCGAGACATTTAAGTAGCCAAAGCAAACTGGTCTGTTATGCGTGTATTAATTGTACATACAAAAAAATAATGACCTGCTTACGAAACTGTGCTTTTAAATTTGTGTCAATTTATTCATGAAAAAAATGAGTTGAAAGATATTCTAAATTTTTAAATTTTAAGTGAAAAATTTACAGGAGTAGATATGTATTCTAAATTTTTAAATTTTAAATGAAAAATTTACAGGAGTAGATATGTATACTTTGTTAAAATGATTTAAATACAATTATTTGCCAAAAACAGCATTTTTGTCCCAAGACCATGTTTATTAGGAAGCTGATGGAGGAAATGAAGCAGTCAGTAAGATGACTGGTCAATGCAAGTATTATATGATGTCAAGTGACATTATCAAACCCATAATGTTGTAAGAGTGAGGTGGCATAAAATGCCACAGTCAAGATTCTTGCACTTATTGGATTTCAACCTAGTCATTGAGAGGTGCTGTGGTTCATAATGATCTACTCTCTAAGACCATTAGGCTGCCAGGGTTCTCTCAGTAGTGAGAACTTTCATTTTATGCTGATACACCAGGAATATATTTGCTAAATTTGAGAAACTGGGATATCCAAAATTGAGTTGAAAAGTAAAGGTCACGCTTTTTTTTGTAGCAATATATCATACCAGTAGTGTAATATGAACTATGTACAGGTTAAGAAATGTTAGACTATCATACCTATGGGGTACCTTTTAACCAAAAGGAAGAATGCTTGCTTTACAAATTGTTGGCCCAGGCTGGATTCCTGGTGCAGAGGAAGGGAAGTTTTTCATTGTAACTAGTACATATGTAGTATTTAAGTTACACTTTGCAGTTTAGTTTTTCAGCCTTATGGTTCAGATGTATGGTACTGGGGACTAATGGATCCCTGTTTATCAGTGAATTTATGGTAGAAATGATGACAAAATGAAACATTGGTCATAAGCATAAACTAGCTCCATAGTCAAATTTCAGGATTCCTCATATAATAACCCTAAATTACAAAACCTGATACAAGTTAGACATAAAAAATATGTGCAAATTTGTAGATTTAGTGTTAAAATCTGCAATAAACATGGAAAGTTATCTGTAAATGATCACTCAACTTCACTTAAGTATAGGCAAACAACATTGACCTGTTTCCTTGACCTTTTATTAGGAATATTCATATAGGAGGGTCCACCTAATACATGGGTAGCATTAGGATTCGCAGTTAATACATATACACATTGCCTGTGATTAGTATTCACATCATATAGATGAAATATACATTCGTGATCCCTATTACTTAAATTTACTCATCCATAATTAATATTTAAATAGAAGTTCAAATGGACAGGTCAATGTTGTTTGACTATACACAAGTAGTCCCATGGGACATAGAACATCAAGATGTTTTATAAAATAAGAGGTAACCAGGTTGTTTATGATCAGTTAGGCTCGTATATGCTTTGATTGCCTTTATGAACTATAACATAAATATTTTTGGTAAAAAAAAGTTTTTATTTATCAATAAAAGCAGATGTCGGATAACTTTATTAGCTTATTTAATGATAACAGTTATAATACAGTATATGACGGGGTATATACATAATTTTTTGCATGTTTATTAAGAAAGGTGTTACATCACTTTATGCAGTTTATGAAGATCTTATCAATCTGGGCCTTCATGGCTGAGCGGTCCCAATTTTACAATCATTTCTTAACTAAATTTTTCTTATCTTAAATTTAGCAAATTTTGGTAATCTCTTTTTGGAACTACTGATGAATATTTTTTTGTCAAAACTAATGCAAATGTTTTAATCTAGAAGTGATCTTTAAAATGACATCTTAAATTCCTGAATATCTTGAAAATAAACAAAATAAAGATTTGCAATTTTTCAAAATTTAAGTTAAGGAAAATCTTAGCTAAGGAATGATTGTGAAACTGGGACTTAGACTCAGTTTCACAAACATTTCTTAACTTCAATCTGGCAAATTTGAAATCTTAATAATTTTGTTAGTTTTTAAGATATTCATTAATTTAATGTGTGGTGTTGAAGATCACTCCCAAGTTTTTAAATCTAAATTACTTCTCATTTGTATAACTGTAAAATATTGTCAAAATTTGCCAGGTTTAAACTAAGAAAAATCTTAGATAAGGAATGATTATGAAACTGGAGCCTATATCTAGAATAAGCTAATTAGTCATGCCTTTGCTGACTTAATCCAGATCTCCTGTCACCAAACTCCTACACTGACATAAACCTCATCTCCTCTAAGCTGACTTAATCTCCTATCACCAAACTCCTACACTGACATAAACCTCATCTCCTCTAAGCTGACTTAATCTCCTGTCACCAAACTCCTACACTGACATAAACCTCATCTCCTCTAAGCTGACTTAATCTCCTATCACCAAACTCCTACACTGACATAAACCTCATCTCCTCTAAGCTGACTTAATCTCCTGTCACCAAACTCCTACACTGACATAAACCTCATCTCCTCTAAGCTGACTTAATCTCCTGTCACCAAACTCCTACACTAACATAAACCTAATCTCCTCTAAGCTGATTTAATCCAGATCTCCTGTCACCAAACTCCTACACTGACATAAACCTCATCTCCTCTAAGCTGACTTAATCTCCTGTCACCAAACTCCTACACTGACATAAACCTCATCTCCTCTAAGCTGACTTAATCCAGATCTCCTGTC
The DNA here is from genome assembly GCA_021292105.1 of Anadara kagoshimensis. NCBI lineage: Eukaryota > Metazoa > Mollusca > Bivalvia > Arcoida > Arcidae > Anadara > Anadara kagoshimensis. The sequence continues at coordinate 32,782,160 of CM037870.1, read as the reverse complement.
ACCAAACTCCTACACTGACATAAACCTCATCTCCTCTAAGCTGACTTAATCCAGATCTCCTGTCACCAAACTCCTACACTGACATAAACCTCATCTCCTCTAAGCTGACTTAATCCAGATCTCCTGTCACCAAACTCCTACACTGACATAAACCTCATCTTCTCTAAGCTGACTTAATCTCCTGTCACCAAACTCCTACACTGACATAAACCTCATCTCCTCTAAGCTGACTTAATCTCCTGTCACCAAACTCCTACACTGACATAAACCTCATCTCCTCTAAGCTGACTTAATCCAGATCTCCTGTCACCAAACTCCTACACTGACATAAACTCATCTCCTCTAAACTGACTTAATCCAGATCTCCTGTCACCAAACTCCTACACTGACATAAACATCATTACCTGTAAGTTTTACAAGTTTCTTTATTCTATCTGAGAAACAAAAGGAATGCCCAGAGACAAGAAAAACAATAAAAGTGTTGGTTAATTTAGACACAAGGAAGGGATTGTTAGTAGTAACCTAAGTAACACTTTTTTTAAAAACAAGAAATATTTCATTGTTACAGACAATTTAGTTGATATAATAAGTATAATAAGGTAATTTGATCATTCTGTTAAAAGATTAGATTAATATCTACAGTGTAATGTACCTCAAACCTCAAAGTAAGTTTTGATTTTATGATAATCTTCAATTTAAACTGGATTATATTTTGTCTACTGGCGACTCATCATCCCAAGACAAATGAAAATGACTGGTGTATTAAACTGTTACTCTAAGTGCATTGAACTGCAATGTGATTACCGATATTCAACATGTTAAAAAACTTCCTGCTCAAAGGCTAGTGCTCTCAGCTGAACTACAAACTTCTCATGTCTTTATTAAGTTTCCCACAGTCCTGATTGATTGAAATATCACACAAATTCCTTCAACTGAACTGCCCAGACAATTACATTCTTTTCATGTTGGTCCTGCAGTTCTGCATGTTGGGAATATGACACATATAATAGTGAAGAGAACAAACACAGAGTTGACCCCATTGCCTTTAGAACCAGAGCAAGTGCTCTTTCAAAGTGGCCTAATGGATAAGACGTCAGTCTACAAATCCAGGGTCTCTCACCACTATGAGTTCAAGTCCCGCTCAGACCACAGGTTGGATTTTCCTTGCCGTTGGCCTTTATTTGTTCACCTGGTGTCAGTATAATGTGACTGGGGAGTGGTACACCTGTCTGCGGCATACTGACTCTGTGACCTAGCACCTTAAAGTCGCCTGAGCACACCCTAGTACAAGGTAGACCATAAAACACACATACATTTCACATGCATACACAAACTTGTTGATAGATTAATGAAATAATTTTCGTCAGGAATAGCTGAAAAATTGCTGATGCGATGTGAAGCAACATTCAACCAGCCAACCATCTTTCGAAGTGATTGAGCCACCAAGATTGCAGCACATGTACTGTTATTGGACATTAATTGACATGTAATTACAGTGAGCATTACTGGTGTTATATTGTGATATATGTGTGTTAGTGTCTGATCTGGACAGAATTACTGAGGTACTGGTAATACTGAAGTAATAAGTGGTTATTTATCTAAAACAGCCCATCAATACATACCTAATCATAAGATAACAAGCTGTTGTATTAATCTGATTATCCTCGGTGGTTGGTCACTAGAACTCTAGGTCTGCCATGCTGGTCACTTACTGATATAACATCTTAACAAGTGGTATATATAGCTATTTACTCCATTCAGTTATTTACTTATTCTTCATTATTACACTTGTTGCTGAAGCTATCTTGGTAACACAAATAAATATGAGAGCACTCACTGTCAGAATTCTGAGTTCAAAATGCTGACCCAGCATTTTTATACCCAGTTACATATTTTACAGTTATAGCATATGTTATGTATGCTTGATTGGTTTTTGATTGAGCAAGTTATTGATTGAATGGGGTTTTACTTCCAGCCATGAATATTTCACTTATATTGAGATGTCACCAGTTGTAAATGAGATGGCAAAGAATGTTGACCTTTGCAATTCACTCAGGACAATGAGCAAGCAAGGTTTGCCATGCCATTTGTGGCCTAGGGCATCTTTTTTTTAAATTACAAAAAACCCTGTGACTTTCATTGGTAAATACACAGCGCTTAACGCAGGCACTGTCACTACCTGTTTGCAAGTCTATGGGGTCAGTTTTACAATCTGTTTTTGTACAGCGTGAACAAAGTGAACGCGTACATTGTCATCACTTTCTTCCAAGATATCGAGCTTCTTTGCTATGAAATTATAAGATATGAGTACACCTGGAAATAGTGCGCCTGGTAAATGAGCGTGAAAGAAGTATATCTGTTTTATCGTGAGATATGTATTCTGAGACGGGTAATGCATTTGGTTACATATGCACATTTGGAATAAATTTTTGGAATACATTTCGGAATCTAGTAAAATATTGCGACGGGATGCACCTAATAATTTCTGCAATTTGGCGAACTGATCTCATGTTTACAATAAAAAGTAGTTCGAGAAGTTTGCATCCTACGATGTAAAATCATAACTTTTTATGAAATAAACAGCAACGGCAGGTTGTTTAATAAATTCTTCGCGAAATCTACGGAAATTTAAATTTATTTTGAAGGTTATGATAACGTATTTTGATGTTGAGGCAATTGTGTCATATTTTAAAATGTTTATCGATTAGATTTTACTTTCGTGAAAGGGAGATAATTCGTACAGTGTTGTGTACAGTCGTTTTACCAGTTCCGAACAGGGTTTCATATAAGCGCTGCTGCAGACGTCATCCACAAGCAGAGGAAATAAAATTTATGTGGTGTAATAATACAAATGTTAACTGATTCCAAAATATCGACACCTGTCCTCAAAAACACGTGGTAGTATGTTTTCTTGAAAAAAGCATTTCCGTGATCACGATTTGTTTACATCGTTAAACTAGGTTACCAACAATCTGTCAACCTTTTAGGAAGCGGTTGAAGTTTAATATTATTTGAACAATTAATGCCCATGCATTCAAGTAGAAGCAAATTTAGAAAGTTATTTTGCGATTCCTTTAATTGAACGGGATTGAAATTTTAGATTATTCGGTAGTAAAAATTCGGAACTGGTGAAACAACTGTACTTCACCATTAACACGAAACGGGAATATTGTGAGTGATAATCAGCAGTTAATTAAAACCCAAATTAACAGCAAATGATCCAGTTACATGCAACCGCTAGAATGTACCCCCTCATAGCGACGGTAGGATCTGCAAAACTCTACATTCTCTCTATCCGAAATGACAAAACGATCGGGTACAACTTTTTTAAATTTTAATTACCGATTGTCTTTTTCATATATTTATGAAATTATTATTTTCTACCATTTAATTCAGCAATACATGGTTTGGTACATTGTTTCTTTTTCCAAAAAAAAAAAAAACAAAAACAAAAACATCCGTCGGACTATGCATTGATCGATCTTAAAAATGGATAATTTACCGTACATTTTGGTAGAGAGTAAAAATAGTGTGTTGTTTCAATTCTTTATGATTTTATATGAAAATAGAAGGTGGAAATTTATATAGTTGTACATTTGTCTGTAGTGAAGGCAGTCCTAGGTTATTTAAAATGATATTTGAAAATGTAGCCATGCATACTTTTAACTTCCTGATGATCACTGTTTAATATAATTTTCTCAAATTTAATACATTCTTAAAATGTCACATAGCCCTTAATTGGTTGCAATTTGATATGATTGTCACTAAATTTGAGGTAAAAGTAGTTGTAATGGTTTTCACATTCTGCTCAAATCCAGGTGACAGTTTGTATTAGAAGATGAGGATATGTTGTCAGTTTGGCATACTTTTGGTGTCAGTGGACTTTGCACATTAAACTAATTGATTAACAAGATCTATTTATTAACATGGCCACATTGATTAACGATGCCCATTGGTTAACATAATCCATTGATTAACAAGGTCTGTTGAGTTCACAAGGCCCCAATATTGATTAACAAAGCCCACTGATGAACAAGGTTCATTGAATTTCAAGGCCTATTGATTAACAAGGGTAATTGAGAACAAAGGTCCATTGCGTAACAAGGTCCATTAATTAACACGGCCCCATTGATTAACAAGACCCATGGATTAACAAGGCCCACTGATTTACCAAGACCCATTGATTAGCAATGTCCATTGATTAACAAGACCCATTGATTAACAAGACCCAGTGATTAACAAGACCCATTGAGTAAAAATGGCCATTAATTAAAAAGGCCCATTGAATCACAAGACCAATTAATTAATAAGACCCATTTAGTCAAAAGGTCCATTAGTGTAACACATTCTTCTGAGTAGCAAGGCCCATTGATTAACAAGACCCTTTGAGTAACAAGGCTCATACAGTAACAAGGCATATTTGAACTGCGGTGCTTATAATTCAATTATGGAATAAATCAAGACATTTTTATTTTTCCGCATATATTTATTAGGATTAAGGATTAGGAATGAATGATGTTCCAGAACAATTCTAATATGACATAGAAATTTTGTTACAGATTATTTGTTTTCAGAGCTGGATTAATGCAAATTTTCTTGAGATTATAAATAATTTTATTTTTCAATTTCAGTAAACATCCTTTTCAGTTTTTGCTAAGTGCAGTCAAACACATTTATAACGAAGCCCTTGGGAATCTAATTTTAACTTTGTTATAAAGCGACTTTACTATATTGTTATAAATAAGACTTGTATAGAAGAGCAGTAGGGCCAAATATTTGACTTCGTGCTATCCTTGTATTGGTTGTAAGTGTGTGCGTTATATTCATTATTAACTGTAGTATTATAATTTCATTTAAATTATCTATTACAATTTATGTAACATTTTGTTGTATTACATTGCAGATGGCGTTTCTTGTCCAGACTTTGTAGGAAGGGAACCCTCCTCCCTTCCAAGATCAGGAGACAATAGAGCTAATCTTTTGGTTAATAACATATTTCCCTGCCGAGGATTTGTTGTTGGTTGGAGGTATTACCGAGTAATTCCACGTTATGCTGGTTTTGTTGGTGTGTTTAGACAAATATCAGACTACCAGTTTGTCCTGGTAGGAAAGACGGAACTAAGACTCGACACAGTCGGAAATCATACAGTTTACGCTGATCCACCATTTTTGGTCGAGAAAGATGATTTTATCGGTATTTTTTATGACCGATCAGCAGAAGAAGGAGTCGTTGGCAGTGCTACTGCAGCTGATGTTTCTTCAGCTGAACTTTATGAAAACATCATAGTCAATGTCTATAATGATGGGATTGTTCAGGGTGAAACAATTGACATTCAGCCTCTACCATATCAGGAAACAAGAAGTACTTTTGCCATTCAGGCAATTATGGACTACAGCAATCTTGGTAAGTGTTACATTGAATCCATAACATAGAAATAATGACGGTGTTTCTTCCAGATCATGAAGTGACACTTCAATTGAAAAAAAGAGATCCTTATGAAAGCATTTTTCAAATGGCATGCAAATACTATATTGTTGCATCTAGGTATATTTATTTACAGAATGAAGTCTATAACTTGGTGTCAGGTTAGCGTTAGTGTGCTAGATAGCTACTACACAACTAACCTATTAACAAACAATGGCTGCTATTGAAAGATGGATTGAATGGGGTGATTGATTGATTGAATGGGGTTTTATGGTCAAGTAAAAATATTCTTTTATATTGAGATGTTGCAGCTATAGGTGAAGTGACAGAAATTTTTACCTTTGCAGTGAGCCCAGGGCAATGTGCAGGGAGGGTTCTTGAACATGCCACACCTACTGTGACACAGGGCATTAGTTTTTAACCTCTCTTCCAAAGGACCATGTGACTTTCATTTCTAAATACAGAGTGCTTGGCAATAGAACAATCAGTCTTGGTCAGGCCCAGCTTGGGTTTGAAGCTATACATGTAAATATAGCACTTCAGTTTGTACAGCATAATGTAAAATGGCTTCTTGTTAGAAGATTACGTCCTGTGAGTGATGACATCTTACATAAGAATGAATATTTTAATTATGAAGAAAAACTTGTTACTGTAATTATGTGTAGTCAGATTTTGGACTTCTTGAGGACTTAACCAAATGTTATGGTGTCTCTTATAAAAATGGTACATTGTCATAGTTATACCCTGCAAACTAGTTTGAGGGGGGTATATAGGGTATACATGATCACCATGTCTCTTTATCCGTCCATCCATCTGTTTGTCCATGTAAAATTGTGTCCGGGCCATCGCACAATTGCTTTTGACGACTGTCATAAAACTTCACATGAATAATCATCATGGTCTAAAAGTGTATCATGACCTTTAACCAAGGTTATATTGGAAAGGCCAAGATTGCGGGAAAACATTAAATGTTGGGGGCGGGGGTATTTGGCTTTCAACAGACAGTTCTAGTTTAATTTTGTATGACTTTACTGAATGAAAGCAGTACTTTCTTTCTCTGTGTCATAGATTTACTACCAGTGGTAACATTTTGTTTCAATCTTTTGTATTTGTTTAGAAACAGCAACCAGTCCTCCTGTCAAGGCATGTGGCGACGACCAGTTTACCTGTGCTAACGGGGAATGTGTGGAGAGCCGCTATAAATGTGACGGACAATATGATTGTTATGATGGTTCAGATGAGGAAAATTGCCGTAAGTATCGACGGGAGTCTTTGTATACCGGTACTTGGATATATGTTACATTGATTAGATCAGGGGTTTCAAAATTATGTTTTGTAATGGAAGGTCCAGGACCTCTTGCCTTTATTTTTGGCAGGTCCCACATAGAGTTTTGAAAAATCCAATATCACCATTGAAAGGTTCATGTCATATTGGACATGCGTTTCAATGGAGGTAATCTCAACAGCAAAATCATTTCAATGAACCATTTTGCTAAACAATAAACTTCCGAGAAAAGAGTTTGCTTTGTTTATTTCAATTCTTTTGATTTAAGTCATGTTTGCAAGGCCACATCAATTGATATTGCCACATGTGCACCATGGCCTGTGTATTATTCTATGATATACCACAGGTAAATGTTGATTAATTTTTAAATAGAATGCCTGTAGATGAGGATGAGGATTATTTTTTCATTTTAAACCATTTCAGCTCGGTTAAATGTGGTCCAAATGAATTCGCCTGTGGTAATGGACAACAATGTATTGCTGCTGCATTTTACTGTAATGGCCAAGTAGAATGTTTTGATGGACTGATGAAGAAGAATGCCGTGAGTATCAATACTTAATGATAACTGTCTGTTAAAATGCCACCACTATGGTAGCTCAGTTGACAGAGGTTTTTAATTGTGATAATGTTAAATGATAACATTTTTGCTTTTTAAAATAAGTTACTTAAGTTGTGGAGGATATAATGTTTCTGACTATTCAGTCCATCATAAGTTGTCCACTCTTTTTTTCCTAAACGCTTGCAGATATTGAATTGAGTTTTAGAATATGAGTTTAAGGTCAGGGTCAGATTTGCTCCCCTGATTTTTAAGGTATTTTACATAGTAATGACAGCCCTTGGACTGGGTTAAATTTTGCAAAGCATGGGGTATATGAGTTTGCTCACTAAGGTTCTTTCATTGAGAATCAGTTATAATACCTGTAGTTTATATTGTTGTTAAGACTTCCCAATTTCTCTCATTCAAAATGCGAAACATGCAGTTAATTTGGTACTTAAATTTCAAAACTACTTAACTCTCTCTCTCTCTCTCTCTTATTTGCAAACTTTAAACTTTATAATTAAAATTTATTTGCAGCTACTGCAAGATGTACAGCATCTCAGTTCCGTTGTTCAGATGGATCATGTGTGGATAATACTTTGAGGTGTGACACCCGTGCTGATTGCCCTGATGGTAGTGATGAATATGGTTGTCGTAAGTATTTAAATTATCTCCCTTTAAATTCGATAATTAACTTGTGTTCAGTCATTATTTATACATTTTGATTGTAAACAATAAATTTTTCATCTTTTTATAGTAAAACCGTGTGATAATGACCCTTGGCTACATTGCTCTCTCTGCCCTAGTTAATGAATTCCCAAAATCCATTTGTTCTCTGCTTTTCCTTAGTTGTCTCCCTTATATCAACAATACACAGTGCCAACTTTGACTGATCATGAATGATGTCAATTAATTAAGGTTTTACTGTAAATGAATGAGATAATGACATTTGTCTCAAAATGTGTTTTCTAAAAAATGTATAAATAATGAGTTTACAGTTGTTTTTTTCAGAGGTGTAATATTTTCATTAATAATTTAATTTCAACACTGTTTTTAATTATTAATTGCACTGCTTAATCAATTTTGTATTCAGAAAAAATAACAAAGTTTTACTTTTTAAATTTAAAATCTGATTTTTTATCTTTCTTTATCATTCTGTCATATTAATGATGTATTTTCTCAAGTGTGTTTTGTTTTTTTATAATAACATGAATTTTGTCTATGCCAAACCAATTTCAAGATTCAGAAGAAATAGTAATGGTTCCTGCAGTCACGACTTTGAACTTAAATTTCTTTGATTTTGAAATGCATTTAGCATCCAATCATTGTTGTGATGATGACAGTTAATTAATTTTGAGATTTTATGTTTTTCCTCCTTTGTCACAATCTCATATTATTTTATGTGTTTCATCTTGATGAATTTATAAGTTGACCACAAAACAAAAATTAAAAAAAGTGTGTTGGTTTTGAATTAAATTTTTTGCATTTAAAATTATCAGTGTTAAAATTGTTGGCTGTATTTTATTATTTAGATATATCTGTTATTTAAAATTCATTTCACTTTTAAATTATGAGTCCATGATCTTAACAACATTGTTTTTTTTTACCTTTGAGTAATTTGAAAAAAAAAAAAAAACAAAAAAAACACAAAAATCCTCATGCTTATCAGCATGTCTAAGTAGACAGTATGCAATGATGTCAGTTATCAGATGCACTAAATCCAAAATCAAACCAAATTTCTTTTGCACCAAACTCATTTTATTACTGGCAGAAATTTAATCTGTAAAATTACTTTTTAACTGGTGAAATTTACAAGTAATAAAATTGCCAAGTAAACACACAGGAGTTAACTATTGACATACCTCACCATGCCTTAGTCAAGATTCTCTCACTAACATGCAGACAGGCCAGCTCTGGGAAGGTGGAGGAAACTGGAATAAGTAAAGAAAATCATAACCTACAAATGAACAACTCGTAACAAACTGCCAGTGTGGGATTTAAACCTAGGCAGTGAGGTTCTGTGACCTGTAAATGCATGCTTAGGAGTACTTGCATTTAGATGTAGAAGATATACAAATCCAAACAAAAACATAGTGGATGTTGAACATTTAGCAAATAATAGGTTATATTTAGCAGAATAGGGTTTTTCTAGATGCAAGGACAAATCACAAGATTAGTAAATGTTCAAAGAAGCACTGGACAGTCTATGATTTGAAGTAACAAATAGCTCCAGGAAGAATCTTACTGCAAGGAACACTTTTATATTTGAATACAAAGTCTAAAGATTTCAAACAAGATTTTAAGTCTTAATTGAAAAAAAATATTGTTGGTGCAAAAAAACTGGTGATTGGTGCAAATTAAGAAAATCTCCCAAGTTTTAGATGTTAAATGTTACGATTTTGTTAGATATTGTTTTGCAATAAGTAATAGAATTCAGAAAAATGGGGTTTTCAATTCTATTTCTCTTTATTACTTATAAATGCATCTTGTTTCATGCATGTCCACTTCAAAAGTCTCCGTACCATGTCAGCCAGGAGAATTTAGATGTGAAAGAGGTCTATGTATAGATGAACAACTTCGCTGTGACGGACACTTTGATTGTCCCGATACAACCGATGAATTAGACTGCCGTAAGTTAGATGCACCAGAAAAGTGATGATCTCGATGTTTTTCTTTTATCAATTTAATCCAAGTGGCTGCAACCTTCCTTCAGCTTGGGAGGTACAGAGGAAATATCATAGCTGTATACCCCCATTTCCTCTGAGTTATCTCCCCCTAACTACCAATCTAATGGCTGCTGCATTTACAATCGTCTTATATTTTGGTCATTTTAGTTCATTATAAATTTTTAATATCACATTCTAAGGTTTCACACTTCATTATTTTTGCATACCTTTTCCACCCTTGAATATTATAATGGTATGATCCATTGATTTTTGACCATGCCATTTAAGTTCTATTGGGATGGAAGGTTGATGCAATTCACCATATATGAGTATTATTTTAAGATTCACATATATAGGAGATTATGTCATGAGCATGCTAATGTTGGCATATTGATTATTTTAATTTGCTTCAGTATAAAGGGTAATAATGCATTTGCAAGTAAATATCCTAACTTTTAGAGTAAAAAAATATTAAATATTATTGGAAATATATCCAAATTGATATACATATGACTGTAGAAATAAATTGGTCAGATAATGTGAAGACTACCATGAAAATACTTTAAAACTGCATAATTATTAAAGATAGAAATGCCAAAATATTTAATTTTCAAATGTTTTCTAAATATTTTAGTATTTCTTACTTCAAATAAATCAAAGAATCTTTTGTTTTTGCTCTTTTTGGCTCATCTGAGCTATAAAATAAAATGAGCTATATGGCAATAATCCCTTTTACAAATGGAGAGGGTTTTTTTTAAAACAAAAAATGCAGATTTACTAATTACATGAATTGGTCTGAAATTATAAAACTGTAATTGTTGAATTTTTGTTTTGATTTCCACTTTCAATATAAATTTAACAATTTTGAGACATTTAAATGCAGCACCATGTAGATATCTGATATTTGGGTCACATAAAACAGACATAAAGATAGAGTAGTATTTACCTGTTCAGGTGTTGCAGAATTTTTTGAATGGGAATGTTTTTAAAATATTTGAAAGAACTTATTTTGGTACAAAGAGAAAGCATCACAAGTACTCTATAGCCAGAAGTATTGGTCAAAGGGTTTTATTTTCCTGTATTCAACTCCCAGGAGTCAAATATTTCAAATCTGTTCTGATATTGAATTGTTTCAAAAGTAGCTCTATGATAATCTCATTGTTCAAAAAATTTCTTTTTCTTTTGTTTTATCATTTCAATATAATTATATATTTGTCCTTATTAAGACATTTTTAATTATAATTACAATCTCCTTAACTTGAAAGGCTAACAGTATCTAGTTGATGTTGAATGTACTTGTGTGTTTTGAAGATTTTCATAATGACTGACTAGTTGAACATTTCCAATCAAACTGCAGATGATAAGCTATTTGGTTTCACAATCACAGCCTAACCATATTTTCCATAATCAGCTAAAATTTTGTAAAAAATTATCTTATGCTTATAAAAATCTTTGCAAAAATAGAAAAAATGTGTATTTCATAACAAAAGATTAAGAACATGTAGATCTTTTAAATAAAACTGAGAATAAGAAACTCTGTCCTGTTAGCACAGGGTTATGATATACTTGTGGTTCAGACAGTACTGGTACATGCTTTTTCCTCTTTAAATATTTCTGGGTGTATAGTTATTTTTGAGATTTGATCATTTTTACAGTTTTGAAGTGGACATGCAAGGTTGCGTTGGACTTGTAAATGCAGCAGAGATGCGAACGTGACTCTGATTTAATTTGCTTTTATTTAAGTTTAATTATTTAAGCTTTTGTTTATTTTAAAACAAATTTTTCTTTCTTTTTAATTTTCTTTTTCTCTTTTACTTCTTTATTTTACTATAATTATTCAGTTGTATCTTTGTATTGAGCAATTAATTACACTGTTATGTATATATTCTGGTGTGTATTATATATTTTCTATCACAAGTAAATCTAAAAGTGCATGTTTGTTGAGCATAATATCATGATTTTGTGGCTTATTGTTGCTTCCATTACCGCAGTTAATTGAAAACAAAAAATTAATTCTTTACAAAAAAAAATTTTTTTGTATTCTTTTAAAACCATTAAGAATTACTGATAACTCCTGTGGCACTTAATATATTTTAATCAAAGACTAGAGACGAGTTTATATAAGACCTTGGTCATGTTCTCAAATCCATTTCACATTATTTATATAGAGGATCTTAGACGAGTGGGGGTTTAATATGAAATTTATTAAATGAGTTTAATAAATTTCATATTAAACCCTCACGAGTCTAAGATTCTATATATCACATAACTCAAAATACCGAGGCATAATGACATGTACATATTATTTGATGCCATATAGAAACGGACGATTTCTATTTAGGTCAGACAAATCACCTCAAAATTAACTGCACAAGTAAGAATATAGTTCTATTTAGTTATAGTAAAAGTAAATTAATCACCTAGAAAAAAGACATAATCAGAATGTAAGTTTAAATCATAATATTTTTCCGAATGCATCAAAATTATTTTTTAAAGAATCGGAAAGTCTTCAAAAGTCTAAAAATAAACAACAGACTGACACAGTTTTCATATGACGTCATTAGGCACGTCCACTACGTAAATCAGAAGCGTGATAACTGATTACGTCACAATCAAGTGATATTACATGGGTACCTGTGTAATACGAAAAATATTACACAGTTTTATTCCATCAATAAACAGGAGGGTTATGTGATATATGTATATATATAATTTTCATGTAGGTAAATTTGTTTTCCTTATTTCGCACTAAAGAAATTACCGCACATGAAAATATCTACCATTCAGGTTAATATATCATAATATGTAGAATAAACACCCACTTATATTGGTTATGCAAAAATTACACGTTGCGAAATGCCAGATTTCAGAATTTACAAAATTTTCAACCCAAGGAAGATAATCCCCTTATGAGTATGTGTTATGTAGCATTGATTGTATGCTTCCCTTTTTTTTCTTTGTGAATAAAATATTGTTTAAGTTATTTCTGCTCCATTTTAAGATCTTCGAATATCGTTATCAATCTGGTTTTAAAGTATTTAGGGTTTCTTGTTTTAAGTGATTTTGGGCAGATGAATGTTACCGTAATAATTTTATGCATGCAAGCAATGTTGACAGCTCTTTATAATTTGCGTGTGTTTGTGTGCCGGAAACAACAAAATGGTCAAACAGAATCAGTTCATGCTCTTATTTATCCAATTATTGAAAGATGGCAGGTATTTGCAATGTGGTAAATGCAAGTTTGACAGTTAATGTATATGATTTAATATAGTAACTTCATTAAGTACCAATATCTATAAATCTTTAGTCTTTCTTTTATGGTTCCACTTACTGCAAATTGGCTCACTATATATTTTCTTTCAAGATATTTTTATGAACATTATTATATCCGATGCCCATTCAAAACTGAGCGTTTTATAATAAGTGGTCCTATTTGGCAGATTTATGCTATGTTTCCATTCCTGGTAGCCAAAATCGCCATTGGCTACTAGTTTCTGAGAAATTCTTTCAAAAAGTAATCTATTTTAGCAAATTTGTAAAAAATTATTTTAAAAAGCACTATATTTTCAAAAATTTTGGAAATTTGGCTATTAATAATTTTTAAATTGTGGAAACCTAGTTTATGTGTTTGTGTATTACTTATTTTGTGCTTTGTTACTTTTTTGTTGTACCAGTATAATTGCTTATTCTGTCCATTGCTAAATAAATACTATTCAGTTGCAACTTTGTCACAGTCCATTTAAATTGATAAATCCATATTTAAAGAATGTTATGTTCAAAGACATCTCTTTTACATGGTTAGACAACTTAGTTATTGTCATTACTTGAGCTTACCTCCTCAATAATTATGATTACTCAAAAGACGGAAAAACTTAGCTGATTTTGTAGAAAAAGTATTTAAGTCTTTCTAAATGATGTTCAGAAGAGCTTATGTCATACCCTCGGTGTGGCCTGGTGTGTGTGAGTGTCCAGATCTAATGATTTATTTGGACTAAATGTACATTTGACCTGTGATGTTTTCTTTATTGTTTGTATGATATTTTTGTTGAATTTATCTTTTAATTGTATAATGCATATCTCTATATATCTCTACATGAATATCAGAATTGCTTTATTAAATTTTTTCAGCATCATCTTCAGGCTGACCAATTAAATTTATTAATTTGTCCTTATCAGTACAGTGTTAGTGTGCAAGATTGCCATTTAGGTACTTTTTTATTGTTAAGTGTTTGATTTTGGTAAATTTCCATACAAATAGTTGGACTGTAAAGTACTTTTAATTAAAAAAAAACGCCAAAATGGGTAAAATCCGTCTAATTTGACCTTTTTATTTTATGCGTCCATTTATCTATTTTTATGTACAAATCCGTCAAAAACGAATAAATCTGTCGAATTGGTCAGCCCGCATCTTTTCTTAGGTCTAATTTTTGATGAAGTAAGTGCATTTTAGTACATAAAACATTTGGTTGATGGTAAACATTACTTTTAATTAAGATAGATATATTGAAGATAATCAGGTACACATACTTATGTAAGAGAAGACATAAAACATACAGTACAGGCCTGTCGGAAGTTGAACACTAAGCTATCGAAATAGTGTCAGATCGGTAGCTCATATCGGCCTTTCATTGGCTATATGTCATACTAGAGCTGTAAAATGCTCTATACAAGAATAGTCCGAAGTATCGTGTCACGGTACACGCTAAAGACGCCTCTGTAGAGTTCGATAAAGAGTAGGCCCCTGCGGCTGCTACATAGGACACTTACCGTACAACTAAAAACCCATTCAAACAGGCTGAGCAAAGCAAGCAAGCATACAGCAGCTGCAGTCTATCTCGGTAGCTTTTCAGTCACTAGTTATCCATATCTCAGCCACTTAGCAGCTGAGCTTAGACTACCTTTTCATTAGCTCAGTGTTAAACTTTTGACAGATCTGTACCAGGTATATGAAGACATAATACATACAGTACAGGCCTGGCCAAAGATGAACACTAAGCTAACTAAATAGTGTCTAATCGGCAGTTCATATCAGCCTCTCATTGGCTACATGTCTCAGCCGGAAGCTTTTCAGTCACTAGGTGTCCAAATCTCAGCCTCAGACTCCTTTTCGTTAGGTCAGTGTTAAACTTTGGACAGGTCTGTACCTTCCAAGTCTAGCCTGGACATTATGGATAAGGATCTGGTGGATAATGTTACATATATACCTACTGGTTGTCTGATAGTCATAGAATTTACCATCAAAACTTGTGTTGGATTACTGTATATTCTATAATAGGGCATCTGCTTTATTTATTTATTCATTTATTTATTTTATTTATTTATTTTATTTATTTACTTATTTATTTATTTATCTATTTATTTATTTATTTATTTATTTATTTATTTATTTATAAAAAACAAACATACTTCTGTAAACCAACTTTTATTGGCATGCGATTAACTTTTGCATTTTTCGTGAGGAGAAAATAATCAGGAAAGTTAATCGTTGCTAATTTGTTTCCGAAAATGATTTTATTAATACCAAATGCTCAACTAATTTCCATATCACGAAAGTTAAAAGTTGTGAAATGGTTTTTATTAGCGAATCCAAACGTTAATATCGGTGAGTAAAAGTTGGTTTACAATTATCCATATCTAAATCACAATCCTAAAGCATTGGTTATTTAAAAAAGAAGAAGAAAAGTAAGGCATATTTTGAAAATTTCAAAATCTTAAAACATAAGTGTTTGTTGATTGTTCAAATAAAAATTACAAGGGAAAAATATATGTTGTAAATTCATCTGACACTGTGTGAGATGAATAGAGCTGTGATATAAAACACATTACTGTATCTAGTCATTATATTCTACATGGTCATTATACCAACCATTTACTCATTGCTGAGGAGTCGTGTCTTATGCAGGTGCCCCAATAATTACAACCCCATGAAACAATGCCAACTTTAGTAGCATGTAGTTATTTTGTTGTTTGAATGTCACAACAGTTAAAAGTTATTGCACAGCAAGGTTAGGTTTTTATTACAAAACTAAAAACTATATAAATTGCACCCTTCTCCTTTCCCCCCTCCCCCTACCCAGTCCATTTAGAAGCAATTAAAATGGACATTACTTGTAACAGCGGCTTATACTGTAAACAGTAATAATGTATAACCAAATACTTTTACAGAGATTGATTGGAAAAAAATGGATATATGATGTTATAGCAAAACATTTACACATGGTAAAAATAAATATATGTCAGAAAAATAAAATTTTCAATGTCCAAAAAGTGAAGAAGTTAAAGATATTTAGAAAAAGTTATATGTGTGCTACACTACTGTAAACATATTTATTTTTCGAGGTGTACTAATTTCCAATTATTTTGCTGTCGTTTGTTTTGTTGTGCGAAAAATTAATACCAAACAAAAATTATATTATGCTTATTATATCATATTGCATATTTCCAAAATGCGAAAATCTTAACTACATGGATATGTCTAAATTTCCTATACTGCGAAAATAAATACACTCGAAATTAAATATGTTTACAGTATTTGATCAAAACAATATTTATAATAATTTTATTTCTGAATTAATACAAGAGTATTATGATTAATTTTGTCACTTCTTGCTCATAAGTGATACCAAAATAATAATAGATAAGAAGGATACTTAATTGTTATCAGATTGTACTGTATGATGTATGCTCTTCAGATTACCTATTGTCTTGTTCTGTTATTGTATCTCCTTCCTATGATTATTACCACACCTGTCAGATAAATTAGATATATCTTTATAAATCTGGTTAATCCTTAATTTTACTTGCAGCCACTCAGCCATCATGCCAGCCTGATGAATTCACGTGTAATGATGGTAATTGTGTTGATCGTGGATATGTTTGTGATGGATTCGCTGATTGTAATGATAATTCAGATGAAGAATCTTGTCGTAAGTTCTTTTTCTTCTATTATTTTCTTGTGTATGTGTGGTGTATGTGTGCGTGTGTTCTATATATTATAACGATGAACACACTTAACAGGTTTATAACATTGTTGTCTACATTGGTTATTCTGTCACAGGCAGGTAAGAAAAAAACTTTTTTGTTTTGTTTTTTTATTTTTTTATTGCAAGGATGAAAAAAAAAAACCAAGAAGTACAAGCATATAGAAAAAATATCACCAAGGGATTTACAGTGAAAGTGATGTATACTTTGTTTATACTGCAGTGTTTGTTTTGCTTAACAAAATAGGGGTTACTTATGAGAGATACATTGGATAGGATTTTACTTTGTTCAGTTTTTTTATAATGACCTTTTACAGTTTCACTACTGGCGAGGTTGGAGACATGTTGGTAATTAAAGTCTGTGAACTCATGGTTCAAGATTGACAGTAACCTTATGATGGAATGACATACCATAAAGGAGTTTTTTGTTCTTTCAGTCTTGTTCTTACACCTTCAAAATCATTTTACTTGAGAATGACAACAAAATCTGATTACACCATTCTAAGAAGACACAGATGTTGGCATGGAATATTAACATTTGATGCAATATTTGTTTACAAATCATGTTTTTTGAGCAAATACGTGAGAAAAAGAATCCTACAGTGTAAAATAGAAATATCTCAAAACTCAGATGAATATTTTCAATGTTCAGCACTCTGAAGCTTGTTCTGAAAGTAAAATAGTGTAAACCAAATTATATTCATGTGTGATTAACCTTTCGCTTGTTTCTCAAGGACAAAATAATCATAAAAGATAATCGTGATTTTGTTTTCGAAAAATGATTTTATTTATACCAAGTATTCAGCTAAAGTCCATATCAGGAAAATTACTAGTCACAAAATGGTTTTGGCAAAAGAGTTGTAAAAGTTACTATCTGTGAATAAAAGTACGATTTTAGTATTCTTTTGCATCTGAGATATCTCTTTCTTCCATATCTGCTCATGTAAGATAGGGTTTTTCCCTATGTGAGATACGCTTATCTCACATGACCACGTGACCTTTAGTGACGTCACAATCAAAAGACAATTTTGAGTGCGTTTCAAATGATAAGTATTGGATTTTTTAATGAACCACTTTGTTTTGCAGTTTATACAATTTGTATAAACCAAAATCTGGTACGATCTATCCAATGGTCATATTTATTTTAAAGAAAAATGTCGAATTACAAAGTTAGATTTTACAAACATGGCGTCGATGTCTATGTTCATCGGACCTGAAGCCAAATATTGGCACTAAAATGGAAGAAAAATAATCCATTATGAGTTGATCCATGTAGGATAGGGAAATCTCACCCTCGGGGTTTAACATTTCTGGTCAGAGACTCGGCAAGCCTCGTCTCTGACTGAAATGTTCAACCCCTCGGGTGAGATTTCCCTGTCCTACATGGATACTCATAATGGATTCTTATATTCTCGTACCTCGGACAGAAAAATCTCACGCGCACACCAGTGCTAGATTTTTCTGTCTTGTTCAGTTTGTCTGGTACTGCCTCACGCGACAATTGAACAATCAGGATGACGTATCCGATCATTGCGCTTGACGTCATCAAAACAAAGCGTTTCTTTATTTATTTTTCACATATGTGTTTTATTTTACTTTTTATTCAAAATATTTCATTGTCAAAGTTTTTTATATTTGCATTGAATACAAATCGTTAATATTTTAAAATTTTGAAAAGTTGTCGATGGGATTATTTTCTAAGGGCAGATTTGTACAATGCATTAGGTGCCCAAAGCAATGCAAGAGGCCCCATGAGGGTACGTGTTTTGTTTTGTATACACAGTTATAAACGCTTAAATGGTACGAGAAATAGAATCTATCACTTGTTTGTGACCGATACCGGTTGATCTCAGTCTCGGGTGCTGTGATGTAACATATCCCAATCTCCGCAAAGCCTCGATTGGGATATATGTTACATCACATCACCCTCGACTGAGATCAACCGGTATCGGTCACAAACAGGTGACAGATTCTATTAATCTCGCACTGTCACCGATAATGGATTATGTTATTCTCTTTAGTTGCCTTTATAAAAAGGTTTAACTGTATTTTACCGTATATTTCCACAGATACGTCGCAACTTTTTCACTAAATTTTAAAATTTTAAAATGCAATGCGACTTAACTAGCCGACATTAAAATATTTTGATAATCTGTCTCGAATTTTCAAGGCATTTTAGAAGATCGACAAACCGGAAGTTAAGGTATTTTCTAGTTGAAAGTAAATTTTCCTCTTTATTTTATTTTTGTTATTATTTTTATTATATGTGATATATTTTTTTATTATTAAATTTGACCAATAAAGTCTTTGAAATAAACAAATAATTAATTAATTAAGGTAAGTATGAGTCTCATTTTAATGTTTTAAAGTTGTCATGTGTAACAAAATAGCCGTCGGCAAAGAAGTAAATACCTGGTCACCTGTAATTAACTTTAAATAATCAAGTCCTCCCGGTAACACCTCGCGTGTGTCTTGTTTGTTTAATGATTGAAGCCATTCCAGATAACTTATCCATTGATATAATCGTCCATGTTTACCGGTACCTATGTTTATATATTGAAGAAGAAAGCGTCGCCATTACAAACACTAATTATATATTCCTATGTCAGAGGTCATACGGCACTTTCGTATTTTTCGGTTTGAGTAAAAAATGTCAGGATTGCCGATCGGGATATTCATAAAATTTATTAAAATTTAATTTGCAATTCCAACGACATGTTTAGATTTTAAACGCAACAAAAATGAATACAAATTATTCTTTCACAAAAGTTCAAACAACCGGAGGTCGTCCTAGTTATTGACCAATACTCTCGAATGCAAAACCACATGTCATTCTGAACAATATAAAATGGCGATATTTACCCCCGAGTAAACAATAGATCGTCAACTTTAACATAATACCGACAGTCCAGTATTATAAAATCTGAAACATGAGTCTAATAACGCTATAAGCGACCCCCTTATTTAAACAGATCATGCTATACATATCGCAACCTCTGCGCATGATCAAACTTTGACTTCCTTTGTCGGTGACAACAACATGTGAATTTACCGATCTCATGATCGGGAGCCAAAAAGTACATGTTTTATTCAAGCAATATACATCATTTGTATCCATAATGTAAAAAATAATATCTACATACATGTTTAATTTACACAAGCTATTCAAACAATATTTATTAAGAAGAAAAATAATAAATAACACCGGTAAAAGCTTTTGTTTCTTTATTCATGGAATTGAAAATCAATGGCTCTTGCTGAGCAAATCTCGAATTTTCTCTTGCAAATTTTTGGCTGCGACGTATGTAGACGACCTTTAGAAAATACTGGGCTTGCTGGCCTGAGATAGGGGTGCGACGTATCTACTGGGGCGACGTATATACGGAAATATACGGTAGTTGTAAGTGTATACCGGGTATGTATATTTATGGACTCTATATTTTGTTGATATTTGTAGCTACTCTTGCACCAACCTGTCCAGAGGGTCAATACAGATGTGATGACGGCGCCTGTGTGGCACCAGATAGTGGATGTAACGGTATTGTGGACTGTGCTGATAGGTCAGATGAGAAGCCAGAGAAGTGCGGTTAGTATTTATCTAAAGTCAAAATGGACATTGATTGTTCAACCTCAGTGGTCATTGATCCTAACCATCTTGGGTACCGGGTATTTGGTAATGTTAATGAGAATAAGGAACCTCAATTGCTGTTAGAAAATTATATATAGAGCTTACTGGTCTGTTAATAGCATACCGTACCTTGTGTGTTGAACACACTACTAATTATGTTCCCAAAACGAAGTAGGGGGACTAATAGTTTTTTACGGTACTCCATTATGTCTGCCACTTTACTTCAAACCTGTTTAACAGATCTTTATTAAACTTCACAAGGACAATCTTTGAGTGGAGTAGTTAGCCATTGGTTATTCATATTTTGATCATGCATATAAATGGAAAATGTGGATTTCCCCGTTTTGGAACACTTTTGAAATGACATTTTAGTTATAACTCGTTTATTCGATTTTAGTGGTAAATTGACGTGGTGTAAAATTTTCATGAGAGGTTCCCCTTGAGATTTTTGGAAAGTACCTTCTTGCCTTTATTGGAAAATCTTGTTGCAACTATGCTGCTTGCAATTACTTCTTTGGCAAATAATTTTTGTATAAATTATATATATACATATTGTATTTTTAGGTTTAAAAATTACCCTGTCTATCTCCAATTCACAACAAGTGCTCAATACTGGTGAAACTGCAATATTTGAATGTGTAGCATCAGGGAATTCCCCAGTAACCATACAATGGACCAGAGTGACTGGCGTAAGTATCATAGAATTTATAAACTTTTATGACCTCAGCTGAAGTTTGTCTCAAACCTGTAAGCAACATGAATTGACTACAAGACTTGCTGTGGCTAGGGTTCCAATCATTACATGGTTGACTCTCAATATTCACATAACAGCTGAGTCTGTCTCAAACCAGTAAGTAACATGAATTGACTACAAGATTCTCTGTGGCTAGGGTTCCAATCATTACATGGTTGACTCTCAATATTCACATAGCAGCTGAGTCTGTCTCAAACCAGTAAGCAACATGAATTGACTACAAGACTTTCTCTGGCTAGGGTTACAACTATTAAATGGTTGGCGCTTAATATTCACATAGCAGTTGGACAAAATACAGCAATGTGAAATTAATTGTCTGTTGAAGAACTAGTCCCGCTTAAAGAAATACAGCTTTCTTGGGCCTCAGATTCTTAGTTCTTTAACTGTGCATCTTAAGCTTTACCCACAGTCAACTACAAACTTAAGCTTTGTTCACTATTTGGCAGCCAAGGTGTCTAAAAATATACATTTACAGGTCACAGCACCTGTTACTACCTAGTTTCATATCCCATAAAGCTTACTGTTAGTTCTCCTGCTGAAGATAGGTAGTAACTGACTGCCTCAATATAAGTGAAAGAATCTTCTTTTTAGCATACAGTAAAACACGAATATAACAAACACTCTAGCAACAAATACATGGATAGTATGAAGTGAAATATGGGAGCCAGACCACTCCTCAATAATCTATTTAAAACAATATAACAAAGTCGCTTTATAACGAAGTTAAAAATAAAGTCCTCAGTGGGGTTAGTTATAAACATGTTTTACTGTAGAACACCATAATTTTTTCTCACTGCTACAAATATTCACCCTTGCCATCCTCTATTTTGGAGTAAACACATTTCTGGTATTTTACTAATTACAGAGTATACCAACTAAAGCTACTGTGAGTAACGGACGACTGATCATACCCAATGTCTCTGTTCAAGATGCTGACACTTATGTATGCAGCGCACAGAATATTCCAGGAACAGAAAGTGTTAATGCTGAGCTTCTGGTTATTCCACGTACGTATTGACTAACTTGGCTTAAAATTGTAGGAAAGAGGAAAACATGTTGATGTTTTGTCACACCATGATAAAGATGTGTCATCATCATTGGCTTCTGAAATTTTTGTATGTTTACCATGCTTTATTTACCATCAAGGTTGGGTCAATGTCAAGACAAAATAACAAGTATATTATGTTTAATATCATGATCATGTGACTAACAATGTGTCTCTATTATAAATTATATGTATGTTTTATTTTCAATTCCACAGAGAGAAAATAGGTTGAATTGACTAAAATATATGATATGATGATGTATTGTAATTCGGACAACATGACTGAGTTGACTTAGATAACAATGAGAACACCTGTGATTAGCTTTATTGTTGTGATGTATTCTATGTGGTCAGTATTTGAACAGTGGAAGTGGATACACAACTGCGTTTTTAGATGCACCCTTTTGTTTTCCCCATACAGACATTTTTTACAGTTCAGCACAATCTAATTAAAATTCAGTTAAGACATTTTCATGTTTAAATTATCTTGGTTCCTGAAATAAAAAGTGCTGCAAATTTTAAAATCAATTTACAAAAAGGTAACTTTATTGCATTTACACTGTTTTACACTCACTCATTGGAAATAAAATAAAAGTATTCTGAAAAAAGCAATGGTATTTTCTCTATTTTAATTCAATTCAGTCATGGTCTCTAGAGACATTAGAAAACCAGTTACATTTTGATTTTAAAGTTATTTTCATTTAAGATCTATAGTAGTTATATATAAGTGTGTATTTTTATTTTATATGATATTGGTGGTATTGTATTCTTATTTTACCCCTGCTATATACACATGTAATATATGGAAGTTTAACTTACCCATGCTATATACTTGTGATATATGGAAGTTTAATTTATCCTTGCTATATACACATGTGATATATGGAAGTTTTACCTTAAGCTTTGGCTTGCTTTTCCAGGTGCTTATAATCTTAAATCTTGTATTCAAGCTTAATTTTCATTATTTAAGAAAAGCTTACATTCCTTTATCGAATTTCATGCAGATTTTCCCTACAGTTTTTAACACAACTCTTCTCTGCAGTTTTTTTCAACAAATTTGAAACGTTTTCAAATTTGCTTTGTTATTGCTTAATAAATTCTGCTTAAAGAACCAAAATGAATTCAGAAATTAAGTATATACATGTATTATTAAAAAATCAGCAGCCATTCTTTTATTATATGCTGTACATTTTCTTATCTTTAATTAGTTTTGATAAAACTTATAATTTTAATAGCAGTATTCCTCTTCATCATAGGGAATTTCATTACTGGTACTTGATGTATAGATCAATTGAATGATACACTGAGATTGTCTGTTCTTAAAATACCTATTTTCAAACTATTGATGTAGCCCAAACAAACATTTGCTGCCAAAAGTTTTTAGAGAATTTCAAAAGTTATTACCAACTGAAAAAATGTCACAATTACCTCATTCTCTTACATAGAGATAATGTTTCACTCATCACAAATCGGTTCAGGATAAGCTTTATTTTTTGTCACCTGAAATATTTCCAGCTGATTTCATTATGGAATGTAAATTCCAGTTCCATAAGTTCCATTACAGCAGACATTTCTAGATGAATTGAGATAAAAATTTCATAAAGATAAGATTGAAAGACATAATCCATATTTTGAATTTAGATAGAATACCTTTTAATTTTGATTTTTTTAGTTTGAATATTTATTTCCTATGTGTACAGATTACCTGTGCTTACCCAGTAGATACTGATTTTAATTGTATAGAATTTACCTGTGCTTAGATAATGGTGTGTAATATATGTATATTATAAGTAAAATTATCTGAATAGTTTTAACATATAGGTTGTAGGTATTGTTGTCAAGTTTTGGTATTTACAAAAGCAGAGGTTGTAAATAATTTGAAAGCATAAACATGAATACTTAGGAAATTATTCCCCCCCCCCCAAAAAAAAAACAAAAAAAAATCCCAAAATCTTATTTTGTGGATGAAATTATTTTTCTGAATGGTATTCATTTCTGCTTTAGTTGTCAGTTTCACTTTGTCTTGATGTAGTACTGCTTATGAAAAAAAATTAAAACAAAAGATTTTAAAACTGTGTTTTACACAATCATTATTACATGTTTTTGACATGGATTTCTATAATCCAAAATATGTGCTTTTGTTATTGGAATCTCTGCTTCTGTAAAATTGCCGGTGTGGTGATTTAATTTTTAGCTTGTAATGTTATCCTTATTCTTTAGCCATAATGCTTATTGTCAATTACTTTGCACTCATACAGCATGTGGAAGAGATGAATTCCGTTGCAATGACGGCGCTTGTATCTCCGTAAACTTTAGGTGTGACAATTTTCCTGATTGTGATGACGGCTCAGATGAATTAAATTGTAGTAAGTGATATTCACTCAGATGTAACATGATGTAATATTATTTTACTTGCTTTGTTACACCAATTTGGATTGGTTAACAAGTCTTTGTTTTGTTACACCCATTGTGATTGGTTAGCAAGACATGATTTTAAGTTCATTATTATGTGACACCAATTTTGATTGGTTGACCTCATTGGATCAAATTATATAGATGCCTAGTTAGAAATTTGACATGGTTACTGATTGGATAAAAAAGAACTTGCCATTTTTATTACACAATACAATAATGCTATTTCTATACAGTATGAATGAGATAAAAACACTCAATTTAAAAAGTTTGTAAAACTGAATTGAATTTATGAGAACGGTATTTGTTGTCTTAATTTGGTTTGGTAAAATCTTTTATTGGCAATAGAATACTTTTCCACAGCTTTAAAACAATATTTCTGAATTGACTGAGAAAACATATATTGAATCTAACTTTTTATTAGATGCAAGACACATTATTTTCAATTGGACTAAATATTTCATGACCCAAGCTTTGCTTTAGCTTAAAGGCTATAATATTTCTGATTGGTCCTAGCTTCGCCTGACTTTAAGACTTTTTGTCTAATTGGACTAGAAATGTTCTTTGTCCAGCATGCCTGACTTTAAGACTATGTTTCTGATTGAACCAGAAAAAAATTGGTCACTAATCCAAGCTTTGCCTCAGCTTCTTCATTGACCCAGAAATGTTCATCGGCCATAGTTTTGCTTAGCTTTTGACAATAATTCAAATTGGCCCAGAAATATTCATGGGTCCTAGCTTTGCTTTTGCTTTTAGTCAATACCTTTGATTGGTCAATGTATATTGGTCCTAGATTTGCCACATATATGATTGGTTTTTAATATGTTCATCAGCCCTAGATTTGCCTGACTTTATCTTTGATTGGCCCAGAAAATGTTCATTGATCCTAATTTCACCCTAGCTTAGAGACAATATTTTCCATTGGTCCAGAAAAGTTTTTATAGACGACAGCATTGCTTTAGCTTTAAGACAGCTTTTGCAGCTTGGCCCATAATTTTTTTTTGACCTCTGCTTTGCCTAAGCTTAAAGACAGTTTCCCCCATTGAACAACCCTTGGCTTCAGATAATCACTAACTGGAAACATGTACCTAAATTGGTATATTATTGTGATTTAAATAGACTTTGTCTAATTCAAAGCTTTTTTATAACTGTATTTACCCATATACCACATGATATCTTTTGTTTGTTTGGAACTATATTTCTATTGAATACTAGTATGAAATAATTGTACAGTCAACCCTGCCTTAAAGGCTATCTCTATAAAAGGCCACCTGCTTTTAGAGGCCAGTTTAAAAAAATCCAATCTCACTTTATTCATGTTATTTTAACCTGTATATAATAGTAACCTGTCCATAAAGGCCACTTTTACTTGTTCCCTTTGTTGGCCTTTATATACAGGTTTGACTGTATGTTTTTATATTCAGCCTATATTTAGGACAGAATGATCTACCTCTTAACCTGTAGAAAAAGTAGTTCCAGACAAACCCTGTAATGAAGTCATTTACCATAGACTGTACTGCACATTTTATGCTTAAATTCAGATGTAAATGGGGTTGTATAATATTGTAATGATTGGTGATATGGGAAATGAACAACAGCTATATACAGTTACTAAATATATATTTATAGTGACATTTGATGTTATGAATATTAATTGACACATTATATTTACTCGATCTTTAAAGGACCAGGAGACTGTCCCGGTATGTATGCCTGTGATGACGATACCTGTGTAGCCAAGGGAAGCGATTGTGATGGTCGTGCTGACTGTCCAGATGGCTCTGACGAATTTCCAAGATATTGTGGTGAGTCATTTTACTATGACAATTATTGTCGGGCAACTGTTGCTCGACAAGAGCATAAAATTTTCATGCTTTCAATAATATGTAATTATTATATATGATTCAAAAGACCTGAAAGTTTGGGAATTCATAATCAGCAGTTGATAGTTAAGTCAGATAGAATTGAAATAGAAAATTTTATGGGGATGTTTTTGTTTGTATCTATTATTTGGTCTTTTAGGTTGCCCTGCTGCTCATCTATTGGAACATAATTTCTTGCAGGTTGCCCGTTGTTCATCTATATATTGAGCATGATTTCTTATAAGTTGCCCAATTGCTTATCTATTTATTGATATTATTTCTTTTAGGTTGCCCTGTTGCACGTCCATTCATGTGTACTGATGGTAAACGTGTATTGATAAAATGCAGGAATGTAATAATTGTTGATTGTTTGGACAGATCAGATGAACACAGCAACTGTTGTAAGTAAAATCTAACCTTTATTTTTAGAAAAATGCATTTTTCATACAAAGATCACTGGATTCAAGAAATAACTGTTTTTAATTATAAATATATTGGCAACTTTTTAGTGTAATTTGCTTGCAAATTGAAATGAAGCTCAGGAATTGATAGAGCTTGTCCAAGTTATTAGAAAGGTCACAGTTTATGGAGACAGATGATTACGTTAATAAGGTCATCAAGGGTAGGTCCATGGTCCAGGTAGGCTGCATGGCATGTCCTTGATCAAGAGATTGAATTTCATGTTGCTAGGTCACTGCCATGTGATTTTAGGCCACTCAACTTATTAAGGTTATTTTAAAGAAAAAGTATGACTTGGTTGTATAAATCAATTTTCAAAAGAAAAAGTAAATAAAATCCCTTAAGATACATTCAGTTTAATTGAACTTAACCATTTAAAAAATTTCTAAATGTCAGACTTTAATTTTTAGAGTTTTGTTATATTACCAAAATCAAAAGTACAACAGCGAAAACTTGGGACCAAAACCTTCACTTAATATAATGATAAATGGGTGTTAATATTATCTGCAAAGTTCTACTGTTGCTAAGGTGTACAATCTCCATGGATACATATAATTATTTTCAGCTCTGTGTAGAGATGATGAGTTTAGATGCAGTGACAAGACCTGTATCCCTCTTGTACAGGAGTGTGACCGAGTAGTAGATTGTCCTGATGGCTCTGATGAACAAGATTGTCGTAAGTATTGTACATCATGCAGAGCATTTAGAGCATTTCATTTCTGAAGTAATTATGTCATT
This sequence comes from Anadara kagoshimensis, assembly GCA_021292105.1. Taxonomy (NCBI): domain Eukaryota; kingdom Metazoa; phylum Mollusca; class Bivalvia; order Arcoida; family Arcidae; genus Anadara; species Anadara kagoshimensis. The sequence continues at coordinate 32,754,368 of CM037870.1, read as the reverse complement.
CATTGTTGCTATGCTATAGAAAAACTGTGTTAAGCAATTCATCTCATTCATTGACACCATCCTATAGGTGGAGGGTAATTATTAATTATGGTGTGGTTTAACTTTGTAATTTGCAATAACTTCTTGTGTTTTCGTTTGACATATTTCTGTTATAGGGTCCTTATAGGCATATTTCCACATAAGAATGGAAGTGCAGCATTTTTGCTATTGGATGCTTTCACATTGTATGTAGCTGAATAACGTTCCAGTTACAATTTGTTATCATTGAATGAGCCTTTCTGATTTTTGTGTATGGGAACATATATTTGACATGCACATGCAAATTCAAGCCAATCTGTGAGGTATTTTTGTCATGCTTTATATGTGAGTTTGTGATGATCTACAAGATGGCAGTGTATGTTGGTTTTATTCTGGGGGTCATGCAAGTTCTCTAAATACTTCAATATATTATTGAAACTTATCAATTACTTATCCAAACAGTCATTTTAAAATATTTCCAAACTCACATTCTTCTGAATATAAAACAAACTCTATTAGCTTTCAAGTACCCTCTTTCAAGAACGGGTTTGGGTGTGATGGAATGGGAGAGGGGTCAGTGGTCCAATGGTCTAAAGCGTACAGATCACAGTGCCTTCATCACCTGGGTTTGAATCCTACCCAGAGCAGATCCTATTGTAAGAAAATTTGTCAGTTCATTTACCAAAGGTTCATGGGTTTACAGGCACTCTGGGTTTTCTCTACCATCCCAGAACTCAATATAAGTGAAAGAATCTTGCCTGGGGCATAAAGCACCATTCCTCCACTACACTCATTCCAGAACCAACTTCAGCCCTAAAACTGATAAAGCACAATAACCACCATTGTTACTCTATGTTATTCATAAATTTTGGTGTTTGTGTTGTGGTTTGTAAATTAGAAACTAATATTTGCATATGCATTATATGCTACTTAACAAGTTGACAATTTCAAATCATGGTGGTTGAGTAACAAGCCTCCAGTACTTTCAGTACTTTGATTTCATGTATGTTGGACTAACATTAGGTATGGTTTAACAGGCATCTAAGAGTGGTTATGGGTATATGTTTGAACTGCTTTTATTTAATACTTATCTGTAGCACCAATACAGTGTAGTGATGGTGAATTTAAGTGTGCTGATGACACACAATGTATAGATCAGCGCTTACGATGTGACGGCTATAACGATTGTCCTGATGGCTCAGATGAACAAAGATGTGGTAAGCTATGTACACAAAACTGTGGTAAACTAAGCATGTACATTTTCATGTTGACTTCATCATACTTACTAACCATAAACATCATACATCATTTTATATGATAGCATGATTTTCATCAAGCAATTTAACTATTTTACTACTTTTTGAAATGAAAACAATTGATTTGTTATATTATATACATTTTTACTACTGTAATAAGAATACAAGAATAGGTACATGTCAAGAATAGGCTTATATTGTGAAATGGCAAGAAAATGCTTATGTTAAGGAATTTTCCTAGTCCAGACGGAATTCCTCTACAAACGTTTTGCATAAAAATGTGTGAAATAGCATATGCTGTAAGAGTAGACGAATAACATTCAGAAACACAATTTCCTGCATTGTAAAATAGCTATATCTGAATAAGCTCTAAATATAATACAGACCTGTCGAAAGTTAAACGCTAAACTACCAAGGTGTTTAAAACCTAAGCTGCCGAGTGACCAGTCATCAAAGTACACATACAGCTGTTGTTATTCTGTCAAGACATAGGTAAGAAGGAACTGAGACGAGTTGCCGATTCAGCACTATTTTGGTAGCTAAGTGTAAACTTCGACAGGCCTGTACTTTATACATTACAGTCAAAGTTTTTCCTTCCATGTTTTCTTCTTTTTGAATTTGAAATGGGGTCTAGACCAGCTGGAATCTCCCTGTATCTGCCACTGAAAATGATCACTGAATTTAATCAAATTGATCAAATCTATAATTTGTACCTTGTATTTTGGATCTTTCCATTTTATTCCATTACTGCATGCAGAGCAAACCACAAACAGCCATCAATTTTACGTTTTTTTTTTAAATTTAAAATGGCCGCAACTTATATATCCTTCCTATTATTAAAATTTTATCATACTCTTTACATATTTTTCTTTCCTTGCTCACATAGTGATGGGCCATTTTGCTCCTCCTGGCGGTGTTCTTGTTCTGAGAAAACCCCTGTTTACTGTCATTTCTTTATTTTTAAGCTGTGACATGTAACAGTAACCAGTTTACCTGTGGTGATGGAAGGTGTATTGACATAAGACGTCAGTGTGATCGTGTACGGGATTGTGATGATGGTTCAGATGAAGCTAGATGTCCAACCAGAGGTAAGTTAATGTTTGGCATTATACACTTATTTTATTGTTTTTGTCTGGCTGCCATATTAACTTTTTTGTTGCCAAATTGAATTTCAAAACAACATTGACAGTGCTGAATTGAATTGAATTTCTCTGGCTGCCATATTAATTCATTTGTTCAAAACAGCATTGACACATATGTCTGTGTGGCAGGTTATTGGTAGAGGACTCGTATGTCTGTGGCAGCTAAGTTTAAGAACAGATGCAAGAATGAATTAACATCAACCATATGTTAATCACATTTTACTTCATGCTAATGGAACATTTTATTTTTGTGATGGCCAAATAAGGCTATATTACATATGAATTTATCACATACCCATTGAATCTTACTATAGCAATACATTACATTTTCTTGCCATGTGATACAAAGGTCCGTATCGCACATGTGCAATACAACATTCCGTATCACCATAGTAGCTGGAACTCCTTTTAGGGGAATTCCCTTTTCCGACAACAATAATATGACGTCATTATGTGATACGTAATGACAACAATAATATGACGTCACTATGTGATACATACGTCATGTTAAGTTGGGAGAATGTACCCAAGTTGGGAGAAACATGGAAGATGTTAAATGATTTTGTAAAATCAATGTTGGTTTTTTAATTTTTCCCAGTGTTTACGATGGTATTAGTAAAATGTTGACCAATGATGCGTAAACCAAGAGTTAACTGTTGTTTTTAATTACTTCTCTAGCAGTTTTTCCAGTCAGGTGTCAGATTTTTCGGATCAAAAATCAATATAAAATAGTTGATTGTGAATTCTTTGACAGATTAAGCCAAAGAAAGCTTTTCATTTAGTTTGGTAGGGTATGTGATAAATACAAAACCACACATAAGTGGTTTTCTGATGTAGCTTGATCGCACTCGTTTATTGTGCGAGCGCATACATTACACTTGTGCGCAGAGCACACTTGTGTAATGTATCCATCTGCACAATAAACTTGTGCGATCAGCTACGTCAGAAAACCACTTATGTATGGTTTTGTATATGTATTCTTTCCAGTCATGGTAAATTTTATCAATGTTTTGGACTTCACGTTTTCAGACCATGCTTTCTTTGGTTTATTGTAGTTTGTACATCCAGAGAGTTTACCTGCAGAGCAGACGGCACATGCATTGATATCCGCCGTCAGTGTGATGGCCGACGTGACTGCCTTGATGGATCTGATGAAAGTAATTGCACAAGAGGTTAGTTTTCTTCCAACAAATTTTAGTTCATCTTAATTATTTTTGAATTTGAAGATGTTGAAATATTTTTATGATATTCAATACATCTGAGTAATATTCTTATGTCAAATTTCAAATCACATAATAATTTTTAGTTTATGAACATAAGTACTTGAGATTCCTGTCTTTTTATCCCTGCCTTTCCAAGAAAGAGGGGGATATTACATTTGATTTTCTGTCCCTCCTTCCTTTCATCTGAAATTCTTGTTTGCGAAGAAACAAATTCCCAAAATCTATGAAGCACTATTTCATGAAACTTGGTGCAAAGTATCGACATTGTTAGGAGATGGGGTTATTGTTAAGCCGAGTTGGTCTGCTCATTTTCCTGGAAGTTATGGCCATTTAAGCATAAGTGCAAATCACAAAAAAAAGAACCTGCTAGCTGGGGATCCTAATTCACTGAATTTGCTTGTCACCAGATATATTTTAAATTACTTAACCAAAAATAATGGACAATTTTTAATTAGGAACACATTATGAAATAAAATTGAATGTTAATGTACATTATGTTTGTGTTACAGCTTGTACAGAAAGTGAATTTACCTGTGCTAACAGAGATTGTATCCCGTCTGCCATGAGATGTGACGGAAGACCTCAGTGCGAAGACGGCAGTGATGAAGTTAACTGTGGCAAGTATCAATAGATAAACCAGATTCTGAAATATCAATTATAAAAAAAAATGTACTGATAACCAACTTTTATTCTCTTTCGTGATTCTGTTGCCAAAACCATTTCGTGACTATCAACTTTCGTGATATTGACTATAGCTGATTATTTGGTGTACTAGTAAATAGGACATTTTCAAATTATGTTTGTGTCGATTGACTTTTAAAAGTTGGTTTACAGAAATTTAAATATGCCCATACAAGCCCAAGACTTACAAAAGTTGTGTAATAAAGTAAATAAATTAAAAGTTCATAAAAAATTGTCATTATTGTTTTATAATCTCTATTATAGGATGCAGATCAGACCAATTTACCTGTGCTAACAGAGATTGTATCCCAGAAGCCATGAGATGTGACGGAAGACCCCAATGTGAAGATGGCAGTGATGAAGTCAATTGTAGTATGTATATATTAATAATATACTTATTGTGGATTGATACCTCCCTCCCTCCCTTCAAACTTGATACATATGATCGTAAATAGTCTAATGGTGTAGTAAGGCCATAACTATTTAAGGTCATAAGGTGCTGAGGTGTTATTTCATTTGCGGTGTACTACTTTTCTCTTATTTCATGGTCGAAAATGTTCATTGAAAATTTGTACCACACGTAAAATAAAACATTTTAAAGTACACAGCCAACATCAATATTATCTGAAGACAGAATCATGATCCATACACTGCATAGTCAGTTTCATGTTTTCTATCCCCTGCCTTTCGAACAAAGAGAGGGATATTAAATTCGAGTCTCCAAAACTATGAAGCACTATTTCACAAAACTTGGTGAAAAAAATTAACATAGTTAGAAGATGCCCATATTGTTAACATGAGTTGGTTTGCTTGTTTTCCTTGGAGTTATGGCCCTTTGAATGTAAGTACAAATCACAAATGGTGGGGGATCCTAATTCACTGAATTTGCCTTTTCCATCTTCTAGTCATTGTCATAATTCTTCAAATATTAAACACCGCAAAAAGGTCAGAAACTATAGAATCATGAAAATTTAAACCCTTGAAATTAAGTACATTTACAGCATGTACATAGATTTGAGAATTACCTCCTCGACATAATTCTAGGCTGTACACATTATGTGTATGATATGCTTTGCCAGCGGTGTTAACAAATATTTTCTAACTGTAACGAATGACAATTTATTTGATAACATAAATATGTCTATTATAGGATGCCAACCAGACCAATTTACCTGTGCTAACAGAGATTGTATCCCATCAGCCATGAGATGTGATGGAAGACCTCAGTGTGAAGATGGCAGTGATGAAGTCAACTGTGGTATGTATATAAAGATGTCTTTACTGTTTGTTGTGTGATACTCTTATCTTAACTCCCCTCCCTCCCTCAACAGTTTGGTGGATTATCACCAAGTATATATGTGTAAAATGTATTGTTGCTTAGCTTTAAGTGCATGACTTCAAAAATGTCCAGTGGTATGTCAATATTTTTTTCATGCAGGTCATCATGAAAATCATCTGTTTGAAAACCATGTCCAAATCATAACTCATTGCTGCTTTGTGGGGATTTTAGGAAACCATACAAAAGATTTCCATGGTCTAGTAAACCTTGACCTTGAACAAAGTTCATATCTTAAAGGTCAAGGTCAAAGAGGCTAGATGTTTAAAATTTGTCTTAGCGATAAGTCTTTGCTGCATTGTGGGAATTCCATGAAATTTTATACATGGGAACCAAAAGAGACTTTGATGAGGTATTCCATGACCTGAGTATTAAGATTTAGGTGATAAAAGATGAACAAGGATTATTATTAATCTCTTAAAACTATTCTAGTTTGAGAATAGTTTGTACAAATTGTGTGCATGATATAATCTGCCAGTGATGCTTACAAATATTTTCCAGCTGTAACAAATGGCAGTTTATTTTATAATATGAATATGTCTATTATAGGATGCCGATCAGACCAGTTTACCTGTGCTAACAGAGATTGTATCCCATCAGCCATGAGATGTGATGGAAGACCTCAGTGTGAAGATGGCAGTGATGAAGTTAACTGTGGTATGTTTAATTTCTATTTTGTGCATACCGGTACAAGTATTTCTACACCATTGTTTTCACTTACACTAGGTTGTGACTAATTGTGTGTTTTGGAACACTGAACATCTTGGAATGTGGAATGAGAATGTATGTCTTAGAAGAGTGAACATCTTGAAATAAGAAAGTGTCTTTTGAAATAATGTGTCTTGAATTGAGACTTAAGTTTGTATTTTTTAAAATGAAGCATCTCCTCAAAAATAACAAGATATTTTGGAAGAGTTAGAATTTTGAAGCAAGGCAAGTTGCTTTTGAAAATTAAGCATTTACATGCAGTGAGGCCAAGTGTTTTGGAAGAGTGTTATCTCAAAGCTTGAGATGACAAAATTGCAATTAATATCATTTCATCTTCATCCAAGTATTTATATTATACAAAAAACTCATAGTTACATTGATGTTCAAACATGCCTAATAACAAAATATCAAACTTACTGTATTTGATATTTGTATAGGATGCCGATCAGACCAATTTACCTGTGCTAACAGAGATTGTATCCCAGCAGCCATGAGATGTGACGGAAGACCTCAGTGTGAAGATGGCAGTGATGAAGCTAACTGTGGTATGTATATTTGTTACTTGTTGAGTTATGTATAACTTGTTTTTATTCATAAATGATGATATGTGTTATAAGAAATACAAAATTATTTGTTAAAATAAAATACAGTGAAACTTTGATAGCTTGAAAATTGTATTGGACTTAAATTTTGGCATAATGTTTTTGCAAATTTTTTCCAAGTTAGTAAATAAGTGAGTTGGTGCTTGAAGCAGTAACACAAAGTAATTATAATCAGTCTTGATTTGGAATGTGAAAATGCAGTTTAGGTTAAAAAAAATTGAATTTGAAGAACGGATGTTTTAGTTATTAAAGTAGACCATTTGCACAAAGAAAAAAAAAACAAAACAAAACAAACAAACAAAATTTTTGAATTGGAAGAATGGATGTCTTAACTATCAAAGTTTTTTTTCTGTAACTTAATTTTGAATTCTTTATATTCATCTGTAGTGAACAAAAAAATGGAAGCATGTTTTGCTTTGTAATTTTAATGCTATAGGAAGGATATGTGAAATGTCAAACATAAACTAAATGCCTTACTTATTTAAGTGAATAATTTGAAAATGAGTTGTAGATTAATTTAACGTATTTTAAAACTTACTTACATGTAACATTGTGCTACCCATAGTAAAAAAGTTTAAAGTGGTCCTTTTCTTTTTCACTTATTGATATCAATTCAAAAAGAAATCCTTGCTGACGTTTGTGGTTTTCTGTGGGCACTTTGGTTTCCCCCACCATCCCAGAACTGAACACCTGGATTTAAATGGAATTCTTATGACTTGGACATAAAAGACAATTACGGTATTAGCCGAGTTTAAAGACCACCAATGGGACTTAATATCTAGATGGTCTTCATATGTTGGGTCTTTTGTTTGAAATAGAAAGTAAAGTACTTTTTTATTTCAATCAGATTTTTGACCATGTTAACTTTTTTTAATCAACCACAGATTTATCTCCCTTTGTTACCTATTATGTAAAATTAGTTACAGAGTTTTCTGCCTTGTTTTTGAATGACTGGTTTAACCATGTGACATCATCTAAAAAAATCAGATTTGAACTTGTACAAAGTTATTTCTTAACCTTTTAAAATACACTAAAGATTTATCTCCCTTTGTTACTAATTATTTGAAGTTATCTGCCTTGTTATTGACATGATCTAAGAAAAATCAGGTTTAACTTATAGAAGGGTATTTCTAAACAGGTTATTCTATTAAAATCTGTCATAGATTTATCTCCCTTTGTAACTAATTACGTAAGTCAACTACAGAGTTATCTGCCTTGGTTTTTTTTAAGTGACTGGTTTAACTGTATGAAATCTACTAGGAGTAATTGATCAATAATAAATAAAATAGATAGTTATTTTAACAGCAGCAGCATCGTTTTAATACTAACCATAAACAATAATTACTTGATTTAATAGCTCCAACATGTCAGGCTGGACAATTTAGATGTGATGTTAGGCGATGTATTGATGAACGACGCGTTTGTGATCGGAGATTTGACTGCTCTGATCGCACTGATGAAGCCAATTGTCGTAAGTTGTGCTCAAGTCAACTGAAATCTGATCATTTGTGTTATAAGAAATAAAAAGTGGCCTTTATGGGTAGATGACCATTACGTAAAGGTTCAAATAACATGAAAAAAGAGAAATTGGGACAGATTGATAAGTCTCTAAAACCAGGTGGCCATTATATGGAGGTTGCCGTTAAGGCAGGTTGGACTGTATTTACTTGGATTAACATTGAAATTCAATCTTGTGATTCAGAATTTCAGTGTTTTTAAACAGTTTAAGACACAATAAGTTACAAAATTTAATAAAAAAGCAATTAAATCAATCCAGTTGATTCTTTGACTCTAAAAAAAAAAAGAAGAATCTCTATATTTTAATGCAGTGTATTTTGGTAGTTTTAAAAACTGAAAAAATTAATTCACATTTATGCTGAAAAGTTTCTAAAGAAAAAGATTTTAGATTCCTTAAATAATCTGAAATCAAAATGAACAAACTCTAGAAGTAAACACATTAGCTGGTTTAATCTGGATGTTTTTCCATTAATAATGATGCATCAGGGAAAGTTTGATTTCATTGCAAGTTAAAGAGTAAAAGGTTTATATGTAATAATTATCAGAATTTCAGTTGATTTAGGCATATACATGTTCTAGAATTTCTCCTTTGGTTTTTGTATGCAGGGATATGAACTATGTCATGGTTGTTATATATATATTTGGTGGTGTTTAAATGCATGGATGACTTTTTTTTTGAATTTCTTCAGTTTAGTTGTGGTTTATACTTTCCCTATCATCCATCCCGTCAAACAGGTGGTGGTTTAATTCCATCTCTGTTTATTTACTTCTATTTCAGATACACGTAGTTATATCATGAATATTTATTTATTCATTCATTTATTTTGAAACAATATTCCGTTTTTACTTTCACTTTGATAAGGTGACAGTGTACTTGTATTTTGATTAATATACCATTTATTTATTTATTTTGTAACAATATACCATTTTTACTTTCATTTTGATAAGGTGACAGTGACATATTTTTATTGATATAACATTTATTTATTTATTTATTTATTTATTTATTTATTTATTTATTTATTACCTGGTATTTATTTATTTTGTTAGAGTTGTTTACCATTTCAGTGGTTGTTTTTCTCTCCATTTGTTTGTTCAAAATGTTGTTTTTTTTGTAAATCTTCACTTTTTCATTTTAAATTCTTCATGTAATTGAAAAAAAAAAGAAAATGGTTTCACTATTTTCTTTCAAGCCCTACTGATGAGGAATTGTACTTCGAAACTGCTATCCAGTACTGTAAAATTAAAACTGGGTAGAAAATGTGTAATAAGAATAGCAACTTGCATAGTACCAGTTTTTATCTTTGGACAGACATTAAAAGATGCATCTTATTGACAGTTTAGATAAAGTTGTGGTTTTTGGTGTGGTATATTAGTGTTATGTTTTGCATTGCATGAAATATATGTTATATGGACAAGAGTAATAGCCCTTTCATCAAGGACTTGCAAAATGAAATGATATGGAGAGTAAAATGGTTCCCCTCTGTGATGTAAAATTTAGCCTTGATTCAAGTCATCATGTGTGTGTGTGTGCATTTGTGTGATTATAATTTCATGAGTTTAATATGAAAGTTGTAACACAGTACATTTCATTTATATCCCTGCATATTTCTGTATAGTCAGTAATCCAATCAATGCTTTATCTTAAATCCCTACCAAATTTGTAATCTTTTTGTTGTATCCTTTTAGAATAGATTTAGAAAGCTAGTAGACAGATATGCAGACACTTTATATCATTAGTACATTATATTTATAAAATTTTCTCACTTTGTATATTCAGTAATTTTACGTACCGTTGTTACCTTATAATATCCCAACACCTAGCTGGTGTCAAAGGTGTAAAACCATTTGATTTTGAATTATTATACCCCCCGCTTAAAAAAGTGGGGGTATATAGTGATAGGGGTGTCCGTCCGTGTGTCCGTCCGTCCTTCTGTTACACCTTAGGGTACCTATCTCTTATCCACAACTCCTCTTAAACCCTTCAATGGATTTTCATGAAACTTTCACACAATCTTTGTGATATAATATAGATGTGCACCTCCTATTTAAAAATTTGATCTGTTCAATGTGGGTGGAGCGGGGGGTATTTTTTGTGAGCTTGTGGCTCACAGTTTTTCTAGTTTTATCATATTTTCATTTTTTGAGTATTTTTTTTTGCTGAATGTTTAATTGTAACAGAAAAGGAAAAATTCCAAATGGTCCAAATGATTGAAATTTTCAGTGACCAAACGGTACCAGAAGATTGTACCTTCCCAAAACTAGCCAGATGCTTTAGGGGCTAAGCTACCCCGGCCACTTCCACACTTCTCCCCTTTCACTTTTATTTCAGCTACTACCAGATTCGATTTTCAGACCAACCTGTCTCAAGTTTTCCTCTTATTGGAACAAATTGGAGACTTGAAATTGACACCTTCTGAATTACTCTTCTGACTGTGGTGCCTCAGCCACCTATCCGACCCTTGTATCAATAAATCTTTTTAAATTTTGTCCAATCACAACAGATTTTATTGTTGTACCGGTAATCAGTATGTCAAATATGCACTTGACTTTACATGTGTTTACTTTGTGTGTTTTAATATTTAAATGCATACACATTTTAGTAGCATTAATTTAAACACTTTTATTTTTATTTTGTATTAAAGTTTTTTTAATACAAGGAATGTAATCATAGAAATGCTATTTTGCTATTTCTGTAGTTAAGCAGCATAAGGACAGTGCTCTATAGAATTATTCTGGGGTGTTTTATTCTGATTATTCAAATTTATAAATTAAAATGTATTTTTATATATTAGCATGCATACTTTGGATCTCTGTCAGGTAACTTTCCAGTAAAACAAAGTTTTTGTCTTTTAAATGATGTTTTTATTTTCATTTTATTATTTATAACAATGAATTATTTTTTTTTAAAGTGTTTGTTATTTTATATATTCAGAAAAGATGGGACTTTTTGTTAATGTTGAGATAACACTTGAAAAATAAGAACAAGAGTAACATTCAATTAATACAAAGCACTTACTTTGTAACTTAAATATACATGTAATTTTTATACCCCCTTCAATATTTCAATATTAGCTGGATGCATGATGTTATGGTGCTGTTCTGTGTCTATTACAGTTTGCACTCTTTTGTGAATGGAAGTTTTGTTTCCATGCATTTAAAGACGCACAATTTGGTCATTTGATTTCAAACTTTATCAGCGTATTCCCAATGTCAAAACATTGCATGGGATTGCAAATCTAGTTACTGTACTAGGTCAAAGATGAAGGTCACAGTTATTATAAATATAATGAGTGTATAATGAACTACTGGGTGGTACTCTTTTTTTCCACCCATCTCAAAATTAAGTCATACCAGTAATTCAAACACTTATTTTTCTGATAGACCATCAAATGTATGTCACAGAAAATTTATGGGTGATAATATGTAAAAGATATTTCTGTTGGAAATTAAAATAATGTATTCAAAGCATTTTGTTTCATCATTATTAGAGTTGTTATCATTTTTCTCAGTTATTTATTTAACATTTTTTACTGAATTTCAATTGAATTGAATTTTGCATGTGATTAAATCTTTTGTGAATGATTTCATCCTAAAATGATGTTTTGACCATTAATGATTAATGATATCAATATTGGTATGTAGATTAACATGTTAGCTTCAGGTTAGATTCAATCTCTCGAGGTAAAAAGAAAACTAATACCAGTATATTTTGCTTCTTTTACTTATCTTAATTATTTATCTAGAGATGTTTAATTACATGAATTAGACACTGTGCTTGTTTAACTTAAATATATACATATTTATTAAAAAATTTTATTTTAATTATTTAATCTTTTCATGTCGGGGATGTTTTTAAAAACAAACAAGAACAACTGTTCTTTAATGATAACTTAAAATATTATTCCAGAAATCTGAACAAAATTGATACAAGATTCATATATATCAATTTTATTGTTTTTGCAGCAACAGAGAGACCAATAGTTGTTACAGCCCAACCAGCAGCTATCACCTTGAGAGAGGGTAGAGAAGCTGTATTCCAGTGTAGCGCCACCGGTGGATCTCAAGTGCCCCCTGTCCGCTGGAGTCGTGGAAATGTTGTAAGTGCTAATGAAACATCTATCAGCTAGTATCACTTAAAAATTTTAACTTTTCCCAAACCTAGCGAGTCTGCCTATAGGTAATGCTTATTATAAAGTAGAAACATAGAAACAAAAGTGTATCATCCCATACTATTTTTCAAGTACCATTTTCATGGAGTCCTGTTGGATTTTGATTCTGTTCATCCATGATGTAACATTATTTTCACTTTTCCCAAGCCTAGCGAGTCTGCCTATAAGTAATGCTTATACAGTAGAAACAAAAATGTTTCAACTCTTACTATCCAACATGTGTTTCAAGTACCATTTTCACGGAACAATATAAAACTTATGATTGTTTTATGTTATTTATTATCAAGGTTGTGCTCTTTTACCATTTCTTAATGTCATTTAAGGCACAGTTAATTTATAATTCTTTGTGTACAGAAAACTAACTGATATACTTTTTATAAATATTGAAAAATGGAATTTGTCAATATTTAGGGTATACCATTAAAAGCCAGTGATGAGCGTGGACGTTTAACAATACCCGATTTGAGAGTAGAGGATTCTGGGACCTATGTCTGTTCAGCCGTCGGTGTACAGGGATCATACGAAGCTAGAGTTCAGCTAGAAGTCAGACGAAGTAAGACCTCAATTAAATAAGTTATTTCATATGTATTTGTCAATAAAATGTAAAATGACATAATTGAGAAAAGGTAGGGTTTCTCTGTCTCTCCCACCTTCATTATGAGTGTAATCCAGCATACAGTAAAACACATATATATCAACCACGCTGTCAACGAATACATGAATAGTGCGAAGTGAAATATTGGGCCCGACCACACCTCTTTATATACGTTAATATATAACAATATGATGGAGTCGTTTTATAATGAAGTTAGAAATAAAGTCCCCAGGGCTTTATTATAACACATTTTACTGTATCAGGTATAGCTGAATCCTGTTAACTTAGTAGATATTTATGGTCATTTCAATGTTTTTCTGACAGCTTTTGTTTATTTAATGTAGATTATCAAGTTACAAAAACAAGATTTAATCAGTCAAATCACTTAATATTGCATCTTTTTTCAAAATTAAGGCTTTTGTATTTTATAATCATTGAAGTAAGTACTTGTATATATTGCTTTTTTTCGGGATATCAAATTTTTGCGGTTTGACGATGTCTTGTGTATTTGTGATTTCAAATTTTTGGGATCTTATCTTATTAAAGGGAAGGAAGTGCGTGAGAACCTGAAATGTTTGCTGAATGCCTTAAAATGCTTATTTTCGTGACGGTTTTGTTTTCGCTTAAAAACACGGTACCACAAATATAGTGAAAATAAAAATACAGCGACATATAAGCACTATACATTATTTCATTTCAATTAGAATAATAATAGAATTTCTACAAAGTAAGTCATTTCTAGACATTTGATGGCATATTTATAAAGCATTTTGTGTATCCTTTTACAGTTGGTCCCACTGAGAGTCCACCTACAGGTCCTTGCGGAGCTGGAGAAGCTGTGTGTCAGAATGGTCAGTGTATTCCCTCAGATTTCCGATGTGACGGTGAGACAGATTGTACAGACGGATCTGATGAATTTGGTTGTAGTAAGTTCATACAAAATCACATTGTGCAAATCTAGATATTTGTTTCATGGTGAAAAAAATTGACTTTTTTGCTCATCTTACAACTTTTCCGCAATTAAACCCTTATCAACTTTCATGCTGAAACATTGTAAGATAAGAGATAATATGTTGCCATACTACAATGATATACTGTAGATCACTTATATTTCGCGAGTAGAAAATTTCGCGTCAAGACCATCTTGGCCTTATTCGCGAACATTTGAATTCGCGTTTGGAATATTATTGAATACAACATATGTATGTCAACATAGAAATATCTGTTTGCTGGAAATATTCGTGTGATATTTAAATTCGTGAATGGGATAAGTCGCGAATTTACGTGAAATAAAAGTGATCTACAGTAAATATCACATATGAAAACATTTTATTTTACTTGATAGCAAGTGAGAAAAATGAAAAATATCTTTAGACATTCTGAATGAAACTGTTTGCATCAACTGCCAACTAATTTTGACAACTATTTTGGTCACTTCCTGTTGAATATGTCTTGAACTCTTTACTGTTATTACAGGTACTGATAGCCCATGTGAGCCTAACGAGTTCAGATGTAACAATGGTCTATGTGCCATGAAGATCTGGAGATGTGATGGTGATAGAGACTGTACCGATGGTTCTGATGAACTGAATTGTCGTAAGTATCTGAACAAGACCTGTAAATAGACTGTAACCATTCTTACGCAAAGCACTTGGCCCTTAAAAAATGAAAGTCATGGGGTCCTTTGGGAGAGACCTTAAAAGCTGATGCCAAGTGTCATGGCAGGTGTGGCACAATAAAGAACCCTCCTTGAACCTTGCCCTGAGTGCACGGCAAAGATAAACATTTCTGCCACTTCACCTATAGTTTGGTGACATCTTGATATAAGTGAAATATTCTTGACCTGGACATAAAACCCTGTTAAATCGATCAATTATATGTAGTAATTTTTGTCAATTTTTGCAAAATAAACGTTCAATAGAAAACTTAAGCACATAATTAAAATTTTTCAACTGAAATTTTGTATCCATAGTTACCTGTAACAATATAAGTTATACAGGGTTTTGACAGGTTACACAGCCCCATGTACCCTGTCAGAGATGTATATACCCTGAGTTGCAGGTGAAGGGTACGGTACATTCATCTTTGACGGGGTACCTGTAAAAACCCTGTATAACGTTTTTGTCACCCTTCAAAGCATTACCAGTTTGATCTTTTTAACTTCCATTTTGTATTTTGTGTGACTTGCGTTTGTTGTCGCCATGTTTGTTTACTGTAACTAGACGTCTGTGATGTATGAGTTACTTCCCTTTTACCGCTAAACGTTGCGTGCGTTTAAGTACCCTGGCAGATTTCCGAACATAGTTCTATGTACCACAGCAAGTTAACCAATCCCTATGCGAGAAATTTCTTTGAAGGGTGATAAAAAAAATTATACAAAATTCCAAGTTTGCAGTTTAGTTTGTAACTTAAATATTATTAAATGGTTTAATATGTTTGATCAGATTAAAAAACTTAGTTCAGGATTCTCAGATGTGTTATAAATATTCCAAAATTTATTGTACAGTCAACCCTATCCATAAAGGCCACTCAAGGGAACCAGTGAAAGTGACCTTTATGGGGAAGTAGCCCTTATATAAAAGTTCAAATAACTTGGAATACATTTTACTGGTCTTTCAAAGCAGTTGATCCTAATGTAGAAGTGGCTATCTATTAATGTAGGTTTGACTGTATCATGACCAAGGATACCCATGTATCTATCATTTTAGAAGATTATTTTATTTGGATGATATTTATTTGCAGCTAAGCGTAAAGAAGGAGACCCATGTGAGCCAGATGAATATCAGTGTGTCTCTGGTGATCAGTGCGTACCAGCTAGTTACCAGTGTGATGGCGAAAATGACTGCCAGGATAGGTCAGATGAAATCGGATGTTGTGAGTATTACCAGTAAATAATGAAGCAACTGACTGGCTGTCAAAGTCAAAAGTGTGTGTTTTCACCTCACATAGATATGGGGAATTTTCATAGATGATTTTATTCTCTTGTTCACATTAAAGCTTTAAAAACCTCATGAATGGGATAGTTTCTTTTGGTGATACTCAAAGCTTTACTATTAGTATATGTAAAAGACTTGTCTGTAGATTTTGTAAAAGTGTACTAGTGTGTGATAGCTGACTTGCTACTGAAATTGATTTAAACAATCTTAGCAAAAAGAAAAGAAAAGTTTGTTTTAAAATGTCCATGAAAGATTTGTTCTTTCCACTAAAAACATTCATGAAAGATTTGTTATTTTCCATCAAGGCTTCTCACATTTTGGTTTAATAATTAAATCTGACATATAAGAAATTGATATGAAATTAAATTTTTTCAATCCAATTTATTATTTAGCTGTTCCTGTGATCAACGTGCCACCAGTTCCAAATATTGAAATAGAAATAGGAGGTCAGTTTACCATTATTTGTGAAGCAGTAGGAACACCAACACCATTGATTGTATGGAGATTGAACTGGGGAAATATTCCAACAGGAGACAGGATCTACGTGACTAGTGATAATGGGCGTGGCAACTTGACCATCACTGATGCTCGTATCACCGACTCTGGAGCGTATACTTGTGAAGCTATAAATACGAAGGGTGCCATTTTCGCCATACCAGACGCCATCATCATAGTCAGACGTAAGTTAAAATTTTGTATTTTTTATAGATCTGAACATTCATTATGTTTTTAATTTTCATTTTTGTTATTTAAAAGATGATGATCATTTTTATACACCTGTCAAAGACAGGATGTACATTGTATTATGGTATGGCTTGTCCATCCGTCTGTCTGTCCATTTGTCAATCTGGCTTGTAGTCCCACGGTTTTCCACTGATTGCTTTCAAATTTGGCATGCATGATTTGGATGATATGAAGATGTGCATATCGTAACATGAAGATACTGCATGGGTTTTTTTCAGGAGTTGTGGTCCTCCCAGTGCCAAATAAGGGACATTGAGGGGCCTATATTGCCCCATTCAGCGTTGCTCTTGTTAAGATAAAATATGGTGATTATTATTATAAAAGTTGTTTATTTTATTGTATGAATTTGAGTTTTTAAAGCCAAGAGGTCTGAGGTGCACAATTAGAAAAGATGTGTCTTTTCAGAGTTTTCTGTAGTCAATGAGAAACAGTTTGTAAATGTTATAAGAATACTACTCAAGGTAGATAACTCCATCATGTGTATACATAAATGCTCAATTTTATTAAATTTTTAATTTTGATAAATGTTATGTATACAACTTCATTGTATCTGCTTTATATATATTAATTTTTAGTTTTTGATAAATATGTGTAGTTTCCCACAAGTTCTTACAAATTTGACAGGGCATAAAATGTCATCATTTATTCAACTCTTATAAATTTAGAACTTTAACAATTTTGCTGACAACTCTAATAAATTCAAAACTTAAAATTTTGCTGACAAAAATTATGATATAAATTGAAAAGTTTCATAGATGAAAATCATAGTAAACTCCATTTCTGTTATATCACATGATGGATGCAATTGTGGGAAACATTGGGCAAAAAAGTGTATCTATTTCTGCAGCTTATTGTTAAGGACATTGTAACTTAGCATACTTTAATGGAATTAAGCATTCCAAAAAATTACTAGTAACAATATAACCATCAACATAGAAAGATGAAAATTTCTATGGCAACCAGTGACATTTATTAGCAAGCAAAGGTTTGATATAAGCCCTATTTATAGCATCCCAAATGTTTCCTATACTTGATTAAAAAGCATGATTAGAATATGGTCTATATAGCATGGTGTATTTAAGTGGCTGAGCAGTGGATAAAGTGTTCAGTAACGGTTATTACATGAAAAGCCATCTGTTTAACTGCATTACTGATAAATGTACAGAAAGTGTATTTTGTGTACAAAGGTAGAAATTCTGATAATATGCCATTGCATCGAGTCTGCAAGTGTTGTTGTGTAAACAATTAAAGAGAAAAGATGATTGACTTCAGATGACATAACGGAAAAATCTGTAGTGTTATGTTACCAGTTCATCATTTATTGTCTGACAAAAAATCTCAGGAAAATTTTTCAGATTTGTTACATAATCAGACTTGCTAACTCTATGGTAAATATACTGTATAGTAGGTGTTCATTATTACAATGCTTCAGAGGTTTATATGCAGCAGTGGAACCTGTCTAAACCCAACACCTTCTGGACTGATGATTTTGTTTGGATTAGACAAGTACCGGTATTCAGTATATTATTCAGTATATACATGTATAGGTTGATTTAAAAAAGACAGACAGATTTTCGGTTTACTCAGACTTGGGTTTTCACAGGTTCCACTATACAGAAAAGGTATAATATAAGTCTAGAATTCAGCAAAATTTCTTTGCAGCTTGTCTCAAGCCTGGTATTGTGAGCATTGTTTTTATTTATTTTGGTATTTTTTACTCGACCTGTAAACAATTATCTGTCTATGGGTTCATATTATATTGCATAATTGGTATTAATAGTTTTTCTCTGTTTTTGAAAATTTGTAATAACTTCATTTAGATATTGAAAAGTTGAATTGAAACTTCATTTAGATATTGAAAAGTTGAAATTTTATTTTGATATTTAAAATTGAAATGACTTCCTATGAATAAAATAGGGCAATAAATGTTCAACAAATCAAAATATTTCATTGTTATTCATTAATACCTGTTTTGTATTTTGTTCTAGATAGTTATTATAGTAACAGAATTTTACATCAATTAACATTATTGTAACAAATTTTTCGCTGATGATAAAGGTTAATAAAGATAATAGATAATATTTATTCATAATTTGTTACCTAGTTTGATTTTTATATTTTCTGTTAAAATAATGACTTTATTCCCTTAGTGACCATTTTAACTTTGTTTTCATATTTTTGTTACAATAATGATTTTATTCGTAGTGACCATTTTCACTCTGACCGGCCCAGATTCACAGAAAATCATGGTATGTGGTAGCTAAAATTATTTTATTATACATTCTTATCATAGGGAGCTCAATTATTGAAAATTTAATATACATAAAATAAAATGCTGTTTTAAAATAATTCTGCTTCAAAATTGTTTTTAATAAAACTTCCTTTTGAAAATAATTGTTAAATTCATTTCTTTACACATATTTTATAGCCATGGAATACTTGTTTAAACATTGCTTAGAATTTAGTTTTATTTTTATTTTTTCATAAATGAAATGCAGTAATTATAACGTTTTTTTTTTTTAATTTTTGATGAAATTTTCAATATTTCATTGATAGCGATATACCAGAAATAAATCCTTTTTTCCTAAACAGCATTACAAAAATTACTAGTAACTAAAATTGAGACATAATTTTCAGAGTATGAAGTGATAGGACTTGGGAAATATAACACCATCAAATGCAGACTGGTGAATGGAAAAAGGACAGATTGTCGGAAAATATGTCATAACTGTGAGACCTGTTTATATAACGGGTGTATGGATGTAATTTTTTGTATCCAAAATCATGATTTAGTGCTAAAAACTTTATAGAATATATACTGTAACAGTGGAACTTCAATAACTCAAAGTGCATGAGAATAAAAATTTTGACTTATAGTTTTCAAGAAGTTTCGGATTTTGAATCGTTAATAAAAAAAAAATGTTTTTGAGCAAAAACATGTAAGGTATCAATGTGGTCTGAGGTCCGGGACTCTGATTTTTCATGGAGACCCTTTGATATTTAAACTAAAAATTTGAAGGATCTGCCGATTTTTTTAACAGGATAATATTACTTTTCTATATGATAACATAATTACACATAGACCTTTAAATGTTAATACTAAACATTTGTGGAAGCGCGTGGCCTAGTGGTTAAGGCGTTGGACTCATGATTCGAAGGTCGTGGGTTCGATCCCTGGACCGGGCGATGTGTTGTGTCCTTGAGCAAGACACTTAATTTCATGTTGTTCCAGTTCACTCAGCTGAAAAATAAATGAGTACCAGCAAAATGCTGGGGGTTAACCCTGCGATGGACCGGCGTCCCATTCAGGGGAGAGTCTTGTACTCTCAGTCGCTTAACGCCACCGAAACCGGGATAAGCTCCGGCCTGGTGGGCCTAATGGCTCGGGACAGACTTTAACTTAACTAAACATTCACAACTTGGAACCTACCAAAAATAAAAGGCTAAAGGTCCTGGATGTTCCATTACAAAAGACAATTTGAAACCCATGCTGTAGAATTAGAAACAAATAATATAATAATGTAAGTTTGAGTTATTTAAGTTTTACTGTATTGGGTATTCAACATATATGACATTTATTTATGTTTTATATGGTATATATATGGTAATTCATCTCGATGTCATAGAAACCTACAACTTAT
Source organism: Anadara kagoshimensis (assembly GCA_021292105.1). Taxonomy (NCBI): domain Eukaryota; kingdom Metazoa; phylum Mollusca; class Bivalvia; order Arcoida; family Arcidae; genus Anadara; species Anadara kagoshimensis. The sequence continues at coordinate 32,733,796 of CM037870.1, read as the reverse complement.
TAGAGCTGATATCATGTATGTAAAATGTATATTATTTATTGAGATTTAACATTTATGTTAGTTTGTTATCATTTCAGTTAAACTCATCTGGAGCTTAATGAAATTAAAATCATAATTAATTTATGAGTATGGGGTTTGTCACTGTTCAACATGATACCCCTTAACATTTGTGCTAAACTATTATTTCCATTGGATATGGAATCGTAATGATGTTATTCAGGGAATTGATATATCGCCGGCCGTGTCTTTTATTTTCCAACGCTGGCCACGATCACAATACCAAAGCAGTGTCACTGCAACTAATGACATACTAGTGTCAGTGAATCATCAAATGGCACAATTCAGGCTGAGTTTTCATTCTTTTTGTGTGTAATTCAAGCATGCTGGCCCTTGTTGGAACATTGTGGGCATGGCCGGCGATCTGTAAATTCACAGCTTAAACAATTTAAAAAACATCCCAAACAAACATGAAGGGTTATTGATCATGTTGTACAGTGGCGACCCCTATTGATGTAACTGTAAATTGCCTTTAAGTAAAATTGCATGCCATGAAATATTTTGATACCAAATCAAAAAAACAAAAAACAAAACAATTTACAATCAGTGAATACTTTGTTTTCTCCATAGCTAGTTTTTTAGAGACAATGTGCTTGAATGAGCTGGTTGTAGATTTTACAGATATTTCAGTAAAATTTCTCTAAACCAGACAATCTAGTTATTAACTTTAAACACAAATCTGTAGAGCAGTTTCTTGGGATTGTTCTGATGTCTGTATTAGAAAGAGTTTGTTAAATAAAATTAAGTAAAATGTGTTGTTTGAATGATGTGCTATTTAGGGAGATTTTACTGAAAACATATACTTTTACATATAAAGTGTTTCTCATGTACACTTGTCGCTTGCGGAAAATCAGTTTGCGAGTCTCATCGGGCCAACACATAGAAGAAATGCTTTTGCGCACTCAACCGATTATGGACATTATGCGCATGTGCAGTATTTTTTTAGCAGTGAGCAGAAGCATGACAAAAAAGTTACTTTTCAGGTGTCTATATTGTTGATGTCAAACATATTCAAAGTTTTTAACCCTTGCCTATTGAAGAAAGAGGGCATATTAAATTCTAGTTTTCCTCTGTTTGCCCTTCCATCCTTCTGTCTCTCCATCTGAAATTCTTGTCTGCGCAAATTCTCCAAAACAATGAAGCACTATTTCATGAAACTTGGTGCAAAGCATCAACTTGATAGGAGATGTGCATATCATTAACTCAAGTTGGTTTGCTCATAGATCCTGGGAGTTATTGCCCTTTGAACGTAAGTGCAAATTTAATAGCCTCCGTCTTCGAAATGTGGGGGTTGAAAAGGGACCATGGTCCATAACTCAGCAAATTGGACCACTTGGGAACTAAGGCCCCATTAATCAATTAAAGGACATCAGGTCTTATGTATGTAAAGAGAAAACCAAGGTATTTCTTGAGTGTGTCTGATTTAATCTGATCTAGTCATATCTAGGTCTGTATTGGGTAACACACTGGACTTGGAGTCTTCAAAATCAAGTGACTCTGGACTTTTTCAATTTGAAAAATAAGTAAATTACTAAGACTTCTTAAGTATATGGCTAATCTAGTATAATTGACTCACAGTGTACCTTTTCCTGTGTTACTATGGTTTTGTTCACTTTTACATTGAGCCATATTATATGAATTAGATGGGGACTGTGAATTATATGTTAAAGATTTTTTTTCAGACATGGACATGTTGTATAGAATTGTATACTAGTATTAAGGTATAATTGACCCTTAGACTGTATGCTTATTTTTGTATATTGACAGGTTCTGGCCCAGATATTTGTAGACCACCCTACTTCAATGTAGAAGCTTCACTGTCTAGCCAGTGTCTGAGATGTTTCTGTTTCGGTCATAGTACAGATTGCTTCAGCAGTAACTTACAAATTACTCAGGTTAGTTAAACTTTTTATGTTAAAAATACTTGATGTACTTTGTCATGTCATTAAAATCATAAGTGACTTACTGACTTGGAATCAGTCACTTTATAATATGGTCAAGCTATTACAATAAAATCATTGCAGTGCACAACATACAATGTTTATTAGCAATGCTTCTTTCATGTCGGGCAAGTGACATGTTTTTAGTACTTTCAGTACTTTGGTTACATTTTTGTTTCAAAATACTATCATTGCATGCAGTGCAATATACAATGTTTATCAGCAATGTTTCCTGTCATGGAAGGCAAGTGACATGTTTTCAGTACTTTCAGTACTTTGATTATTATTCTTTTGTTTTGAGCTATCACAATACAATCATTGCAGTGCAATATACAATGTTTATCAGTAATGTTTCTTGGCATGGAAGGCAGTACTTTCAGTACTTTGATTACATTTTTTTCGTAGATAAATCTAAGAGGACAGGTACAGCTTGTAAATCAGGATACATTTGCACCAATTGACCAAGTATACATACAGCTCTTACCAAATAGAGGCTACAGTAGTTACCAAATAACAGATTATACCAGAGTTGTCCCCACTGGAAATTACTACTGGAAATTACCCAGAGAATTCCTTGGAAGCAGGGTAAGTTACAGGGAATACATTAGATTTTAGTGGAACCTGTCTGTTAATTACTATGCAGAACTAGCTGGTCATATATAAAGAATAAAACATGTGCTTCTCTTTAAAGCTTTACTCCATTGCACAATGACATCAAACAAATCCCAGAATGCAACTGGTATTACCTACAATTGGCATTATATAAAATATGGACCTGTCAACACTGTTTTAAGCCACTACCCTCTAGACCAAGTATTTTGTATTGATTAGATAGGTTTTTGGTTTAAAAAAAAATATTTACACAGATTCAACTGTACACATATATTCCATATATTATGGAGGTCCCACGGAGAATTGTTTTATCGATTTGATTTTTAGATTGTTTTGTACAAAAATTTTGCTAAGACTTGCTTTCAGTTCCACAGGGTTTGGCTCTCCTAGGTTCAACTTTACCAACCATTTATTTCACATATTACTGTGTTTGAGGTAATAAGGCTTGAGCTGTATATGGCTTTGATATTAAAATATTAATCTGAATTAATTCAAAACAAAACAGAACATGTATCCGACATCAAATCCATATTTAACAGTCCTGAATGAGTTCAGCTTTTGTTTTCTGAAAACCTGCAGAATCAATAGTAATTATAATGTCAATATGTCTAAATTTCTGTAGAAACAGTTTTTTTGCCACTAAAATGTAGTTGGTAATTAAATGATCCGGTCCTGTTTTTACTTCTCATTGCAAATTCAATTGTAAATTTTAACTATCTATCACTTTCAATTTCAAATAATGAATTGTTATTTTATTTTATTGGTTTTCAGTTGTCTAGTTATGGAGGAAAAATAACCTACAATGTGTATTATGAAACTTCTGGTAGAGAAGTCCAAACTAACCAACCAGATATTATCATTACAGTAAGTTATACAAGTTATTCAGGTAAAATTTCAAAAATATTTCTCTTAAAATAATAGCAATTTCATATTAGTGATTTTGTTTAAGTATTTCTTCATATGTGGAAGATTGTGGGTTTTTGGGGCTGGGGTCTGAACAAGATTTGAAAATAGGTAGTGACTGTTCTTTCATCATGTATGTGGCATTTAAAAAATGAAAATCATGGGGCCCTTCAGAAGAAACCTTAAAAAATGATGCCCTGTGTCACAAACAGGTGTGGCACACTAAGGAACCCTCTATACACATTGCTCTGAGTGTGCTGTAAAGGTAAAAAATTCTGATAACTCAGCACACGTTTATCTAAAAGTTTGTCTGAAATAAACTGGTAAAATATATTTTCTTCAAGCTGGTTAAATGTTTTTGCGTGCATTTAACATTTCCTTTGGAAGCTTGTGCTCTCTGTAGCTAGTATGGCAGTATATTTATGTTTTTTCTTCTACAATTTAGGGTAATGGAATTACATTGTACCACAGAACACAGACATTTTTGAGACCCAGTACCCCAGTGACAATATCAGCACCTTTATTCCCAGTAAGTATATAGCAATACCATCATATACTCTTGTCTTCATAATACATGATAATTATTTACAAAAACTCATAAATTCTTGACAAGCCAACATTGTTTTATTGCCACCATTTGTTTAAAATTGGTTGTCAAAGAGTTTAGGGAGATTAGTAAAGAAAAGTATGCAAATCAAATACAAACTTAACAATCCATGTCCAAATCACAATCCCAAAGCAAAGTAAAAACAAACATAGCCATCCATGTCCAAATCACAATCCCTAAGCTAAGTAAAAACAAACATAGCCATCCATGTCCAAATCACAATCCCTAAGCTAAGTAAAAACAAACATACCAATCCATGTCCAAATCACAATCCCAAAGCAAAGTAAAAACAAACATCCCAATCTATGTCCAAATCACAATCCCAAAGCAAAGAAAAAACAAACATACCAATCCATGTCAAAATCACAATCCCAAAGCAAAGAAAAAACAAACATACCAATCCATGTCAAAATCACAATCCAAAAGCAAAGAAATAACAAACATACCAATCCATGTCAAAATCACAATCCCAAAGCAAAGAAAAAACAAACATACCAATCCATGTCAAAATCACAATCCCAAAGCAAAGAAAAAAAACATCAATCCATGTCCAAATCACAATCCCAAAGCAAAGTAAAAACAAATATCCCAATCTATGTCCAAATCACAACCCCAAAGCAAAGTAATAACAAACATACCAATCCATGTCCAAATCACAATCCCAAAGCAAATAAAAAACAAACATACCAATCCATGTCAAAATCACAATCCCAAAGCAAAGAAAAAACAAACATACCAATCCATGTCAAAATCACAAAGAAAAAACAAACATACCAATCCATGTCAAAATCACAATCCCAAAGCAAAGAAAAAATACCATATCAATCCATGTCCAAATCACAATCCCAAAGCAAAGAAAAAAAACCATATTAATCCATGTCCAAATCACAATCCCAAAGCAAAGTAAAAACAAATATCCCAATCTATGTCCAAATCACAACCCCAAAGCAAAGAAAAAACAAACATACCAATCCATGTCAAAATCACAATCCCAAAGCAAAGAAAAAACGAACATACCAATCCATGTCAAAATCACAATCCCAAAGCAAAGAAAAAACAAACATACCAATCCATGTCAAAATCACAATCCCAAAGCAAAGAAAAAAAATATCAATCCATGTCCAAATCACAACCCCAAAGCAAAGTAATAACAAACATACCAATCCATGTCCAAATCACAATCCCAAAGCAAAGTAAAAACAAACATTCCAATCTATGTCCAAATCACAATCCCAAAGCAAAGTAAAAACAAACATCCCAATCTATGTCCAAATCACAATCCCAAAGCAAAGTAATAACAAACATACCAATCCATGTCCAAATCACAATCCCAAAGCAAAGTAAAAACAAACATTCCAATCTATGTCCAAATCACAATCCCAAAGCAAAGTAAAAACAAACATCCCAATCTATGTCCAAATCACAATCCCAAAGCAAAGTAATAACAAACATACCAATCCATGTCAAAATCACAATCCCAAATCAAAGTAAAAACAAACACCCCAATCTATGTCCAAATCACAATGTAAAAAGTAAAAAAAAAAGAAAACAAGCAAATTAAGCCTAGCATGAAAACTTCCACAAAGAAAGTGAGAAAAATATATAAAATTTGGGAGAAATGCAAAAAATCCAACACATAGTGGCAAGGTATTAGTGGTATGTGATGCCCTTCATTTTCTTTGAAAGATAGGTGTTCATTTATCTGTCTGTTTGCCTATCCATTGGCACCCTGTTGGTTTGAAAATGATAACTTTGGAACTGATCAAAGAATTTTTTTTAAATCTTCGCCATCATGCAATTTGAACTGGCCATTGTTATTCCTACTTCATCTATAATGAAAAAGAATATCATTTCTTAAATTGCTGCAAAGTATTGTATGATATTAAAATACCTGGTACTGAACGACGGTTTTATAAAAGTTGCATTAATCTGATATTATTTTTTCATACTTTTTTACTTTTTCGGTAATTAAATGTTTTTCTACTTTTTGGCTTTAATTCACTACAATTTTTGATTTGTCGTCAAACTTTTTGGTTAGAAATTAAAAAAAAAAAAAAAAAAAAAACCACACACACACACACACACACACAACTATGGTCATTCTACATGTAAGTTAATTTGATTATATCAGGATTCATGGAGGAAGACCGATGGACCAATGAGAGGGGATACACCTGTTACTGAGTATGCTACAAGGGAAGACCTCATGATGGTGTTAGAAAACTTGGAATCAGTCTACATCCGTGCACAGTATGATAATAGACAAACACTTACCAGGTAAACTTTTCTACATAATAACATAAAAGATTTTAAAATCATTTTACAAAATACCAGAATATTTGCCAAATCTTCCTTATATTATTATAATGATATTGCTTTTATTTAATCTTAATCCTTATCATATTATCCGTGAAAATCCTGATGGGCATCATCCATGTCGTATTATCCAAGAAAATCTTCAAGGGGCATCATCTAAGTCATATTATCCAAGAAAAACTTTAAGGGTCATCATCTATGTCATATTATCCAAGAAAATCTTCAAGGGGCATCATCTATGTCATATTAACAATGGAAATCCTGATGGGCATCATCCATGTGATATTATCCAAGAAAATCTTCAAGGGGCATCATCTTTGTCATAGAAAAATCTTGACTGACTTGTATTGTCATCAATAGCTTGTGAAGTAAAACCATTCATAATTAATAATACACAACCCTTAAACTTTCTTTCAGAATTGGTCAAGTTATAATGACCACAGGAGTAGCAGAGGACATTGGTGGATCAAGGGCTGTATTTGTAGAAGAATGTACTTGTCCACCTGGATATACAGGATTATCATGTCAAGTAAGCCATATATACTTTGGAGGAGTCATTGACCTATAATTCATTCAATTCTGCTTTGTTTCAAGCATTTTGATTGGTCAGATCTTTTCTGTTACGTTTGCATGAATGAATTGGCTCTCAGTGATGTCGTCTTATTATGGACGACGGAAAGAGACATTTGAATTCCTATGCCATATATTGTTGTTTAAATTGTTGATTTGCTGTTGAAAAATTTCAATAAATTGAATTATAAGAGTTGTTTTTGTCATGGAATTTTGAAAGAATTGGACAATTTGCACAAATAACATAATTAGCAATGCAAAGAATTCAGTGTGCAAAACCATAACAAAAAAAAAAAAAAAAAAACAAAACAAAAAAAAATCATATGATAGTTTTCATAGGAATTTGCATTGGTATTCAAGAAAAACTGTAAAATGACAAGTATGATTTTGATGGTGTTTGTAAAGTGAATTTTAACTTTATTTATCTAGGACTGTGCTCTGGGATACAGACGTATACAGAGAGGACCATATTTAGGTACATGTTCACGTTGTGACTGTAACGGACACTCTAGTGATTGTGATACAGAATCTGGAAGATGTAGGGTAAGTTATTGTCTTTGTAGTGTGAATTGTAATATTACAATCATATTTGTGGGGGTTGAGTTAGAAAAAAAAGGGGACTATATTCCTTCTTTATAAAATAACGGACCAGGTTTGCTGATGTGGCCAGATAGCTAAATGGGTAAAGCATATTAGGAAGGTTCTGGGTTCAAGTTCCGGTTTGGCCGCTGCATTTATTCCCTTTTCCTGTTGCATTTGGCAGGTAGTCCCCCCTGGGAAGTAGCCAACCAACAGATTGGTCCCAGGGTGGAACCTGGTGGTTTCAATTCAAGGAAGTTGAATCAAAAAAGGAAAGGAGGAATGTGGCCAACCAGGCTCAATAGGTGACTGGGTAGCTCAGTGGGGAGAGTATCCCGCTAGTATTGGGAAGGTTTTGGGTTCAAGTCCCGGTTTGGCCACTGCATTTTTCCCTTTCCTGTTTCTTAAGGTTTGTTGTAATACCTATTATCTCTGATCACTTGGTATATGGTTATAGTACAATGCCTTCATACCTTATTTGGTTTGCTCATTTGCCTGGGAGTTATTGCCCATTTAACATAAGTCCAAATCACAACAGAAGTACTTATTTTGGTGGCATGGCTGATCTTAATTCAATGAATTTGCTTGTTTGATTTTAAAATTGTGTTTCATTGATGTCGATTTATATTTATTACAGTTCTGTCAGCATAACACACAAGGAGACAGATGTGAAGAATGTAGACCTGGTTACTATGGAGATGCCACTAGGGGTACTCCAGGTGATTGTAAACCATGCCCATGTCCACTTACAAGACAACCAAATCAGTAAGTCAATCTTATGTAGTTGAACCTGCCTTAAAGGACACCTCCATATAAAAGCCATCTACTTTTAAAGGCCAGTAAAAGTTTATCCCAATGGCTCTTTATGCATGTTATTTGAACTTGTATAAAAGAGTCACTTGTCCATAAAGGCCACTTTCACTGGTTCCCTTGGGTGACATTTATAGCCAGGTTTGACTGTAGTTCATTTTTAACTTGCCTGTACCAAGATATGAACTCAGTATTTTAGCTCAGTATTCAAGTTGATGAAGGAAGAGTGGAGTGGTGTAATGGTGTTTTACAGGGTTCGCACAGATCTGGAAAAGTCATTGAATTTCTGCAATTTCTGGAGAAGTCAGTGAAATTGATTTTTATCTGGAAAAGTCATTGAAATTGCTATATGGTCATTGAAAAGTCATGGAATTTAATCTTTTGATTGCTAGAACAAATAAAACCATATAGAATTCTAAAACATGTCAACTGATCACTATTTTTTTGGAAAAAATCGGGAATTTTTCTGTTACGCACAAAACCGGATTCATGGCATTTACCGTTTTCTATTCTCTCTGGCAGTTATATTACACGAGTTTTCTCCCTTGGTATGCTCCAGTTCCGGTTTCCGGTGATTCATCATTTTGGAATGCATTATGCCTGCTGGCAATGTGTATTTAATTCACAGTGGTTGACCCACTCATTGTACAAGAACTGGGTCAGACCGTTTAAAGGCGACAAGCATAAAGTAAATTGCGTATGGTGTTATAAAGCGATCGATCTTGGTATATGGGCGAGGGTGCCCTGAAATCACACTTAAAAAGTGCTAAACACAAAAAATGTCGGAAAAGGAACAGTTACAGAGACTGATTTATCTTTATTATTTGTATATGGCCATACATACAAAACAGGTTAAGTTTGGAATATAATCAGTACAGTAATTATCCTTTTACTATATATTATATTTATATACATGTAAGCTACAATAGTCATGGAAATTATAAACTATCTGGAAAAGTCAGGGAAAAGTCAGGGAATTTTGTCACAAGTTTTCTGTACGAACCCTGGTTTTACACCCCTGTCAAGATGCTTTCACTAATATTGAGGTGGTCATTTACCAATGTTTGAGGAAAAAGAAGCACCTGGAGAAAACTAGCCACACTCAGCAAGCAAACTGACAAACTTTCTCAGGATCTGCCTGAGTGGGATTTGAACCTTGAGGTTGAGAAGTGCTTTGATTCATAAACACACATTTTAGACTATGTTACTTGAACACTGAGGTTCCCCTTTTCCATCGATGAGATGATAAATTGCTTCATTCTCACCCCCCCCCCCCCATCTGGAGTTGTTCTCGAGTATTTCTACAAGCACTTTGTAAATTTAAGTTTCCATCCGTCCATCTGTCCGGCCGTCCGTCTGAAATTCGCCAAAACTTTAAAGTAATATTTTATGAAACTTGGTGCAAAGCACAATTAATAAATATTTACTTGTTTATCAGTTTTATACATGTATGTGATGTTGTGCATATATTATATATACAGTATATTTGTGAAAATGAAAGTTGGTTAAAAATACAACAAATAAAGTATTTTATCAGCTAAATGCACTCGGGCAATGCGATATGAAATGATTTGCTCAAGAACATAGCATGAAGCCTGAGTTGAGTCTGATAACATTAGTTTGTTGCTTAACCACTATTTCCACAAAGTTCAATGTAAATACATTTATATGAAGCCAGTTACTTGTTTTTATCTGTTCAGTTGATTAAAAGTTTGCTTTGTTCATGTTGTTATCCCCTGCCTTTCAAAGAAAGAGAGGGATATTAAATTCGAGTTTCCACCTGTCCGTCCAAAATCCTTGTCTGCACAAATTCTCCAAAACTATGAAGTACTATTTCATGAAACTTGGTTTCAAAGCATCAACATTAATAGGAGATACACATATTGTTAACACGAGTTGGTTTGCTCATTTTTCTTGGAGTTATTGCCCTTTGAACATAAATGCAAATAACAAAAAACAACCTTTTGTTGCTTAGCCACTGTTCAATGTAAATACATTTATATGAAGCTAGTAACTGTTTTTTATCTGTTCAGTACTTGATTAAAATTTTGTTTTATTTTATTCAGATTTAGTCCAACATGTAGACTGGACACAGATGGACAGCCAACATGTACTGCCTGTCCAGTTGGTTATGAAGGAAGGAGATGTGAACGATGTTCACCAGGTTATCAAGGCAACCCAGAGGTCCTCGGTGATTACTGCAGAAAATTCGGAGGTATATCCATAAAATACAAATTGAGTTCAGAATATCATACTAGGAAAAACATATAGAGTGTTGCCGCCTAGCTGAGAGCCTGTCATTCATTCCCTTTGCTTTGCCTCTGACGAAGGATGAATAAAATCCGAAACCGATCAGGCTAAAGTTAATAGGACACAATATACGTCTGCCCCATTACTTCTATTTAGTGGACCAACTTAGTTGGTATCACCCCTTCTTCAGAATATCATACATTAGTCTTGTTGCTAATTTAAAATTGGACATTTTTCTTACAAAACATAAGGCTCAGTTGTTGGTGTTGTTTTTATACTACCGCTTTGAAGAAGAGGGGGATAAACTGCTTTACCAATGTCCGTCTGAAACAAAGGTTTTTGTCACATTTTCTCAGCAACTACTAATCACAGTTACCTATGTTTCCATTCCTGGTACCCAAAATCGCCATTGGCTACTAATTTCTAAGGAATTCCTTTCAAAAAGTAACCTATTTTAGCAAATTTGTGGAAAAATACTTTAAAAAGGACTATATTTTCACAAATTTTGGAAATTTGGCTACTAATTATTTTGAATTTGTGGAAACCTAGCAGTTACTTGAAATTTTGTATGAGAGCAGTATGAAGTCCAATTTGGATAGTACCAATTTCAAGTCTGGCAGACATGTACTTCATATTTTGTTTGAATTATAACATATGTTAAAAGCGGGGTTATGCCAAGTAAGCAGTAGCTCACAGATTTCTTGTTTGTTTTCTTAAAGATTGTATTTGAAGCAGAAAAATAATATCACTAGAAGAGAGATATAGTTTACTTAACATTTCAGTACTACTTGGGTGTGAGCTGTGATTTACTTGACACCTTATCTAAGTAAACAATTAAACCACTTACCATGTAGTAAAATTAATTAGAATTTTATGAGGCTAGGTTTTTTAGGTTAGGGGGTTCAAATTACAGTGATTGCAACAATATTTGATTCATAAAATAATTTTTTCATAAATGTAAGTTGTTTTAATTACATTTACACATAGATTTGTGTGATTTACGTGGCAGTCTGGAAAGAACACCTAATCCACAAACTGGAAGATGTACCTGTAAGGTAAATATTGTACACACAGACATACACATGCACACATACAGACACACACACAGAGACACAGACACACATACACACACACAGACACATATGCACACAGACACAGACACATACGCACACACACATACACATACATACACACACACAGACAAAGACACACACACACAGAGAGGGTTATGCACAGTATGTAAGCAGACAGGTGCACATGTACAAAAAGAAAAAAAACTTGCAAAAACATCCATATCATTTCTTTGTATTCAAAGTAGTCCTTGGGCAAATGCACATGGCTTTTATCCATCACGCTAGATACAGACAGAATCTTGCATCAGACACGCTTGTATCAACAGTAAACAAAATACATATTGACTTTAAGATCAATTGATGTACCAATTTATTTATTTTTCAGTTTTATAAACAAACAAAAAAGTTCAAAAACAAGGAAATTATTTAAATAGAGAGTTTAATGTTTTCGTTTTTATTTTGACAGCAAAATGCACAGGGAGATAACTGCGATCAATGTAAAACCAATACCTTTTATCTGAATGTAAATAATCCATATGGCTGTATAAGGTGTTTCTGTATGGGAGTTACAGACAGGTGTCAGAGTACAACATGGGATAGAGCCCAGGTGTGTATATTATCAATAGACATGTAGAGTGGTACTGTCGTTGGCTTTCAAAGTCATGGGTTATGGGTTTAAACCTCACTCTGGACATGGGATTTTTCAATGGCTGCTACAGCAGATGCTTACAACTAGAAGCAATTGAAACTGACTGAACAAGATAAGATAAGAAGAAAATAAATTATAAGATTATAATACCCTATACATAAATGGTGATGGTATGATGTCTTCACATCAGTCACTCTGAAGGTTGACTATCCATCATAAATAATCCCCAAAATGACTATTCCAAACCACATGTTATTTCTTTCACATCTTAAACTGATTTCAGTACCATTTGTAATACTTTTATGTATTTAAAATAATAAGTTACAGGTTCAGTTCATATTTGAGAAATTTTTGGTCAATCAGGTTTACCGACTTATTTATTTATTTTTTGACATCAGTAGCTCACAGATTTCTTGTTTCAGAGAAAACTTAATATTTTTTCACCCTGGTAAGCTTGTCATGTACACAAGTATTACTTTGTTGTTTACTGAAAAGACTTATCATTGGTTTTATTCCAACAATATAAAATACTCAATAGTATTTTTTGCCAATTTTTATAGAAGTAGGGACATAAGACTTTCATGTTACCCTGTAAGTATTAATTGTAATTTTTGCAGGTTGGGGCAACATTTACGAGAGACAGATTGGGATTCAAGTTGACTGATGTCGCTCAGAGAATTGAACCAATCACGTCAGACTTCATTGTTGGAACTGTCGGAGATCTGATTTATCGGGGTTTTGAAAGAAACAGTAATGATATATCAACATATTACTGGTCACTACCTGATAATTTCCTTAACGACAAGGTAAGATGTTATAACAGGTATGATTTAGCTCACCTTTTCCAAAGGCCCACTCTCCATCATTTGTTTGTTGACTTTATACAGTATGATTTAGCTCACCTTATCCAAAGGCCCACTCACCATCATTTGTTGTTTGTTGACTTTCACAGTATGATTTAGCTCACCTTATCCAAAGGCCCACTCACCATCATTTGTTGTTTGTTGACTTTCACAGTATGATTTAGCTCACCTTATCCAAAGGCCCACTCATCATCATTTGTTGTTTGTTGACTTTCACAGTATGGTTTAGCTCACCTTATCCAAAGGCCCACTCACCATCATTTGTTGTTGGATGACTTTCACACTATGACTTAGTTCACCTTATCCAAAGGCCCACACTCCATCATTTATTGTTTGTTGACTTACACAGTATGATTTAGTTCACCTTATCCAAAGGCCCACTCACCATCATTTGTTGTTTGTTGACTTTCACACTATGATTTAGTTCACCTTATCCAAAGGCCCACTCACCATCATTTGTTGTTTGAGTGGGATATCTTTTGAGAGGAGTGTTATGACATCTAGGGGGAGGGGTTGATTGTATTTTTATCGGCTTTAAAATTTGTACTTAATAAGGTTCTATTATATTCTTTATCATTATGTAATGTAAATGCTAGTTACACTGAAAAAAATTCCCTTCCCCCAATATAGGGAATCGAACCAGGGTTGCCTGTTTGTGAAGTGAGCACTCTTATCAATGCACCTATAAGGTATCCCATAGGTGAGGCAGTAGTAACATCTCTTAACCTTTACATAGTAGCTATATTGCTACATTTATTTTTTAGCTCACCTGACCGAAGGTCATGTGAGCTTATGGCATAGCGCAGCGTGTGTATGTGCGTGCGTGTGTGCGTGCGTGTGTGCGTCGTTAACACCTATTTTCGACTTCTCCTCTGAAACTAGTGGACAGTTTTTAATGAAACTTTGTCAGAAGTATATATGGGCCGGTGCAATTCAGATTTGTTCGTGGCGTTGCTATGACTACCATAACTAGGTCAAGGTGACCTAGGGGTTCAAAAATCTTAAAAAATCTTCTTCTCCGAAAGTACTGATTGGAGAAAAAATCTGATGTGATATTTGGCTTCTCTAGGGTCTTAAGCCTATAGTTTGTTCATTTTGTGAAATTCGGATAAAAAATAGGTTACGCGTTTTTGCGTTTAATTTTTAAAAAATCGTAAAATAGCTTCAAATTGTTATAACTTGACTATTTGACCAGATAATGACATGGGGTTTTCAGTTTTGACATCTTCTTGTAAGTATCTTCAAAATGAGGTCAAGGTCAATTGTGAAGGTCGTGACCTAATTTTTTTTACCTCTGATTATAACTATTAATATAAACTTTTTGTATTAGCATGTATATTAGAATGTTGTAGGTATCGATACAACGATCATTTTGATGTATAGAAAAAGGTCATGGGTTCAAAGGTCAAGGTCACATATGCGAAACAATACCGAAATGGTTAATTATCATGAAAACTATAAACATTTTGTATAGGCTTATATATTAGAATGTTGTAGGTATTGATACAACGATCATTTTGATGTATAGAAAAAGGTCATGGGTTCAAAGGTCAAGGTCACAGATGTGAAACAATACTGAAATGGTTAATTATCTCGAAAACTATAAACTTTTTGTATAGGCATGTATATTAGAATATTGTAGGTATTGATACAACGATCATTTTGATGTATAGAAATAGGTCATGGGTTCAAAGGTCAAGGTCACAGATGTGAAACAATACCGAAATGGTTAATTATCTCAAAAACTATAAACTTTTTGTATAGGCATGTATAATAAAATGTTGTAGGTATTGATACAACAATCATTTTGATGTATAGAAAAAGGTTATTGGTTTAAAGGTCAAGGTCACAGATGTGAAACAATACTGAAATGGTTAAATATCTCTAAAACTATAAACTTTTTGTATAGGCATTTATATTAGAATGTTGTAGGTATCGATACAACGATCATTTTGATGTATAGAAAAAGGTCATGGGTTCAAAGGTCAAGGTCACAGATGTGAAACAATACCGAAATGGTTAATTATCTCAAAAACTATAAACTTTTTGTATAGGCTTGTATATTAGAATGTTGTAGGTATTGATACAACGATCATTTTGATGTATAGAAATAGGTCATGGGTTTAAAGGTCAAGGTCACAGATGCAAAACAATACCGAAATGGTTAATTATCTCGAAAACTATAAACTTTTTGTATAGGCATGTATATTAAAATGTTTTAGGTATTGATACAACAATCATTTTGATGTATAGAAAAAGGTTATTGGTTTAAAGGTCAAGGTCACATATGCGAAACAATACCGAAATGTTTTATTATCTCGAAAACTATAAACTTTTTGTATAGGCATGTATATTAGAATGTTGTAGGTATCGATACAACGATCATTTTGATGTATAGAAAAAGGTCATGGGTTCAAAGGTCAAGGTCACAGATGTGAAACAATACTGAAATGGTTAATTATCTCAAAAACTATAAACTTTTTGTAGAGGCATGTATATTAGAATATTGTAGGTATTGATACAATGGTTATCATGATGTAAAGAAAAAAGTCATTGGGGTTTAGTATTTATGTTTTCTTTAAATCTATCAGCTAGCCATTAGTTATCAGGTGAGCGTATCAGGCCCATGGGCCTCTTGTTTGTAGAACTGTATCCTATCATGAAATATTTTATTTTGTAGGTGATGTCATATGGTGGTAACTTAAAGTTTGTTCTCACATATCGACCAGGCCAAGACGCTTCTGCAAATGATCCAAATGCCCCCTTAGTTCAGATCACTGTAAGTATTAGTATATAATATTATTGTGCCACTACAAAGAAGTGGTGGCTAAGACATAGGTGATACCTTTTCATCGTTGTCATCAGTGTCATACCACTACAGAGGAGTGGATGTGAGCCAACAGGGATGGCAAGATACAGTTTCCTTCATGTTTTAAGTTCTGTTCTTAATACTACAGATCTGGTCTGGGATTCCACTAGATGAAAAAATCATTTTAACATCTAATAAGCTATGAGCATCTATCGGCACCCAACCTGACCTCTCTGGTTGAAGTTCATGTGTTTAACTTAAATTGCCAGTTTCAAAGTTTTTACTTTGCTTTAGGATTGTGATTTGGACATGAATTGGTATGTTTATTTTTGACTTTCAAAACAGGTCTTTAAAGTTATTTAAATCTGCCTCCTGTAGTAAATTGTGAAAATGCAGTTAATGTATTAACCAGTATAATGTTTTCTCAAACAAGGATGAATATTCATCACATATTTCAATCTTTTTTTTCGAGTAAGACTTTTGAAATATTTTTTATTGGCTAGTTAAGTCACATCACATTTTCAAATATTAAAATTTAGTAGAAAAGTGATGATATATCTATGGAAATAATTATTTAATTTCTCTTTATTTTAGGGTAATGATATTACTTTGGTATATAGGGGTGACACATCTCCAAGACCCAACACACCAGTATCATTTACTGTTCCATTTTATGAGGTAAGTTAAGTTGTTTGCAATTTTAAATGTTTTGTACTTCTGTTCATTATTGTACATGTAAAACCTACTTTAAACCACACAAAGGGGAGATAATAAATAGTTGGATCAGTTTATGCTTTAACTGTGTATAGAATTTGACTTGTATTGAAATGAGAAAGTTAACATCATTAAACATTTTTGAGTAGGCACATACATGTATGAAAATTAAAGTAAATATACATATCGTATTAGCAGTATTTATAATATTTCAATTTTCGTTTACTTAGCGAAGTTGGACTCGTCTAGATGGAGAACCAGCAACCAGAGAATTTTTACTGATGGCTCTTGCTGATTTGAGATCCATCTTGATCAGAGCAACTTTTACAGCTACCACAGCAGAAGCAAGGTAAATAAAGAGTTGAATTGGTCAAGATTTTACATTTTCCGAGTTCACAGTCATTCCTTAAGTTATTTCTTAACATAGTTAAGGAAGAATTGAAATCTGAATAATTTTGTTTAAAGATGTATGTCAATTCAAGATACCATTTTAAAATTAATAAGCTGATGACATTATATTTTAGTTTTTAAAAAAAAAGAAATTATGCATAGTATCATAAAATTTAAAATATGTAAGATTTAAGTTAAGAAAAATGTAGCCTTAAATGATTATGAAACTGCATAAGCCTCAGAACAAAATCTATTCTTCATAGATTTTTTTTCATCTGAAAAATATGTGCTGGGCAATATCCTAAGCAGAAAAAACATGCCACAAATGAAAAAAATAAAACAATTAAACACGAGGTAGACTCAGGGATAAAAAACTTATTTTCTTTTTTTGTAGTTTACGTAATGTTCAAATGGACATCGCAGAAAACCGTAACACTGGACAAGACCGAGCATTTGCAGTTGAACAGTGTGTATGTCCTAGGGGATACAGAGGATTATCTTGTGAGGTAGGAAGGAATTAAAATTATAGAAAACATTTCATTTATCATGATCAACAACAATAATATACAAAATACCCTGAGGAAGCCAAAATTCTTTTGACAATGAACAACATTGGAACCTATAAAAACCAAACACTGCAATTTGTCCTTTATAGAATTGTAAATAAAACTCAATAGTGAAAAAAAGTATGTCATCAAACACAAGTTTGATTACTCTGTATGATAGAAATATTGTTACTGATATTAAAACTAGAAATATAGTTGAACCTGCTCTAAAGACCATCTCTATATAAGGGGCACCTGCTGTTAAAGGCCAGAAAATTTGTTATTATATTATAATGCTTTGGTTATGAACTAGAAATATAATTGAGCTTGTATTAAAGGTCATCTCTATATAAGGGGCACCTGCTGTTAAAAGGCCAGAATTTTTTTCATCTTAATTGCTCACTATTCATGTTATTTGTTATTATATAATAATGCTTTGTTTGTGATATACAGGACTGTGATACCGGATACACAAGATCAGGTGGTGGGTTATACCTCGTATATGTGAACGCTGTAGCTGTAACGGACATGCTACAGAATGTGACCCAATTACTGGACAATGTACGGTAAGTAACATTGTTTGATGGTTGATTTATTAAGTAAAGTGCGTTAAGTTTGACCTTGCCATTTGACCTTAAATTTGAATATTGAAACGGACATATTCATTGTGTAATTTAGGGTTCATATAAAGTTGATATATAAGGATAGATGGTCGTAATACTGGGTACTGGGTGTTTTACTGCTGTCTTACGTAAATCACACAGTCTATGAGCCCAATCTAATATTCAAATTAAAGGTCAAACGGTCAAGTCTATGAGACCAATCTAATATTCTACTTAAAGGTCAAATGGCCAGGCCAAACTTGACACACTATACTGTAAATCACTTTAATTTCGCGGCACTATTTTTTCGCGAATCCATAACAAAACCTATTTCGCGACATGAAATTTTCGCAATTTCCCCAAAGGTAACCCCCAATTAAATTTATTTGCTATATATTATGTCACTTCGATTTAACTTTATTAAAAATCACTTTAATTTCACGACACTTAATTTTCGCGAATTGTTACCGAGTTGCGAATATCGCGAAAATAAAGTGCTCGCGAAAATTAAGTGATTTACAGTATCTTTTTTTGTTTGTCGTTATGGTATGTAGAAGGATGAAAATGTTAGCAACATTTCACCTTAGTATTTGGTTATTTTCAGTATACATAGTTTGCAATTACTTATGTTGGCACATAGGTTGTTGAGATTTATTATACATGTTATCTGCAGTTATTTCAGTCTTTTTGGATCCAGATTTAAATACATGTGACATACAACTCTATTTGATGCAGCAGTTCTTTTACTAAATGTTTTTGACGAATTTTCATACAAAACCCTGAAAATACCCATATTAGGTGAAGGATTAAAAGATATTACTGTAAGATGTTTTTGAAAGTTATTTCTATGCAGATTTGCTGTTGTTTTCTCATGTTATTGTTTTTTTAAAAGTTTATATTTTATTTTTATAGAATTATCAACACAACACAGAGTGAGAATTGTCAGATTTTTTTTCCAGATTTGCTGCAGTTTTCTCATTTTTATTGTTGTTTACCATGTTATTTTTTGTTTTTATAGAATTGTCAACACAACACAGAAGGCGAGAATTGTCAGAGATGTGCTAGAGGTTTCTATGGTGGCCCAACCAAAGGAACACCCTACGACTGTCAGCCTTGCCCATGTCCACTCACAGAAGAGCCAAATCAGTAAGTAATAAAACACACACACACACACACACACACACACACACACACACACACACACACACACACACACACACACACACACACACTTTGAAGTTGTTATTTGTGATGTATACATATGCAACAGAAGTTTTTTTTATCCCTCACCTTTGGAAGAGATAAGGGATATTAAGTTCGAGGTTTCGGTCTGTCCGCACTATTTCACGAAACTTGGTGCAAAGCATCAACATTGATAGGTGATGCATACATCGTTAACCGGAGTTGGTTTGCTTATTTGCAATCACAAAAAGAACCTGCTGGTGGTGGGGGATTCTAATTCACTGGATTTGCATGTTTAAGGCTTCATTGCTAGGAACCACAAGATTAGTCAAAAGGTACTTCTAATATACTTTTACAGAAGTTATGAACTGTGATAACAAGGATGGCTATCACTCCTCTATCTTTGAAGAGTTTAAATGGCTGCTTGAGTTATACAGACAAGATAGGGTAAAGAAGTTTGGAAGTGTATCTCATGACCAATGCCTCTTAATGTTAAGACAGAATGTTTTTGGAAAATTTTTATAATCACAGATTCTCGCAATATAATCGTTTCTGCAGGAAAATGTAGACTGATGCAATTCCATATCTTGTGAAAATAATGGGGTTTGCCACTGCACCACGTGATACCCTCTAAGGTTTGTGAGGAACACTTATTTCCAATGGATATGGAATAACATGAGATGATGTTTTTCCGCGAAAATGACAACATTCCGGGAATCTGTGACGTTGATGTTTTCCAAAACGTTCCGCACAAATGTTAAGAGGTATTGATCACATGGTACAGCGGCAAACTCCATTGTTCCTGCACAAACGTTAGGGAACATCAACATTGACATGCATTCACTACTTGTGTGACATATGCATAATTTATTGAGTTTTGTTGTTTTTTTAATTACCTTTAACTGTCTTTTCATTCTAGATTTAGTCCAACATGTATATTAGCTACTGATGGTCGTGTAACATGTAATGCATGTCCTAATGGTCATACTGGACGACAGTGTGAAAGGTAAAATTATAGAAACTAATATTTACTATAAAATTAATTATAAATTTCATTATATGGCAGACAAAAATCACTGATTTTTTTTAAAACACAAATAAGAAAAAAATAAAACAAGTGTAAAAAAAATTGTAAATAATTTGAAAATAATCTAGAACAATCTATACAGCAGATTAGAAGAACTATATTTTTGACATTTTTGTTGCTTTTACATGTAGTTTCTTAATTTAATTTTTCTAGCTCCTTAACACATAAATTGGCTCTTAATTTTTAAAATTGGTAATTTTTTGGCTCTGACTTTTTAGAACCCTGTAATGACCAGATCTGACCCAAGACTTGAAAATGTTTAGTGACTGTTCTTTGGCCAAGCACTCAGCATTACGAAATGGAAGTCTGGGTTTTTTGGATGGGAACTTAAAATAAAATGAGGTCTCCTGTCATGGAAAGCATGACACATTAAAGAACCCTGTTGTATAATGCCATTAGTCCAACACACAGGCAAAATTTCTGCACCTTCGTCTATAGCTGGCAACATCTCGATATGAGTGAAATATGCTTGACTGGGACGTTAAACACCATTACTTACTCACTCACTCACTCAACTCACTCTTTGTTTTTTTTCAGCTGTATTGAAGGTTTTACAGGCAACCCATCCAGACCTGGTGATTACTGTAAATATAGAGAAGGTTTGTATTGTATAGACAGTTTAATTTCTCTTGTATATACAGTACAGACCTGCCGAAAGTTTAACACCAAGCTGCCGCTGAATCTGCGGCTGACCTTGGCCCCTTGCAAGCCATATCTTACAACTTTTCAGCAGCTGCTGTCTATAACTCGGCAGCTTTTTGGCTACTAGAAATTCATTTCTCGTACCTCGGACAGAAAAATATCACGCCCGCACCTGTGCTAGATTTTTCTGTCTTGTCCAGTTTGTCTGGTACTGCCTCACGCGACAGTTGAACAATCGGGATGACGTATCCGATCATTGCACATGACGTCATCAAAACAAAGCGTTTCTTTACTTTTTTTTCAAATATGTGATTTATTTTACTTTTTATTCAAAATATTTCATTGTCAGAGTTATTTTATATTTGATTTGAATACAAGTCGTTGATATTTTAAAATTTTGAAGAGTTGTCGGTGGGATTACTTTCAAAGGGCGGATTTGTACAATGCATTAGGTCATAAGGGAATACAAGAGGCCCCATGAGGGTACATGTTTTGTTTTGTACGTAAACACTTAAATGGTACGAGAAATAGAATCTGTCACCTGTTTGTGACCGATACGGGTTGATCTCAGTCTGGGGTGATGTGATGTAACATATCCCAATCTCGGCAGAGCCTCGATTGGGATATATGTTACATCACATCACCCTTGACTGAGATCATACGGAATCGGTCACAAACAGGTGACAGATTCTGTTAATCTTGGTCACTTGGTCTCCTAGCTAGGACTTCTTTAGTTCAGTGTTAAACTTTTGACAGGTCTGTACTGTAAATGCCTAACATTTGAGATGTATCAGTATCCATTAACAGCTGTTGTTGTAAATAGATTTAACAACAGTATTACAAATCATGTTAATATTGTGATACTATTTTTCAAGTCTAAATAACTGCTAACAGCGAAAAAACAGTTGAAATAGATAAATATTAAACAACTTGCAAGTAATGTCTCAAGTGATAAAGTCACCATGACGTATTGAATTTGACATTTTAGGTCCTAGATGTGACTGTGACAGGCGTGGAACTGTACCCAATACCCAATGTGACCCAGGCACAAAACAATGTCAGTGTAAGGTAAGTATACAACATGGTTTGATACAATTTGTTACTCGTCATCTCGCATGTGAAAACTCAAATTTTGAAAAATTCAAAAGCATACGAGTATTTCTGAAAACAGAGGTTCGCCACTGTATCACATTATCAACACCCCTCAACATTTATGTGGGACGTTTTAGAAAGTGCTTACGTTGAGTTATCAGAATAATGTATTTACAGGAAAAAGTAAATTGGCATTTTTCCAAATCCATTGAAAATAATTACATGTATTCTGCACAAACGTTAGGGGGCATCTTGTGGTACAGCGGCAAACCCCATTTTAAATAAGACAAAAATTTAGGTTTTATTTTCATCTTCTATAGAAGAATACATATAGATATATATATATATATATATATATATATATATATATATATATATATATACACAGATACATTTATATATTTTTGTCTGCACTAATTCTCCAAAACTATGTAGCACTATTTCACAAAACTTGGTGCAAAATATTAACATAGATAGGACATGTGCATATTGTTTACCAAAGTTGGTTGGCTCATTTTCCCAAGAGTTATGGCCCTTTGAACATAAGTGCAAATCACAAAAAAGAACCTGCTGGTGGAGAATTCTAGTTTACTTAATTTGCTTGTTTCAGAATAATGTTCGAGGATTACAGTGCAGAACTTGTAAAGAGGGATATTTTTACCTGGATGAGAGTAACAGTCAGGGATGTTTAGCTTGTTATTGTATGGGTATTACTAACCAGTGTTCTAGCTCCAGTTACTATAGAGATGTTGTAAGTAAAATATACATATTTATTTTTATTCCAAGTGGTTGGTATACTGGTTTGCCTCTGTCCTTCCATCTATCCATCTGAAACAAAACTTTTCAGTATGAAGTACCAATTTCAAGTCTGACAGACATCTACTTCTTGTTTACCGACTTATTATTTTTTTTTTGTTTTGACAATTATTTATGATCAATAGTCATAGTTAAGTTAAGAGTGGGGGGGGGGGGGGTATAAGAAGTAAGCAGTAGCTCGCATATTTCTTGTTCAAGAAAAAAATACTTTTAATACTGATTATTTTGTGTTACAGTTGAGACTGCCCTTAAAGGTTGTCTGTGTATAAGGGTAACCTGGTTTCAAAGATCAAGAAAATAAATGTTCATTTTTTAATTTAATAAGATTGCAAAGTTGAAAGAATTTCACAATTTCTGCATGTTTGTATTTGAAAAACAGGATATGTTGAACCATATTTTTGAGAAATGGGTTATTCCCTCCCCCATAAACCCTAATACTTCTTAATTTTGGTGATTTCAGTGAAATTTGTGCAAATAGATCTTCTTCACTGCTATTTTATTATTAATGAAAATTAAATGATGTGATCTTTCTTTTAGTTACGACCACAACTTGGAGATGATGGCAGCCATAACTTTGCGCTCACCAATAGACGGCTAAGTAGTACGATACAAGATGGATTTGACATTGATGTTGACAGAAACCAGATAACATTTAACCAGTTTTCTGGTGTTCAGAGAGAAAGGGAGAGCTTGTTCTTTAGTCTTCCACCTAAGTTTAGAGGCAACAGGGTTTGTTAATTTTGTTACTAATAGAACCCTTGTTATGTAAATCACAACATATGTTACAGGAAGCATACAGTGTTAAGCCTAATGTATCAGTAAAAACATTAGTGGTAGGAAACTTTCAGTTATGATCTTCTAAACTATTTCGCTGGAAGAAATTTTCATGGTTCTGAATGTAGTGAGATTGTACCAAGGGAAATGAGAAATTTTTTGCTGAGAAGATATATTCGTTGTAAAAGAGTTACCTTGCAAATCACAAAAAAAAAGAAAGAAATTCTTCACGAATGTTTCTTCTTATATAATATTCTCTGTCCATAAAACACTTTATACATTGATGAGCATTGTACGCAATAAAACTGACCAGATATTACTTTTAATCTACTTTTAGAGGACAACTCTACTTCATACAGTAAACAGTAGTGTATTATGAACTCAGAAAGACTTTTTAGGGAGAAATGAGTTTTGATCATACCTTGGCATGCTTTTAAAAAACAATGATTATCATCCCGCTGTTAAGATAAAATGTAGGACACCCATGATGCTATTTTGTGAAGTCATTCAGTTGTAATTTGTTTAGTTTTTTGTGACTTTCGTGGCTTTGATTTAGACCTTGAGTGAATTTTGTTATTTTTTTTCAGGTCTCATCTTATGGAGGATCTTTACGATTCACCATAGAAATAAGTGTGGCTTCTGATATTGGTGGTACATTCAGAGATGTTGATGTAGAGATTATTGTAAGTTATAGTTTGTTTCACATAAATCATGTTATTGTTTGTTTCAAATAATTTGCATAATACAAACATTTTCAAACCATTCTTGTTATATTTTCAAACACTTAAAATGTTTGTGTTATATAATTTTGTAGTATGTTTTGTGCTGTAAATATTTTTATTAAGCAGGTATAAAATTCAATGAAAGGGTTCAAAGACATATAGGTGTGGATTTCAATGAAGGCGTGTTGAGACAATCTGTAGAGTAGACAAAGGCTTATTTGATAAATTTTGGCTACATATTTGATTTAGCTCTAGTGTTTATGTGTTAAGATTACTAAGATTTAAACACTGCTAAAATGTGTATATTTTGAAACATTTTCTGACAAATGTTCCATAAAAAGTGTAAAAAGAGTATTATTATTCTTTGAAGAATTTTGTTCCTTCATAGAATTGTTCCGAGACTTTTCTATTTTTGATATTTGTTTCAAACATTCAAAGTTGATTTTTCTTCGTTTTTGATATTTCAGAGCTCTGGACAACGACAGAGAATGTATTATCTCTTTAATCCATCGCTGACTCCCCGCACACCACAGACTTATGAGATATTGATGAGAGAGGTATGGTTAAAATATTTGTAAATCTTGTATAATCACAAAATCTTGCACATGACCATACGTGGTATTTATAAATAATACAAAATCATACATACAGGTGAACCAGCTTATTGAATCATCAGGGCTTTCTCATACTTCAGTGAATGGGGTGATAGCCCTTGCGATTATAGGCTAAAATTGTGAAAAAAGTGATAGAAACCTTCAAATATACTGGTTTTAAATCTGAAATTTTCAAAATTGTGAAAATTGACAAAGTGATAGTGAAAAAAACATAAGATTTTAAATTATGAAGGACCAGAATATCCGCCCCAAAAGCAACCCAGTGTACATAGCCTCTACTTGATATTAAAACTTTCACACATTTACAAGTTTCAATCTTGCGCATACACACAGACACACTATGGGTTTAACATTATATACATATGGATTTTTACTAAGCTTTTTCAAAATGTTATAAACATTAAATTTAAAAAAACTTTTTGCTTACAGTCATCTTTCAGAATGTTAGATGGTCAAAACCCAACAAGAGAAAGATTCATGTCAGTGTTAGCTGATATAGAAGCCATCCTTATACGAGCTACATATCACACGTCCATGAATAGTGCCACCTTGAGGAATGTAGAATTGGACACTGCCATACCAACGCCAACAACATTGGGCAGAACACCAATGGTAGAGAGTTGTCGGTGTCCTGAGGGTTATACTGGGTTGTCATGTGAACAGTGTGCCCAGGGATATCTCCGTGCTGAGGATTCAGGAACAGGTCTCGGCAGATGTACTAGATGTAACTGTAATGGTCATAGCTCTACCTGTGATCCAGTCACAGGACAATGTTTGGTATGTATACAGTAATATCATGTTGGTAGTTAAGTGGTTAGAATGCCCATTCTGTAAGTAGATGGTTTGATTCTTAGCTGGGTTTGTTGACTTTATGATGGTAAGTGTGTTTTCTTTCTGGGCACATTAGAGTTGGTTAGTCTGTCCAGAGCCTTAAACCGTGGTGATGTGGAACAATATGAAATATATGAATATAAATTAACATATGTCTTGCTCAAGGACATACAACTCTGGGGGTTTGAACCCTTAATCCTTAAATCATAACTTTATGATCTTAACCACTCGACAATATGTCTCCACAGACAATACTGTATACAAAGGACATTTCATGATCATAGTTGAGTTTAAAAATAAGTAATTTTATGTGTTCTTTTTTTTTTAAGAACTGCCAGCACAACACTGAGGGAGATCGTTGTGAGAGATGTGCCGCAGGATATTACGGAGATGCCACTTCAGGTACTGCTGCCGATTGTCGTCCCTGCCCATGTCCACTGACAATCCCATCCAATCAGTAAGTACTTGTAGTTGTTTATTTTGTTGTATTTTCTTATTTCAGATGCTTCAATAGTCAAAAACATTTGAAATTTTGCAGTTTCTTTTTGTCCTGACAAATGTGACTATTTCCCTAGAATATCAGATTCTATAATATTTCAATTCCTTGAAAAAAATTAATTTCAGTTTCAGTCCAAGCACTACTGATGCGTACTTGTATTCTAGAATGGCCTAGTCTAGTGCCGTATGATCAGAATTATTTTAATCTTTATATGTTGTCTGAAAAACATGTCTTTTTTTTGATTTTTAAGGTTATTATTTCATTTTTGTATTATTTTCATAACACAGTGCAAACCTTGGAATGCTTATGTCATTTCAGGCCACAAAATAAAAAGTTTGTCACAGTGTGTACTT
The DNA here is from genome assembly GCA_021292105.1 of Anadara kagoshimensis. NCBI lineage: Eukaryota > Metazoa > Mollusca > Bivalvia > Arcoida > Arcidae > Anadara > Anadara kagoshimensis. Next base: position 32,706,895 of record CM037870.1, on the reverse strand, counting down.
CAAATTTTTGTGATATGAAAGCTTGTCAAGTTTTAGCTGAATTTAACACCTACTTATTATTATGAGGTTTGTTATTATTGTATAATAGTATGTACAGTTTCCATGGTTACTTCTTTGCAGATTTTGAGTGATGATTTTTGTTGCAGTAAGGCACTGCCATTAGTCTGATAGCTTTTGGCTACTCGGATAATACTCATACATGAGAAAAATGTAACATATCTTAATTTTTTTGAAAATTATGAATCGTAAATGTCATACACTTTTTAGCTGAATTCTTTGATTTTTTAGATTTTCAAGAACATGTTACTTGGATACAGATGGTGCTGTAACATGTGACCGATGTCCAACTGGTTACCGTGGCAGAAAATGTGAAAGGTAGGAAATGCATGTAACATAACAGTACATAGAGTACAGCAGAATCCATCCTTACATTAGACTTCATTTGGATAACGCAGCAAGTTTTCTGTTTAAAATATTTATAGTATGGTATGTCCTTAAAATAAATGTCTCAGTTTCCACAGGTTTTTAGTTTACTCAGAATTCAGTTTACACAGGTTATATTGTAGTTAAGTAGACAGGTTTTCAGTTTACTCAAGTTTGGTTAAGATGTGCCACACTGTAGTTACTGTAAGAAAAATAATTTTAATTACTGTTATGACATGAACCTTTCTAGACAGAAAAAAAACACACTAAAAAGTATACTCCAGGTTGAAAGATTATTTGGCATATTGTTTTTGGACTAATTTTAATATTTTCATATTTACATTTGTTGTTTCTTTTCATCATTACAATTACCAAAATTTTTGACATCCAGATTTACGCTTTCATATAATATGCTGCCTGTGGGGGCACAGTGTTTTTCATTATATCAAATTCTTTTGTTTCAGATGTGATACAGATAGAGGATATGTTGGAAATCCAACCCAACCCAATGGAAAGTGTGAGCTGGAAACAGGTAAATTTCTCTCTCCACAGAATTCCTTTCAGTGACTCCATCTCTCTCCACACAATTCTTTTCAGTTCTGTTCAGTCTCTCTCTCTCTCTCTCTCTCTCTCTCTCTCTCTCTCTCTCTCTCTCTCTCTCCATTTAACATGCTGCTTCAGTGCTAAATTTTAACTTATTTAATTTTTCTTTTCAGTAAATCTTAGACCAGTGGTTGATATAAATCCAACAAGGATAGAAATTCCAGCCAATCAGATTATCTCCATACAATGTAATGTCAGAGGTCAAGGTCCATTCCAGGTTGTTTGGTCACGAGTTGATAATAGGCCACTCCCAGATAGAGCCACAATCAGTCCTCGCTACACCCTAACCATCAGAAATGCTGAGAGAAGTGACAGCGGTCGTTATGCCTGTATGGCTACTAATATTTACGGAAATACAAGAGAATATGTCACAGTCACTGTCACAGGTAAGTTTTTAAATCAGTCAGCTTCATTATGAAGCTTGCATATTGTTAAATGTGCTAACATTGTCTTACAGGATCCTAAATTGGTAAAACTTGTGCCACCAGGCTTCTGAAGATATAGGTGAGTCCACAGACCCAATACCTATAACTTCTCTGCCTGACTTGAAAAAAATAATAAATGTTCTTGTAGAAAACATTGGAATTATGAAATTCAGAAGTTGGAATTTCAGTCATTTTAAGCAATGAGTACTGCTTTTCTTATTTTCATTGCCTCCGGCAGCCATAATGATTTTAATTCTTCAGTTTTGTGGTAAGTTTTCAATTTTGCCAACAGAATTGAAATAGAAACTGTGTCTGTTGTCATTTCTTGAAAACATTCATGTAGAACATTCACATGATTTAAATCTATAAATCATCTCTACTGGATATTAGTTCTAGCATATTCTAGCATAATTACTTTTTAAGAAAACAGGATTGACTACCGGGTATAAAAAATAACTGATTAAGCTTTATACATGTATATTGATATCACTGATAGATTACCAGTAACAAGAAATTTTCCTCTTTATTTTATATTTCAGGTGAACGACAGCCATTGAGAGTACGCATTGAGGAACCAAGAGATGTTTCAGTAGAAGAAGGCGTCTCCGTCAGATTTGTCTGTACTTCAACCTCGTCATCTAGATCAGTAAGGATAAGTCTATCACTATAACAAAACTTAACATGTATAAACTATTGAATATTTATAATTGCAGTCCAACTTGCCTTTAAGGCCACTTCTACATAAGGGCCACCTGCTTATAAAGGCCAGTAGAATTGTATCCCAGTTGCTGTTTATTCATATTTTTTTAACCTGTATATAAGGGTCACCTGTCTGTAAAGGCCTCTTTTACTGGTTCCCTTGGATGGCCTTCACAGACAGGTTTGACTGTAATTAAGTAATTAAGGTACGTTCAAGCCTTCTCCAGGCCCAGATAGCAGAGTGGTCTTAAGCATACACTTGCAGATCACAGTTCCCCTTACCATCTGCTTTTGAAACCTACTATGGATATATTCCGTTTTAAGAAAGTTTGTCAGTTTGCTTGTCAAAGGACGTTTTTTTTTCCTGACAGTATGGTTTCCTCCACCATGGATCGGATATTCAGAAAATTTCACATCCTGCAACAAATTCATTTAAAAAAAGTTCTGTAAAATTTAAATTAGTTTTACAGTAGCTGTTAATTAAAAAAGAAATTAATTTTTTATATGTCAGTCCTAAATCTAGCACATTTTAAACAAAAAAACCTTATACTTAAGACACTTCATACAGGCTTCCACCTCAAGTAAGGGAGATAACTGTGTGGTTTGTTTTACTCTTCAAATACATGTGTTAAGTTTTTTCTTTTTTTTTAAATCTTCAAATACATGTGTGAAGTTTTTTTCTATTTTTCTGTAATTTTAAACATTTTTTTTGTTAAGATGACAACTATTTTAGTCTGGACAAGACAAGGAGGGACTTTACCTACAAAGGCAATAGACAACAATGGTGTGTTGATGATACCAAATGTACGGCCACAAGATCAAGGGAACTATATCTGTACTGGATCAGATATGATGAGTACTGACACTGCAGTAGCTACACTAACAGTAGAAGGTATATACTGATAATACTAGCCCTATGTTTGATTATTATACCTCACAAAAAATTCTAAAACTTTTATTGGTCAATTTCTAATCACGTGGTATGAAACAATTAACAATGTTTGAAACATCAGTCAACATTGCCAACAAAGTTCCCCACTAGGCAGGGAAACAAACGAGAAACTACTGAGTAATCCGCAATCCTACATCTGTCCATATACTCCTCCATTCTGATTCGGAGCTCCCAGATACCCTGACCGAGTCACTATTCCATATAAGCAGAATAAAGGATAGAAGAGAACATCGTTTTTGTTGGGTATAATAAATTGAATAGTAATAAATGCACTGCTGTTTAAAGAAGATCATCTTGCTTTGAAAAGTTAATACATATTATAAGTCAGCAGTCGGCTTTATTTTTGCTCATAGTTCTGACAACAGATACATCCTTAAGGTTCATTTAAGTGAATATGTTTGCCTACATTATAGCACAGTGAGTGCTGTTTAACAAATAACAAACTATGAAAAGTTTCTAAGCAAGCAACCAGCTTTATTTTTGCTCATTGTGGCTGACTATCTGATGACCTTTATTAGTCAACAAAATCACCCCTGTACAGACATATCGTTACGGTTAATTTCAGTTGGATATATTACCTACATCATAGTTAAGTGATCCTTATTGAAAGTGAAAGTCAAAACAGCATGGCAGTATGGCAGCATATTGCAGGCATTCATTGAAATTCTACCTCAGTCACATGATGTTTACCATTCAGTACTTTATCATCAAGGTAGTGGTAGTGGGTTGAGGATATTATTATAATTAATATGATTTCAACTTTCAAAATATTTATAGTTTTAAAGTTTTCATTGATATTTACATTTGCTTAATTTTGAGTCTCCTCATAAAACCGTTTTAGCTTGCCAACCAAATTGAAATAGCAACTGTGTTTGTGGTCATTTTTCACAAATGTGTGTGTGTTGCAGAGTACTGTTTTTTGCTACAATCTTGTATATTCGTTTTGCTTTGATATTTATATATATATATAAATAAGGCACTTTATAAAATGTGGCTTTACAGTTATAAATATAGCTGTGTGTGATTACCGTAATCCTTCTATGTATTCGGCCCCTCTATGTTTTCGGACACCCCAATTTTGAAATTTCAATAATTTTCAAATTTCCTCTAATTTCGGACGGCAATTTTTTGCATCTAAATCCGGACACGATTTTGCTGGAACTCACCCGGAACACAGGGTACATATTGCTTATAATCAATATTGAATTAAAACAAGAAGAAACGATGTTGTTAATTTACATTGAAATGTGTTATTTTTATGCGTCTGTTGCGTTGTGTATTTGCGTGAGGGAGTCATGATTGTAACTTGGAGGACATGTATTTTACGATGTATTTACATTTTTAATGTAAGCTCAATGAGGCCATACCTGTATTAAGTGCTTTAATTTTCTTTGAAAGTGAAAGTTAATTGAAATTAGAACTCTTGGCTACGAAACATCGTGCGAGACCAGAAGTTCTGTCGGTACACAAATCCAACATCAAAGACATTTTTTCAGGAAGTGACGTTATCAATGAATTTCATTGGATGAGAAAACTCGTGGAATTCCCTCTGATTCAGTGCATGTCAACTATGGGAATTCCCGATCCTCCGATACTTTCATCTGCCTAAGAATGGGAAGATAGACATTACGATGTATTTATTTATTTTTTTTGAAGATGAAAATTGTTTGAAATGTGATTTAAAACAATATATTTGTAAACTATTTTGTTCCGTGAGTGATAAATTTGATTTTTTAAGAAAAGCTGTATTGATCACGCCGAACCTCATTCATACATGTCCTCGTTCTTAGCGTACAAAAATACTGAATTTTCTTGACTGAGAAATATTCTTGACTATTATTATCTATTAAAATTTTGACCGTAGACAGTGACAGAAGACGAAGTGTGATTACGGTGAACCTTAAACGTTGGGAATTACTGACAAAGATCACGCAATTTACTTACAAAAAAATGGCGTCCCTCGATGTGTATTGCACATTGGATCATGATTATTGGTCAACAAACACTTCAAATATAACTTTTTTGTAAAATAAACAACACAACAGGTAATTTTAACCTATTCTTTATTTGAAAATTTACATTATATATGATATTTATGTGCGTATCGTCGTTGATAGTGTCTTGCATTACCGGGAGGGCAGCGAGACTTGCTTACGATCAGACATCCGGTCCAAAATATCGGACAACTCTAAATATTCGGACACCCCCATTTTTTTAAGTGTATAATTTTCATATTTCCTCTAAGTTCCCGGACACTTGAAAATGAAATTATTAAAATTCGTCCGAATACATAGAAGGATTACGGTATATATCTATTTTAACATATATACTATATATATGAAATATGTTGTATTCTGTAATCAATTTATAAATCTGTATCGCAGTATATTTACATCATTGGTGATTAACCATGATTTGTCTTTTGTCACAATGTGATTTCATGTAATACTTCAAATTCAATGCTCAACATATTATTTTAATTATGTACGTGTATATATATTTAAAACATGCACAATGAGTGGGTGTGAGGTGGGGCTTTGGTGATAGATCACAGTGCCACTTGACACCAAGGTCCGTATCTCACTTAGGACAGATCCTAGTGTGAGAAGCATTGTAAGTTTGCTTGCCGAATGTCTGTGGTTTTCTCTAGGCTTTCCAGTTTCCCCACCATTCATGAACTGACTGCCTCGATATAAGTTAAAAAAAACCTCTTGACTGGGGCTTAAAACACCATTAAAAAAAGTGTGTTTGGGTGTGGGTAGGTATTTGTATGTGTAGTTGATTTAATTATTTTACAAATTTTGGTCAAAGTATTTTTATACAGTATACAGAGTTTTTGTTTTAAAGGTATTTTGTGTTAACTGACTACATGTATAGCCAGGCAAGCTTTTGTGATTCCTGTGATAGCTTTTATTTATTTGTTTATTTTATGTTAAATTATTTTGTGACCTTTACTTTGATATAGGAGTACCATGTAAGTATACAATGCACCACTGCAGCAGACAGCTAATTAGATTTCCAGTTCCCTTCAATATTTTATTCATGCCCACCAGTTAAATTGAATGCTTTTTATCCTGTCCTCTTGTCAAAATGAATGCATTTTATCTTTTTTATTAGGCTAGTCAATTTATCTTCAGAAAATGCTGCAGTAATTTCTTTATATTTTCCTTTCTTTGATCCTTGTCTTTGGAAATGGAAATGATTTGATGATAAAAATTAGTATAATGGTAAAATTACGTACGGGTAACCTCTTTGCCAAAAATGTTTACGAGTCCAGAATTTTCTGAGATCTGGTAGCTTCTAAATAAGGAAATTGGGTGACATACTGTAAACATATTTAATTTTGTGTGTATTTATTTTCCTGGTATAGGAAATTAAGACATATCTGTGTAGTTAAAGTTTTGTGCTTTTGAAACATGCACTATAATACAATAAGCAAAATATAATTTTCGCTCAGTAATAATTTTCGCGCAAAACAATCAACCGTGAAATAAGTGAAAATTAGTGTGCAGGGAAAATAATTGTTTATAGTAGTTTAAAATGGATCTTCAAGTTTACTTATTTTAAATTTTACCATTATAGTAATTGTTAGTACATCTTTTGAAATTTAAGTATCTGGCTCCAATTTCACAATCATTCCTTAACAAAGAATTCCCTCAACTTAATCTGGCAAATTTTGACGACCTTTTATCGTACTGAAAATAAAAAGATACCACAAAATTGGAATAGTAATGTTTTATCTTCAGAATGATTTTGAAAATAATACCTTTATTTCATGAATACTTGTACCTTGAACACTAACAAAATTATTTAGGTTTCAAATTTGTCAGATTTTAGTTAAGAAAAATCTAAGTTAAGAAATGATTGTGAGACTGATGCCTGTTTTGTAACTGATATCCGTGAAAATGTTTTAAGTTAGTGATTTATTTTTAAAATCAGGAAGTTTAATGATATTTGTCAAATACCATCAGGATGTTGCCCATATCTGTTCATTTCTCACATCATGTTATGGAAATAAACATTACTGCACGAAGGTTATAGGTTAAGTTCTGCACATGCAAAGGTTAAAGGTTAAGTCCTACACAAAGGTTATAGATTAAGTCCACACAAAAGTTACAGGTTAAATTCTACACATGGTTATAGGTTAAGTCCTATACAAAGGTTAAAGGTTAAGTTCTGCAAAAAGGTTACAGGTTAAATGCTGCACAAAGGTCATAGGTTAAGTTCGGCACAAAGGGTTATATTTTTTGTTCTGCACATAGGTTATAGGTTAAGTCCTTTACAAAGGTCATAGGTTTAATTCTACACAAAGGTTATAGGTTAAGTCCTAAACAAAGTTTATAGGTTAAGTGCTGTGCAAAGGTCATAGGTTAAGTGTTGTACAAAGGTCATAGGTTAAGTGCTGCACAAAGGTCGTAGGTTATGAAGTATTGCTAGGTAGACTTGTCAGTGTCATTACTTCTAATTAATTAAGAATCCTTGTCTTACTCTTCCAGAAAAATATTAACTGGTGCAGTTACAATCATGGTTTATAAAAAGCATGTTTCCTGTTAAGAGTATGTTTTGAAAGGGGGGGAGGTCCTATAGTTGTTGTATTAATTCTCTGTTTGAGGGGATAGATTTGTTTATCAAAATTTCAGGGATTTTTTTTACTTGATGATATTTAAATATTTTAATTACCAGTTATATGTGTGTGTATTTGTGTTTATTGCTGCTGTATTCTTGTTGTTTCACCCCATATAAAAGCGTGTGTGTGCTTTGTACTGGTATATCAATGTATATCTACCTATTTTGTGTGTTGTTAAATTTATTAAGCACCAGTAACTGTTTGTCATTTTTAATATAATTTTCAAACAGCCAAGGAAGATACACTCCCAAGTTATGAAGTTATTATTTCACTTTGACATATTTTTCAAGTTTACACAGAAATATTGTTTTAACAATTTTCTTCACTTTTTGAAAAACTGGCACTTAATAATTGAGATTGCCATTCTCTTCAGTATGTTTCATTATCACCATGGTTTTAAAGAAGGATAGATTAGGAAGTACCACTGTGGTAGCTCAGTTGGTAGAGCGCTGACTCTGTATGTGGGAGGTTGTGGGTTCCAACCCGAGCTGAGTCTGACCAAGACTTGAAAATAGGTAATGACACGCACTTGGCATTTAGAAATGAAAGTCATAAGGTCTTGCTGATGAGACCTTAAAAACCAACGCCCTGTGTCATGGCAGGCATGGCATTTTTAAGAACCCTCCCTGCACCTTGCCTTGGGCGCATTGCAAAGGTAAAAATTTCTGCCAATTCATCTATAGCTGGTGATGTCTCATTATTAGTCAAGTATTCTTGACTGGGACGTAAAACCCCATTCAATTAATTGAGAAGGAAGAGTTTTAGTACCTGGTTTTGAACTGGAAATGTTTTAGGTGTGCTTGCATGTGTGTGTGGTGTGTGTGTGTGTGTGTGTGTGTGTGGTGTGTGTGTTTGTGCGCGTGCATGTGTGCACTTGCATGTCAATCCCTCAAAGTTACTATATCTCTGTCTCTGCTTTATATTTTTGAATGATACCTATATGTTAGGATAAAAAAATTAAACTGTTTTGCTTGAAACTCAATGCTTCAAACCCTGGATTTTATAATCATTTTGTTTTGTTTTGTTTTTGTTTTTTTTGGTTTTTTTTTTTTTTTATGTGTATTCTTGTGTTTGTATACATAATCAATCATTTGAATGTTTATAGATCATTGTAAGTAACAAATACCTTGAATCATAACTTGTCACTGATAAGTAACAGATTTGAAGAATTCAACAATTTTACATTCATGCTTATATTTCCGCTTGGTATAAAGAATGATTAATATTATAAGGTTATTGAACTGACATTGTGAAATATTGTCCTGAGTTAACTCGGCATTTGCACGAGCTCACAAGTGCAAATCTCGAGACAACGAGGGACAATATTTCACAATATGAGTTCAATAACCCTTTTTTATATAGCAAAATAAATTTTGTTTACTCCTGTCAAGTATTTCATCTAAAATACCATTTTGTCGTACCATTCATACATATTACACTAGTTCTTGTGAATTGATATAAGAACTAGCCATGACATTGACAACTATCGTTTGACGTCATAAAGGACAGCGTCATGTGACAAAGCGTGCAGTATGAAAAAATTGATTCGGAAACCTCGGACTGGAACAAAGTTAGCGTGCAAATATCGATATTTATTGCACACTAACACCTCAGGATTTATCGTATCATTTCTGTAGGAAGCATATATTGCTATATAATGAATATACAGTACAACCTGCCTTAAAGGCCACCTCTATATAAGGGCCACTTGCTTATAAAGGCCAGTAAAATTCTATCCCAATTGTTCTTTATTCATATTATTTGAACCTGTATATAAAGGCCACCTGCCCATAAAGGCCACTTTTACGGTTCCCTTGTGTGGCTTTTATAGACAGGTTTGACTGTATATATTTGCTATTCAATAATTTCATTTTTATAAATTTTAGTCACCATAAAGATTGTGTGTGTACACTTGTCAAAAAACCATATGCTATTATATATGTGTATATGTGTGTGTGTACATATAGTATTTGTACTAGAATTATATAAAACACATGTGTATTAGTATTGTGTGTGTTCATATAATTGTGCTATAACTCTATATATAGGGTAAATAAAAAAAGTTATACAGCTCGATTCGCCTCACACATATTTTATTGGTAATATGTGTGTACATATATTTGTGCTATTAACTATATATAGGATGAATACAAAGTCGCCCAATTCGCCTCATGTAGAGACGTAAAAAAGTCAAGTCACAAAAAGTTATATATATATTATACAAAAAAAAAAAAGTATAACTAGCTGGTCAATTCATTCAAAAAACAAAATAATTTTAAATTATTTTACATTTTCAATAGCAAATTTGACACCACCAAGGGTAACTATTACACCACGATACCAGACGGTTAAGGAAGGAACACGAGTAGAGTTCAGATGTTCTGCGACAGGAAATCCTCCGCCAAGAGTAGAGTGGCGTAAAAGATCTGGTGCTCTTAGTTCAGAAGCAACCGTCCGTGACGGAGTGTTGACCTTCCCTGCTGTCAGACGAACTGATGAATCTGAGTATTACTGTAGAGCAACTAATAGGGCTGGTACTAATGAAATCAGGACTATTTTGTATGTTACACCTAGTAAGTAAATGTAGTTATTTTATTACATGTATTAGTACATATATTTTGTACTCTAAGTATGAGAAATTATTCAATATTATATTTTTTATATTTAACGCGTTACAAATTTAAAGTATAATCAGAATAACTAAAAAAAAAATTAATTCCATTGTGACATGACCAGTCGATAATTCTTTTAAGTTTCTTATGTTGTATTCATAATACAATGTAGAAAAAAGTGGGAGGAGCTTATATTCTGTACACTATTTACTGTTTTAGGTAGTTACAGTGTATTGCTGTACTGTATTGGCTATGCTGTAGATACAACTGTACTGTATTGGCTATGCTGTAGATACAACTGTACTGTATTGGCTATGCTGTAGATACAACTGTACTGTATTGGCTATGCTGTAGATACAACTGTACTGTATTGTCTATGCTGTAGATACAACTGTACTGTATTGGCTATGCTGTAGATACAACTGTACTGTATTGTCTATGCTGTAGATACAACTGTACTGTATTGGCTATGCTGTAGATACAACTGTACTGTATTGGCTATGCTAGATACAACTGTACTGATTGGCTATGCTGTAGATACAACTGTACTGTATTGGCTATGCGTAGATACAACTGTACTGTATGGCTATGCTGTAGATACAACTGTACTGTATTGTCTTTGCTGTAGATACAACTGTACTGTATTGGCTATGCTGTAGATACAACTGTACTGTATTGTCTATGCTGTAGATACAACTGTACTGTATTGGCTATGCTGTAGATACAACTGTACTGTATTGTCTATGCTGTAGATACAACTGTACTGTATTGTCTATGCTGTAGATACAACTGTACTGTATTGGCTATGCTGTAGATACAACTGTACTGTATTGGCTATGCTGTAGATACAACTGTACTGTATTGTCTATGCTGTAGATACAACTGTACTGTATTGGCTATGCTGTAGATAAACTGTACTGTATTGGCTATGTTGTAGATACAACTGTACTGTATTGGCTATGCTGTAGATACAACTGTACTGTATTGGCTATGCTGTAGATACAACTGTACTGTATTGGCTATGCTGTAGATACAACTGTACTGTATTGGCTATGCTGTAGATACAACTGTACTGTATTGGCTATGCTGTAGATACAACTGTACTGTATTGGCTATGCTGTAGATACAACTGTACTGTATTGGCTATGCTGTAGATACAACTGTACTGTATTGGCTATGCTGTAAATACAACTGTACTGTATTGGCTATGCTGTAGATACAACTGTACTGTATTGGCTATGCTGTAGATACAACTGTACTGTATTGGCTATGCTGTAAATACAACTGTACTGTATTGCTATGCTGTAGATACAACTGTACTGTATTGGCTATGTGTAGATACAACTGTACTGTATTGGCTATGCTGTAGATACAACTGTACTGTATTGGCTATGCTGTAGATACAACTGTACTGTATTGGCTATGCTGTAGATACAACTGTACTGTATTGGCAGTACAGTATGTGTGTGTTCTTATAAAAATTTGCTAAATATTTGTACTATTTGCACTCGTCCCGTCCTGCCCATACTGTATGGCACTCGTACTCTAAATAATACTTAGACTATATAAGGGATATTGACTATGGTTTTCTGTTTTATAGTTTTGCCAACCATTCAGGTGATTGTAAGACAGACATCAGTAGTAGCTGTTGTTGGTAGTACGGTACAACTTGTGTGTTATGTAGAAGATAGTACTGGACGAATTAATTTGGTATGGTCCAGAGGTGTTGGTCTACCACCAGGTATGTAGCTTATATTCTACATTTTAATTTTGTATGTACATGTACGTTTGAGGTGGAAGCGCGTGGCCTAGTGGTTAAGGCGTTGGACTCATGATTCGAAGGTCGTGGGTTCGATCCCTGGACCGGGCGATGTGTTGTGTCCTTGAGCAAGACACTTAATTTCACATTGTTCCAGTTCACTCAGCTGAAAAATAAATGAGTACCAGCAAAATGCTGGGGGTTAACCCTGCGATGGACTGGCGTCCCATTCAGGGAAGAGTCTTGTACTCTCAGTCGCTTAACGCCACAGAAACCGGGATAAGCTTCGGCCTGATGGGCCTAATGGCTCGGGACAGAATATGTACATTTGAGAGAATAAAATTGTATTGAAATGGAATATATTGTAATAATCTAAATATAATATAAAGTGAAATTCTATATTTCAAAGTACACGGGATTAAGTTTTTGGTTTGATGCTTTCAGTTGTTTAAATTTATCAGATTGGATTCTGAGGAAAAGCTAATGAAAACACTTTAGAATCATATAATTGGCATTTTGAGAAAACATTGAATTGTACTTAAATTCCACTGACCACAATTGATGATGCCATACACGATTTGATACAAATGTTGTTTTCCTACAGAACTTATTTAATGAAAAAAAAAAAAAAAAAATAATATAAAATCCTCTATTAGTTTCCAGTCTGTTTTTAGTTTTTAATGGGCCCATTGGGGGTCCATCATAGTGTAATACAGATAGCTTAATTAAAATAAGTGACAGTTTTAATTGACTGGACACACACATGTACAATTTTCTAGGATTTCAGTGGCACCTCAATTTTGCTTTTTGAGGCTGAAAAACGGCAACTTCCCTTATCTTTTCAGGATTTCTGTCTTGAAATTTGCTTTTGGTAAGATATGTATGCCCATTTTGAAGTTCACTGACTCTTTGAAGTTGCTTGTAGCTTTTTTCTTCAGTAAAATGTGTGTGTGTTTTGTGTGATTTTCATGTGGACCAGTACACAAAAGGCATATAAAACAAAGTATGTTGAGCCATTTACATTATCTTTGTTGAAGACAGAAATTCACTATAAACAGTTATAAACGATTCTTTTTGTTATGCTTGTGTAGCAGTTTGGATAGGTCACTTGTAGAACACTCACCTATAGTGTGTGAGGTCTAGTTTTTTATTCCTGGTCCAAACCTTCATTTTCTCTCTTTACTGTTACACTATTACGTGCCATGTAAGTGATGTTTTTCATAGAAGATTAAACTTGTTTTCAGGTTCTTCTCAGGAAGATGGTAAACTTACTATCAATAATGTTCAGCCATCTATTCTGGCAGATATATAGCACAGCAACATCACCAGATGGTAATTCTGGAATTGGTACCACAGATCTCTCTGTCACCAATGTGCCCCCAGGTAAGTCTTTACGTTAGGTTTAATAATTAATCACTGGTAGCTCACTTGGTAGAGTGTTCACTTCGTATATGGGCGTCGGTGTCTTTTATCATGTTTTATTGCATGAGGCAAATACAAGTTTATGGGCAGATATGGTACTGTCACTGGCTTTCAAAATCTAGGGTTGTGGGTTTGAACCTTACTCAAGGCTTGGAAATTTTCTGAGATGATTTTCATCTCCTGTCCATACTAGAGCTGTAAAAAGCTAAATACTAGTATAGTCTTTCGAATGAGACTGAAAACCGAGTTCCATTTCTCAGTACATGCTAAAGGTGCCTCTGTAGAGTTAGAAAAAAGTAGGCCCTTGTGGCTGTTACAGAGAACGCTTACAACTAAAAAGCAATTGAAACACCCTGAGCAAAGTAAATAGGAATTTAAAAAAATTTCCATATGATTTGTGTATAATTTACATTATGTGTTAAATGTTTAATTTTAGGTGAGCGCCCAACTGCTATTGTAGCACCTAGAAACATAACAATCCCCATGGGAACAACAGGTACTTTAACATGTGGTACAACTGGACGTCCACAACCAACAGTAATTTGGTCTAAATCAAGAGCCGAGTTAACAGACAGGCATAAGGTAAAATAATCCTGATTTAATGAAGTGTTATTGTGTGGAACAGTTATTTCCCTTGAGACAGTTATTTCCTTTGGGAATGAATTCGCATCAATTTAATTTTTCCTTAAAGACGTCATTCCAGGGGTTTGCAATGTTAAACTTTTTCATATCATTCTGCTTAAATGTTATGAGGTATTAATGTGAAATATTTCCCCCCATAAAGATGACACCTTCATAGGAATTAACTATTTAAGATTATTTATAACCAGTAAAACCAATATACAATCTAACCTGCCTTTAAAGGCCACCTGTTAAAAATTCATCTGCTTTTACAGATCAGTAAAATTTTATCCTCATTGCACTTTATTTACCTTATTTGAACTTCTATATAATGGTCACCTGCCAATAAAGGCCACTTTTACTGGTTCCCTTTGGTGACCTTTTTAGACAGGTTTGACTGTATGTGCAGGACAGGTGTGATTGTTTGTACACAACTGTTTGGCAGCACTGTAAATCTGTGTGCTTAATTTAAGCATAAATTTGTTAAAGAGCTGGAAATAAAATGTTTGTGAATATTTAAATTTGATAAAATTCGCTTGTATCTTGCTCTGAACAGTGTCAGATGACAGATAAAAAAATGTATACAGATAAATTTCACGAAAAATTTCCTGATGTGAAAACAGTCAAACCTGTCTATAAAGGCCACCCAAAGGAACCAGTAAAAGTGGCCTTTATGGGCAGGTGGCCCTTATATACAGGTTCAATTAATAAGATTAAAGAACGATTGGGATGCAATTTTAATGGCTTTTATAAGCAGGTGGCCCTTATATAAAGGTGGCCTTTAAGGTAGGTTGGACTGTATCAGGATTTACAGTATGACTTTAGGGTGCCACCTCAATTATGATACTAGTTTATTATCAACCACCTTTTGAAGAAAGAGGGGGTATTAAATTTGAGTTTACGTTCATCCATGCATCCTTCCTTTTGGTCTTCCATCCGTCCGTCCATCTTCTCTGCGCAAATTTTCCAAAACTAAGAAGCACTATTTCATGAAACTTGGTGCAAAGCATCAATTTGCTAGGAGATGCACATATCGTTAACCCGAGTTGGTTTACTGATTTTCCTTTTTTAACTCAAAAGTAATTGAACAAATGGTGGCAATATAGTTACTAGATCTTGTTTTAATGGCAAATAGAATGATTAAACTGAAAACAAATGTCATAGTATTATTATCTTCCATGTAAACATGATTTGGGATACTTTAAATGTTTAAAGACTCCCAGACTTGCTATGGCAAAAACAAATTGATGGATCACCGGCCATGCCCACAAGGTTCTGACATAGGTCCGGCATGCTTGAATTATACACAAAAAGAATGAAAACTCAGCCTGAATTGTGCCGTTTAATGAGGTCACTGAACCTAGTACGTCATTAGTTGCTGTTTTGCTGCTTTGGTACCCTGATTGCGGCCAGTGTCGGAACATAATAGGCATGGTCGGCAATACGTCAATTATTATAGAGGTGAATTACAGTAATCTTGTACTGTCAGTTGTCCTACTATATCTGTATTTAATATTTTTCAAAGGTAAATGGAGAAATACTTAGAATTACAAATGCACAGATGGAAGATAGAGGTATCTATGTTTGCAGAGCTGAGAACTCACTCGGTCTGGCTCAAGGTTGGGCCCTTGTGGAAATTGAACGTAAGTAGATTTTTCTGGCTATAAAAATGTTGTGCAATTTATTAGATCATGAAAAATATTTCAGTGTTTGTAAATTTGTGATTCATCGAGAAATTGATTTTGGACAATTTTTAAATTTATTTAAAGCATGTTTGGCCCATTACTTTTGTTATAAAGTTTAATTGCATCAATTGACATCTATTTTAATGTGTGGGTTTAGAAACTGATATACATTGGCCAAAGATGGTTCAGATCCAAATTAGAGTATTTTTGGTCAGTTGTTTTTTGGAGTTATAATCAGTCTGTGACAACCGGGAGTTGGATATCTTGCATGTAATTTACATTAATACTCACTTTGTTACCTTTAGTTTAACCTTGCTTTCTGTATTTCAGGTCGTATGAGACCAAAGATTGACCTTCACCCCTCTACTACCCAAACCATTAGTGTTGGAGTCAGTGCTTTATTCCAGTGTCGGGTAATGGATGGAGATCCAAGACCCACAGTCAGATGGACAAGGTATTATACACACCGTAAAGATATTGATACACTTAATTGATTACATTTTAATATCCAACTATCCAACTCAAATATTCGGCAGTGCATTTTTTTTTTTTTTTTTTTTTTTTTTAAACATTCAACTTTAACATTTTAAATGAAATAAATAAGTTAATTAACAAAAATATTTTCATGTTTGATTGCAAGTCTTCGGGACCCTGTCTTACTAAACAAAAGATGATATGGTTTCATTTTAATTTTCCCTCTTGTTGTTGGTGCCTCTACATTTGCTCTTTTAGAACACTGCAGTAGCACATTTGGTAGAGCGCTCACTCTGTAAGTGGGAGGTTGTGGATTCAAACCCCAACCAGGTCTGACCAAAGACTTGAAAGTGGATAGTGACTGTTTTTCCCCAAGCACTCGTCATTACAAAATGAAAGTTGCAGTTCTTTCAGATTGGAACTTAAAATAAACGAGGTCCCGTGTCACGATAGGCTTGGCACGATAAAGAACCCTGCTGTATAATGCCATTAGCGTAATGCACAAACAAAATTTCTGCACCTTCTACAGCTGGCGACATCTCAATATAAGTGAAATATTCTTGACTGGGACGTTAAACACCATTACTCATCTCAGCTCTTCATTTGCTATTTTGACCCTCTGAAATACCTTGATTTGGTAACTTTTATTGTCTTCATCCAATGTTATTGATATTTATTTTCAGGGTTGGAATGATCTATTTAAACTTAAACATACAACCAGTTTTATAAAATGCTAGTTACTCCTGTTACTTTCAGGACTGGAAATAAACCAGTAAAATCGAAAATACAAACAATACATGCTTATGATTGTCTATTTCTTAACAGGGCTGGAAATAAACTAATTAAATAAAACAATGCAACATGTTTAATGATTGGCTAGAAATGAACCAATTAAATAGAACAATGCAACATATTTTATGATTGGTTGTTTATTTTCATGGTGGGAAATAAACCAATTAAATTGAACAATGCAACATATGTATTGATTGGTTGTTTATTTTCATGGCTGGAAATGAACCAATTAAACAGAAATAAAACAAGTAAACAAAACAATGCAACATGTTTTATGATTGGCTGGAAATGAACCAATTTAATAGAACAATGCAACATATGCTCGTATTTAATGATTGGTTATTTATTTACAGGGCTGGTAATGAACCATTTGCAAATACAACAGAAATACAACAAAATGGAGTAATTTCCTTCAGATCTGTGACAGGGGCAGAAGCAGGAGCTTATGTATGCACAGCTACAAACTCTATGGGTTCTTCTACTGCCACAGCAACCCTGACAATAAGAGGTAATATATTTCACTACTTACAAATAGAGAAACGTGTAACTAAGTGGGTGT
>CM037870.1:32611742-32684242 GCA_021292105.1 Anadara kagoshimensis | reverse complement strand
GTTAATAGTTTTCGAGATAATAAACTATTTCGGAATTGTTTAGCACCTGTGACCATGACCTTTGAACCCATGACCTTTTTCTATACATCATAATGATCGTTGTATCAATACATACAACATTCTAATATACATGCCTATACAAAAAGTTAATAGTTTTCGAGATAATAAACTATTTCGGTATTGTTTAGCACCTGTGACCATGACCTTTGAACCCATGACCTTTTTCTAGACATCAAAATGATTGTTGTATGAATACCTACAACATTCTAATATACATACCTATACAAAAAGTTTATAGTTTTCAAAATAATTAACCATTTCCGTATTATTTAGCATCTGTGAACTTGACCTTTGAACTCATGACCTTTTTCTATACATCAAAATGATTGTTGTATCAATACCTACAACATTCTAATATACATGCCTATACAAAAAGTTTATAGTTTTCCAAATAATAATTATAATCAAAGGTAAAAAAATTAGGTCACGACCTAAACAATTGACCTTGACCTCATTTTGAAGATACTAACAAGAAGATGTCAAAACTGAAAACCCCATGCCATTATCTGGTCAAATAGTCAAGTTATAACAATTTGAAGCTATTTTACGATTTTTTCAAAATTAAACGTAAAAATGCATAACCCATTTTTTGTCCGAATTTCACAAAATGAACAAACTACACGCTTAAGACCCTAGAGAAGCCAAATATCACATCAGATTTTTTCTCCAATCAATTCTTTCGGAGGAGAAGATTTTTTAAGATTTTTGCACCCCTAGGTCACCTTGACCTAGTTATTGTAGCCATGGCAATGCCAGGAACAAATCTGAATTGCACCGGCCCATATATACTTCTCACCAAGTTTCATTGAAATCTGTGTCGTAGTTTCAGAGGAGATGTCAAAAATAGGTGTTAATGACGCACACACGCACCCACGCATGCACACACGCTGCGCTATGCCATAAGCTCACATGACCTTTTGGTCAGGTGAGCTAAAAAACTATTGTTAGACTCTGTCAAGGACCTTCCACAACAAATTTGGTTTCAATTGGCCCAGTAGTTTTTGAGAAGAAGATTAAAGTTTACTGACGCACGCCTTTGGCCAGGTGAGCTATAAACTACTCCTCTGCCAGCATTTTCACAATATTTATGTGTCACAAAAGTTTAATTTTATTTTTAAACTGGACATCTTCGTTCTAAATCTCAAATTTAAACTAAATCGGTCCAAAAATAAACATGTAACGACCATTTATAGGTTTTTGCTATTTATAGCAATGGCGGCCATCTTGGATGATGCAGGAAGTTGATTTGTACAAACTTTATTCTACTCCACCTAGGGACTTTCCACACCAAATTTGGCATCATTTGGTTATGTGGTTTCAGAGAAGAAGATTTTCAAAGAATTGCCTAAATTTAGCATCTAATTTGCATATTCCGCTAATTACGAGCAAACAGAAAAAGTAACAGAAAAATCCGTTGCATATATTAAATGCCTAGACATCTACTTTCTAAATCTCAAATTTGAACTGAATCGGTCCAAAAATAAAAATATGTAACAACCATTTATAGGTTTTTGCTATTTATAGCAATGGCGGCCATCTTGGATGCCCCATGAAGTTGATTTGTACAAACTTTAATCTACTCCACCTAGGTACTTTCCACACCAAATTTGGCATCATTTGGGTATGTGGTTTCAGAGAAGAAGATTTTCAAAGAATTGCCTAAATTTAGCATCTAATTTGCATATTCCGCTAATTACGAGCAAACAGAAAAAGTTACAAAAAAACCCGTTACATATATTAAATGCCTAGACATCTACTTTCTAAATCTCAAATTTGAACTAAATCGGTCCATAAATAAACATGTAATGACCATTTATAGGTTTTTGCTATTTATAGCAATGGCGGCCATCTTGGATGCCGCACGAAGTTGATTTGTACAAACTTTAATCTACTCCACCTAGGGACTTTCCACACCATATTTGGCATCATTTGGGTATGTGGTTTCAGAGAAGAAGATTTTCAAAGAATCGACTAAATTTAGCATCTAATTTGCATATTCCGCTAATTACGAGCAAACAGAAAAAGTTACAAAAAAACCTGTTACATATATTAAATGGCTAGACATCTACTTTCTAAATCTCAAATTTGAACTAAATCGGTCCATAAATAAACATGTAATGACCATTTATAGGTTTTTGCTATTTATAGCAATGGTGGCCATCTTGGATGCTGCACGAAGTTGATTTGTACAAACTTTAATCTACTCCACCTAGGGACTTTCCACACCATATTTGGCATCATTTGGGTATGTGGTTTCAGAGAAGAAGATTTTCAAAGAATCGACTAAATTTAGCATCTAATTTGCATATTCCGCTAATTACGAGCAAACAGAAAAAGTTACAAAAAAACCCGTTACATATATTAAATGGCTAGACATCTACTTTCTAAATCTCAAATTTGAACTAAATCGGTCCATAAATAAACATGTAATGACCATTTATAGGTTTTTGCTATTTATCGCAATGACGGCCATCTTGGATGCCGCACGAAGTTGATTTGTACAAACTTTAATCTACTCCACCTAGGTACTTTCCACACCAAATTTGGCATCATTTGGGTATGTGGTTTCAGAGAAGAAGATTTTCAAAGAATTGCCTAAATTTAGCATCTAATTTGCATATTCCGCTAATTACGAGCAAACAGAAAAAGTTACAAAAAAACCAGTTACATATATTAAATGGCTAGACATCTACTTTCTAAATCTCAAATTTGAACTAAATCGGTCCATAAATAAACATGTAATGACCATTTATAGGTTTTTGCTATTTATAGCAATGGTGGCCATCTTGGATGCCGCACGAAGTTGATTTGTACAAACTTTAATCTACTCCACCTAGGGACTTTCCACACCATATTTGGCATCATTTGGGTATGTGGTTTCAGAGAAGAAGATTTTCAAAGAATCGACTAAATTTAGCATCTAATTTGCATATTCCGCTAATTACGAGCAAACAGAAAAAGTTACAAAAAAAACCCGTTACATATATTAAATTGCTAGACATCTACTTTCTAAATCTCAAATTTGAACTAAATCGGTCCAAAAATAAACATGTAATGACCATTTATAGGTTTTTGCTATTTATAGCAATGGCGGCCATCTTGGATGCCGCAGGAATATAATTTGTACAAACTTTAATCTACTCCACCTAGGGACTTTCCACACCAAATTTGGTTCCAATTGGCCAAGTGGTTTCAGAGGAGAAGATTAAAGTTTACGCACGGACGCTCGCACGCACGCACGCACGCACACACGCTTCACCATGGCATAAGCTCAGCTGGCTATAGCCAGTTGAGCTAAAAAAGAACCTGCTGGCGGGAGATTCTAATGCACTGAATTTGCTTCTTTCTATATTTTTATCAATGTTTGAGTTTTAACTATTATTTAGGACCTCCAAGAATAACTATTCAACCTAGTAGACAGATTTATGCCATTACTGGACAAAGGATTTCACTAGAATGTATAGCAGAAGGACAACCCACGCCCTCAGTTGTGTGGAGGACAGACCGTGCTCCCTCTCGTGGTGACATCCCTATTGAACCAGACGTTTTACAAGGTGCCCAATTGGGCTCTGCTGTTCTAGTTATTGAGAGTGTACAAGAGTCAGATCAAGGTCGATATACATGTATAGCCAGGAATGAAGGTGGTACCACATCTGAGACAGCTGTGATTTCAGGTGTGTATACAGATGGAATGTTAAAAGCTTGAGACAGTGGTCTGTATCTGGACTGTATTTTATTAGTATGTCCTTGAGGAAAGATTTCATGTTATATTGTTCTAAGCCATGTGGCTGGTAAATCTACATGTGTGTCAATTTTTTGCTTATTTCTTGCTAAAGAAAATACCGCAAAAAGCTTTGCTTCTAGAAGTACAATAAAACTATATGTATTCATTGCTATCATTTGTTGGCATTTGGTATATGAAATCAACAGAACCAAAAGAAAAACATTAAATCACAAATTTTGGGACTTCAAAATACCATGGCTTTAAATGATATGACAATAAGGTTTTACTGTACATGTATAATGGTACTCGACTATAAGAGGCCATTTTTGGCCTCTAATACTTTATAATTATTGTAGATACTTGTCTTTTTAGTTGATGATAGAATACCACCAAATGGCGATCGTATTATAATAACAGGGCCCAGGACAGTTGTAGAAGGACAGAGAGTAGAACTTCAGTGTAATACACAAGGTATGTGTTGTGAGATGGTCCCTATGTTAATAGAATCTATTTGTGGTGTATATATGGGAGGTACTGTAAAGGGGGAAATTTTCGTGTAGGTAAAATTTTCGCTTATTTCGCGCGCTTATTGTTACCGCGACATTTTTACCCACACAAAATTAACAACTATACAGGTTTATATATCCTTATATACAGAATATACACCCACTTATATTGGTAACTCATGCAAAATGTCAGATTTCAGAAATCCCGAAATTTTCACCCCATGAAAATAACCCCCTTTAAAGTGTTATGCACAGCTAACTAGGGCTGTAACAATATAGTAAAAATCGTATTGGAATATATTGCCAACTTTCTGAAGTGTATTGCAACATATTGACAACATAATTTCAAATTTATAGCAATAAAAAGCTATAACAAAAAATGATTTTTGTTTAAATAAAATATAAGAGAATGCTTCGTTATCAACACTTAATTTTCAGCAACTAGAAAAATCAAGCTTTAATGGCTTAACGAAACAAAACAAATGAATTCTGTAAAGAATATTGAAACAACATGACTTAAATGAACGAGAAAATGACTAGATAGCACTTTGGTTAGTACCGGTATATAGTAATTTGACTATGACACAAATTTTCGTACTGCCAGAAACCTGATATATGCATGATGCAACCCATATGGCTTTCATACCGGTTTTTCCGCTGTATAGGTATTTTGTTACAGCCGGTTTTTCCAGTATATAAGTATTTTGTTACAGCCAGTTTTTTCTGTGTATAGACATTTTGTTACAGTCGGTTTTTCCGGTGTATAGGTATTATGTTACAGCCAGTTTTTCCGGTGTATAGACATTTTGTTACAGTCGGTTTTTCCGGTGTATAGGTATTACGTTACAGCCAGTTTTTCCGGTGTATAGACATTTTGTTACAGCCAGTTTTTCCGGTGTATAGGTATTATGTTACAGCCAGTTTTTCCAGTGTATAGGTATTATGTTACAGCCAGTTTTTCCGGTGTATAGGTATTATGTTACAGCCAGTTTTCCGGTGTATAGACATTTTGTTACAGCCAGTTTTTCCGGTGTATAGGTATTATGTTACAGTCGGTTTTTTCCGGTGTATAGGTATTATGTTACAGCCAGTTTTTCCGGTGTATAGACATTTTGTTACAGCCAGTTTTTCCGGTGTATAGGTATTATGTTACAGTCGGTTTTTCCGGTGTATAGGTATTATGTTACAGTCGGTTTTTCCGGTGTATAGGTATTATGTTACAGCCAGTTTTTCCGGTGTATAGACATTTTGTTACAGCCAGTTTTTCCGGTGTATAGGTATTATGTTACAGTCGGTTTTTCCGGTGTATAGGTATTTTGTTATGGCCTTACGGCTGGCTAACACAAGGAGTTAATACCCGTAAATTAACTCAAAGTTCACTTGCAGTATAGTGTCACCATGGACAATAATAACAACAACAATCAGTAAAGTATTTGATGTTTTATTTTTTTAACAAATTTTGAAATTTTCATTAATTTTTTGTGTTTGACAAATATTTATGTTTTTGTCAATTTTTTATGTATACATGTGCACTCATCTGTTCTGACAACTCTTGTCATCTTAATACTTTTAAAGTAATCATATTATTTTGGATCTATGATTACATTTACTATCACTACAGGTCTAACCAATCCTGTTGTCCGTTGGAGGAGAAGGAATGGTCAGCTACCACCTAACCACAGTATCCGTGAAGGTCGACTCATCATACCAAGCTTTAGGGCTGAGTACAGTGGAGAGTATATCTGTTCTGCCAGCACACCACAGCGAAACTATGAAGCATCTATATTCATTATTGTCACAGGTAACTTTATCATATTACAGGTATAAATTTCAATCAATCATGGAAAAGCTTTCTTCTTGTGCATAATACAAATATGATAATTCACCATTTTCCTTTTATATTTTCTTTGATGCAATAGTGAATTATAACAATATTATAAATCAAACATAAACATACAGATCCATGTCCAAATCACAATCCCAAAGCAAAGCAAACACTGAAAACTGACAACTTAAGTTAAAATTTATAAAACATTTGTTTTAGTCTCTCTCTCTCTCTCTATCTCTCTCTCTCTCTCCTTCTCTCTCTCTCTTTCTCTCCTCTCTCTCTCTCTCTCTCTCTCTCTCTCTCTCTGTTTGTGTGTTTATAACGCCTATTTTTGGCTTCTTTGAAACTACTTCACAGATTTCAATGAAGTTTGATTTTTGATGTTCTCTTTTAGCTACATTTAACATTATATATGACTGAATACTTCAATGTTTCTTTAGCTTTACCTGGATACTTTAAATTTGATTTCTGAACTTGATTATGGAATAAAATAAAATTTTAAAAAATCAATTTATTGATTTATTGCCACCATTTGTCGGCATTGTAAAGCAGTTTTGTGATAAACAAAGTATTACTCTAGTCTTAGTGGTCTTTAGGCAATATGTGCTTGGATTGTGAAAAATGAAATAGATAACAAAAAAAAAAAAAAAACACAATTTAAAAGTAAATATGAAATTGCATAATGAAGGTATTTTTTTCTTTTTAAGTAACACCAAGTTTGACCATAGCACCAGGTAGAGTATCGGCCCAAGCTGGAAACCAAGTACAACTTAAATGTATACCCCAGGGATCTGGTCCATTTAACATTGAATGGACAAAGGTTGATGGAGCATTATCACGACTAGCTATCCAGCGTGACGATGGTACCTTAATAATCCCTCAAGTGACCGCCGCTGATGCTGGACGTTACAGATGTGTAGCTACAAACTCTGCCGGGTCATCTGATGGATTCGCCATAGTGGAAGTAGAAGGTATTAAAATGTTTTTAGTAATAGATTGAGACTTATCAAATTTGTCTCATTTGGTGGTTCCGTTCTATCTCATTGAGGAGTGAACAAATTTACGCGACTAAATTTTTTACTTGCAGGGGCAATTTGCTACTAGGCAAAAAAATTTTGATGAAATGTAACACAATGTTCAAGCAACCAAACTAGTTGAACCTCATTATCTCAAACTCCATGAGGAAATATAAATTGTTCTTATTCGAAGTTCGAGATAAACAAATTTGTGGATTACAGTCAAGGGGGATAGGGATCATACTTTTGCAGACAAAAAAAATCATCTGTCCAGTTACACTTTGGATGTTATAATCACTCCATACTTCTTGTTTTTGGGCACAAGTCATGATCGATATGGCTTCAACCGTATGAAGTCATGATTAGCCTGGCAGTAATTAAACATACAGATTTTCTGTCTGTGCAATTGACGGATCGCCAGCCACACCCACAATGTTCTGACAAAGGCCCGACATGTTTGAATTGCACACAAAAAGAATGAAAACTCTGCCTGTATTGTGCTATTTAATGACGTCACTGACACTAGTACGTCATTAGTTGCCCTGACACTGCTTTGATACCATGATGGGGGCCTGTGTCGGAACATAAAAGGCGTTGCCAGTGATACATCAATTGCTTGCTTGTGCAAGGACAATAATTAATGGAAGCCATGGGGTCAGTTTGTGATAAAAATCAGTTATTTATGACAAAAACTGCCAAGCTCTCAACAGTAGTTAAAATTGAATTTTATCAAAACACATTTTTGTTACTTTATGAAATTCATTGGACTTTTCATTCAAATTTACAGAAAATTTTTTTAGTTCAAGTTAACAAACAATATTTTTCATTGAATTTTCATTCAGGAGACCAAAAAATTAATTCAAGATATCCGAGTTTGAAATAACCAGGTGGTTTTTTTTATTAAATAAATTAACTCTTGCTGGACTTTTTTAAAAAGTTCAATTTATCTGGAAATTCAAGATATCTGTGTTAGAGGTAACAAGATTCGACTGTCATGGTAGAGATTACCATACACAAATATGATGTATAACTCCCAAGTGCATGGCAAATTTATAAATTTTGATACTTCTCATATAACTTATGATGTCTCATTAAAAAATTCTAGACTTGACTTGATAGTTCATCTTCTATTCATCTGTATCTATTTTCTTTAGTTACACCTACTATTGTGGCCTCTAAAAAGGAAGAACGGGCCCGTTTAGGAGAAAGCTTATCTTTACGTTGTAATGCCGGAGGCTCCCCAACGCCAGAAGTTAGGTGGGAAAAAGAAGGAGGGGAATTGCCATTAAGTCACACAACACAAGGTGGCGTGTTGACGTAAGTATTAAATATGATCGTCATACAGTCAAACCTGCCTTATTGGCCACCTCTAAATAAGGGCCACCTGTACAATCAAACCTGCCTTAAAGGCCACCTCTATATTAGGGCCACCTGTACAATCAAACCTGCCTTAAAGGCCACCTCTATATAAGGGCCACCTGTACAATCAACCCTGCCTTAAAGGCCACCTCTATATAAGGTCCACCTGTACAATCAACCCTGCCTTAAAGGCCACGTTTATATAAGTGGAACTTGTTTTCTTTAAGGTCAGTAAATTTTTATCCCAATTTCCCTTTATTCATGTTATTTGAACCCGTCTATAAGGATCACCTGCTCATAAAGACCACTTTTATTGGTTCCCTTGGATGGCCTTTATAGACATGTTTGACTACTTACTGTAAATACCTGTGCTATTATTGGTTGGTTTTTAATTTTAATCATGCATTTTGATTAAACATTTGACTGTGTCATCATTGAAAGTCATGGAAATTTTTGTTTGTACCCGTAATCATGACTCCAAATGTGCAGTCTAATTTTTACTTCGTGGCTGTATATTTATATTTATGTATTGGAATCAGCAGTCTCTTCAAACAATTATAATACTTGGTTGGTATAGGTAAACAACATTGACCTGTCAGCTTGACCTTTAATTTTAATATTTATTATGAATGAGTATATAAATATTTTTATTATATAATTAATAAATTCCATCTTTATGATTGGCTAAAACGGTAACACGTGACCATTGGATCTCACATCATATACCACGGATTTTCTGGTGAATATCAAATTCGGTGTACGTCATCGATTTTTGTTGACGTTCTCCGTAAAATGATTAGAACGTCATCAATTAAGTGTACGCAAGTGATTGTGTCTTGTTATTTTTTTCATAGAACGTTGACGTTATGGCATTATCAATTTAGAGGGTAATTGATTGTGTCTCATCCAGAATGCCATTTATTTTTTCATAGAACCAGACTTAAAAAGTCAGATTGATCGAACTAATGCGGGATGATTTTAGTGTGATCAACCAGGTGGGCAGGGAAATCTAACATCAGTAAAATAGTTAGATTACCTGGTCACAGGTTTGAGAAAACATTGTCAACCAAAGTGCCACAGTGGCTTAATTATATAATAAAACAGTTATGGACTTTTTAGTGGTTGTATATGGTGTGATATTCACTGGAAAAATAAATATTGATCGAGGCGACAGCCGAGGTCAATATTTATTTTTCCGGTGAAAATCACACCATATACAACCACTAAAAAGTCCATAATTGTATAATATTTAGGGAATGTACATGTATATTTCAATTACATAATAAGAAGCACTCAACATGAACACTGTGCATGTATTAACTGCAAATCTTAACATTCCCATGTAATGGGTGGATTTTCCTACCTGAATATTCCTAAGGAAAGGTCAAGCAGACAGGTCAATGTTTATTGCCTATAGTAAGAATTTTGATATCGTTCATGTATTTGTAGGTATTTTTGTCATATTTGTAGGACAAGATGACATGGTGAATCTAATGTGATATACAATAGATTTGACAAAGACTAAATACACATCTGAAGTAAAACTGAAGGCTATATTCTAAGCTTTTTGAACTGCATAATGAATTGTTTACTTGTAGTAAAAATGAAAGTTAACATTTAAAAAAAATAACCATTAAATCAAAATAAACATCTATAAATGAAATACATGTACAGTGGAATCTGTCATAAAGACCACCTCTATATAAGGGCCACCTGTTTCCTTTGGGTGACTTTTTATTGACAAGTTTGACGGTGCATTCTATTGCACGATGCAGTATTTGAAGTATAAGTACATGCTATATTTCATTGTTTTGCAGGATTTACAATGTACAAGAAAGAGATGAAGGCAGATATTGGTGTACTGCTTCCAGTAAAGTCGGAATCGCCAGGGATTATGTTCTGTTAAGATTGGACAGAGATTCGAGTAAGTTTATATATATAGATTTATAGCAGGAGAGAAGCAAAATTCAGTCAGAACTTGAAGCTTGAACTATTTGTGCTTTCCTATATCATTCCTTAGTGACCCTTTATATTTCAAGTCAGTGGTTTTCTTTGCTTAAAACAAGTACTGAACAAAGGTACTGGTAGTTTCCCCATGGGAAAAATGACTAAAATGTCCCAATTTGACCACTACACTTCCCTAAAACAACAACGATGCACGGGAAAATTAGACCTATTTGTCCTAGCCCGCAAAATAACGGATACTACCAGAATGTAGTGAATGCAATGCAATGAAGAGACTAGCTATTGCCAGCATATCATAATGCAGTTTACTTAAATTAAATTACTTTTGGTTGAATGATTTTGGAATTGATTACAGTCCAACCTGCCTTAAAGGCCACCTGCTTATAAAGGCCAGTAAAATTTTATCCCGATTGTTCTTTATTCAAAGTATTTGAACCTGTCTATAAAGGTCACTTTTACTGGTCCTCTTGGATGGCCTTTATAGAAAAGTTTGACTGTATCAAAAAAAAAAATATTCTGCCAGGATATATCACATGTTGAGCAAAGCTCGTGTTTATTAAAGTTTATTAAATTGATGTATGGATATATCTGACATACTTGGTTTTTTATTATTCTAGCTACTGATGGTAATGGCCCTGTTGTGACCATTGATACAAAAACAGTAAACGAAGGAGAACGAGTGGAGATGGAATGTGTAGTAACAGGTAAATAATTATAGAAATCGTAATCTGCACCTATTTTTAGCTACTGTATAACAAGGAAATGCTCATTGGAAAAACTTTTTTCATAGATTTTGTTCACATAAAAAGGCATGTGACATTACTGCCAGAAGAACAACTTTCACACATTTTGTTCACATAAAAAGCCCGAGACATTACTGCCATTGGTAATCTCATTGATAATTGTGATACTTAACTTTCTTCATTTATTAAAAAAACATTGATATCTACAAAATTGACATATTTGGCTAAATTTGTGGTCCACAGATTTTTGTTCTTTATAAACTATGGTGCTTCAAGAAAGCTTCTCAACCCCTGACCACAGAAATGAAAATTTATTTTTACACATGTGACCAGGAAATTTTGCTATTCACTGTGCTAGATTTCCCTTTCTAGCCCTGGTTGAGAATCACACAAACAATTTGCAATATTAATTGGATTTCTCTGATTTTAAATCCGGTTCTATGAAAAAATGATATACAATCACTTACACATACTAAATTGATGAAGCAATAATCATTTCGCACAAGACCATCGACAAAAATTGATGTTGTCATTTTCAGATTACATGGATGGTGGCATGAAAACTGAACATTTGATGCAACCATTTGTTTATAAATCACGCATTTATGTTGCAAGAGTGTAAAAAAAAAAAAGAATCATACACCAGTAACAATATAAGACAGAGATATCTCAAACTCGAATGAATATTTTCAATGTCCAGAACTCTAAAGCTCATACTGGACAGGAAAATATTCATCCTTGTTTGAGATATCTCTGCTTCACTCTACCAGTGCAAAATTCTATTATTTAAGGTTAAATATAGAATGTTGCTAATTGTGTGGGTTGTATTGGTATTTATATGGTAGTGTCGTATTGTGTTTTTTTTTTATTGTTTTAGCAGTATTAATTAATGCAGTTAACAAAGCTTTGCTTATATGTAGAGTAGTATTATTCGTAGTTGTCATGGATGCTTTTTGTTTTGAAAAAATTTGTTGTTGCTAGTTTGTAAGTTTTGCAGACACTGAAAAATTATTGAATCACTGTGATTTCTTATTTAAATGTTTCACCTTTCTGGGTTCACCCATTTATTTTATGAAATACTCTAATTTTTGTGCAGAACCCATGTCTTATAAAATACTGTACACATTTATACCAGTAATTTAAGTGCAAAATCCATGTTTTACGAGAACTGAATTTTTTTTATAGCTATACGTAGCTATCATATTTAGATATGTCGCTGTTATAGTCTTGAATTATTCTTCTTCTTGACCACTGCGGTATCTCAGTTGGTAGAGTGCTTGCTCTGTAAGTGGGAGGTCATGGGTTTGAACCCCAACCCAGTCTGACCCAAGACATGAAGGTGGGCAGCGACTGTTCTTTCGCCAAGTACTCGGCATTTAGAAATGAAAGTCACGGTTGTTTCAGATGGGTATTTAAAATAAATGAGGTCCAGTGTCACAGTAGGCGTGGCAGGATATAGAACCCTTCTATGTAATGCCCTCAGTGCAACACACAGGCAAAATTCCTGCACATTCGTCTATATCTGGTGAGGTCTTGATATAAATGAAATATTCTTGACTGGGACGTTAAACACCATTACTCAACTCCTTCTTGACATGTGTGTTATTTTTACAAGGCCGAACTCTTACAGGGAACCATTAATTTTGTTACTATTTTAAGTTTCCTGGTTTATTATACTGTTAGTTGTCTTCTGTCTAGTTTTCCTAAATGTACATATATAATTAGTTAGCTGGTCCTTTACTTGCTAGTCCACTGTGTGTCTTAGATTTAGAAAAATATCAAAAACGTATAACCTAGACATAAATGTTTACTACTTCTGTGTTAGACTGCATGCTGTCAAATAAATACATATTATATACACAGTGTGTATGTACAACCCTCAGTATCAGGTCAAGTCCTTTTTTCGTAGTCGTATCACTACGATTCGTGATTGCGCGACGAGTAGTGAAACAGCTACGAAAAAAGAATGAGACCTGATACGAAGGGTTGTACATACACACTGTGTATATAATATTTTTATCTAACATTTCCTATTAGGTCATTAAATAATAAAAAACCCAATACTTTATGTGAAAAAAAATACATTTTACCACAGAAAACCACTGAACTATGTTATGACATGTTTTGTAGTAATGACGTCATTGTTTACATTTGACAAATCAGAGATTCCCCAATGACATCACAATGAGAAGTGTACGTACTTTACAGCCAATGTTGTATCACCACACTGTGGTGATACAAGATTCTGTATCACGTGTGTTCGATACAACTTGTATTTCATCAAATCAGACAGAAAAATTAGTCTAATGTTAGATAAAAAATGAACCAGTATCACTATCAGGGATTATATTACTGTCAAACCTGTCCATTACGGCTACTGTGTGGAGCTTGAGAATGCAGTCTTTTTGTGCAGATGAGGTTTATACAGAGGTTCAATAATAAAAGTAAAATGTACCTTGTGTTTATAGCAAAAAAATTACTGTCCTGGGTCACTGTAGACATTTCACAAAAAACGTAAAAAAAGTTATAAGTTTCTGCAACTTTAGCTATATACAGTAAAACCTCATTATAATGCACCTAGCTAACTTTGCCACCTCGCTCATCGCCATACTATTTTGAAATCTCAAAATCGATTTTGTCTATGTTTTTCTTTATCTGCCTCCCCCCACTTATCGCCAAACCTCTTTCTAATGCCAAACTTTGACTGAACAAATGGTGGTGATGAATTCAGGATTTACTGAATAACTTATGTAAGGAGACTTGGTTATCTAAGAGTGTCAGCTATGTTTCATAGTGTCTCTTAGTAAGTTTAAATTTGTCTGTTTGTTTGTTTGTTCAAGATTGATGGTTATCTCCTACACTCAGGGTTCTTCCACAATTAAAAACTTACAGCAGACCACAATATAAGTGAAAGAATCATGACATGGTGTGTTAAACACCATTACTCCACTAGGTTATCTCCAGTGAAATAACCATGGTCTTTTCACTTTCTAAACAGATTCCTTAAAGGTAGGGTTTGTTAGAAGCTCAAACTAGAAGTATAGTATCATCTTGAATACATCTACAAACTTTTGTTCGATTTTTATTACCATAAAATATTGTAATTTTGTTCTTCCACATACTTTTGAGATGTATATATAAATGTTTGTGTTCTGCTTTTTATCAGACAGCGATACCCCAGGTGAATAAGTATTACTGGAATAAATTTTTATCATAATCCCATCATACCCTGTCTGGCATGACATAACTTCCTGTTAATTTAAACATGTACATTTTGTAACTCATCTTTCCAGTAAGAACATATCTTCCTTATATTATTATTATACATTTCCGTTTATTAAAAACTATTTTATATCTATGATATGTTATTACAGGGTGCTCACGAGTTTATCCTCTTCTCTGAACTGACTGACTGCATGAACTTTATCACACACACACACACACAAAACACACACACACACACACACACACACACCAAATCTCTTTAAATGCAAAAATTCTTCCATTCTACATGTATGTACCTGGTATTGATAATCTGTGATCAAATATAATGGACCAACAAGAAACATTTGTTTGATTGTTTGTTTGTTTAACATTATATTGTAATATAGATATCTGTTATATATGCATGTTTCTGTATTATTACATGTAAAACAGAGTGTTGTTGATATTATAATTACATTTGACATTCTGTAAGCAAAATGGGTTCTTAGACCAATCAAATCGTAATGCAGAAAAAATTGCAGATATTGAATGCAACAAACAGTTTGAAGGGGGGGGGTATATAAGAATCACCATGTCTGTCTGTCCATGTAAAATCGTGTCCAGGCCATACCTCATAGCTGCTTTGGACCACTGTCATAAAACTTCACATGAATATTCTCCATGGTCCAAAGGTGTGTCATGGCCTTGAACCAAGGTCATATAATAAAGGTCAAGGTCACAGCAAAAATTAAATGTTGGGGCAGGGGGTATTTGGCTCTCAAGAATCAGTTCTAGGGTTGTTGTTTTTTTTTACAATTTCTCCACAACCATTGAGGTGATTCCACCTTCATTACTTTTTTTGTACAACCCAATGTTGGTTCTTTAGACTTTAAACAAAAAGTGAAAATCTCAAATATTTTACCTAGGGGCCATTTTTGCATATGGGTGGTCAAATTTTGTAATATGTTTGTTGTATAGAACTTTTTATGAAGCAAATGGCTTTTATATTAGGCCAAAAAAATATGTGTTTCTGCTAAAACTCGATATTAGAAAATTTAGTGTTGGTAGGTAGGCAGTTTTGAAAAAAACTCTATTTCGTTGACTATATTTGGAAAGGATACCAACTTTGATACTGCTTGTCAAAATATTGTCATAAAATCTTTAGGCTAGGCATAGAAATTTATGGTCAGTTGGATTAGTAGAAACACATTTGACTATAATGCTATTGATACACATGATATAAATATGAATACATGCATATGTTTGACATCATTTGTTTGGCTGTTTCAGTGACTGGACTTGCATATCAAAAGCAGTAGCAATCCAAATTTCTTAAAAGATTAAAAAGCAAAATAAATTTGAACTGTTTAGAAATGTTGTTTATAGTTTTGTAACTCCAATTGCCATGTAAAGCTACTAATCATAACTGACCCTAGCATGTCGTATTCTGTTAACTTTGCATGCAGTGGAGAGTTATAGGACTATGGGCACCATTTTTGGACAGTTCAGTGATTATTTTGTAAGTTATCCTACAGCCCACTTACGGTCAGCTTTGTGTCTTAAATGACTTCTATTTTGCCCCAGCAGTTTATTACATAGCAATTCATTTTAAACCTGTAAACTTGATTCTATTTTATCCTTTATAATACTGGAAACACAAACAGATTTGCATGCAATTAACTTTCGTGTGTTGTGCAAGGACAAAATAATCATAAAATTTAATTGCTGCAAAATTGTTTCCATAAATGGTACCAATTATTTAACTATAGTCCAGAGTTGCTATATGGTTTTGGCAAGATAATCGCAGAAGTTACTAGCCTCAAATAAAAGTTTGTTTACAGTAACCTTTAAAATGGGTCATCTAGTTGTTTTTGGTGAAGGGCACTTTGTGCCTTATTGAAAACTTTGTCGTATCTAACTAGATGAGCATCTCCAATCAAACCAGAGATGATAAAGTAGGTTGGTTAAATGTTGCCTAACGTCACATCAGCAATTTTTCAGCTTTTCGCGACGAGAACTTTTTCATTAATCTCTATGGATTAATCTATGAACAAAGTCATGTATGGATGTGAAGTGCAAGTGTGTTCTATGATCTGCCTTGTACTAGCGCGCACTCAGGGTGACTTTAACGTGCTAGCTCACAGAGCCAGTAGGCCGCAGACAAGCATACTACTCCCCCAGTCACATTATACTGATACCAGGTGAACCAGTAAAGATTCAACAGCAAGGAAAATTCACTTTCCCGCATGTGGTCTGAGCAGCACTCAAACTCACAGCGGTGAGAGACCCTGGATTTGTAGACTAACATCTTATCCATTAGGCCACCGCGGCCTTGAGAGAGAGAGAGATAGAGAGAGAGAGATGATAAAGGTTATGATCATTATTTTATATAACTTTTTACCAAGCTCATTTTCTTTCATTTTAGAATTGAAGCATTTGAAGTAGCTCAGTTGATAGAGTGCTTGCTCCTTAAGTGGGAGGTTGTGGGTTCGAACCCTGGCCAGGTCTGACCCAAGACTTGAAAGGGGGTAGTGACTGTTCTTTTGCCAGGCATTATGAAATGAAAGTCATGGTTCTTTCGGGTGTGAACTTAAAATAAACGAGGTCCCGTGTCATGGTGGGCTTGGCACGCTAAAGAACCCTGCTGTATAATGCCATCAGTGCAATGCACAGGCAAAATTTCTGCCCTTTTGCATAAGGCTGGCGATGTCTCAATATAAGTGAAATATTCTTGATGGGACATTAAACACCATTACTCAACTCATATTTCACACATAAAGTACATTGTTTTTTAACTTTTAGGTACCCCTAGGCCAACAGTTACATGGTCAAAACTTGAGAGTCCACTACCAGCAGAAGCCTCCATAAATGACGCTTTCTTAGTTATCCCATCAGTTCAACCAGACCATGCTGGTACCTATGTTTGTACAGCAGAAAACATTGCAGGGTCTATAAGACAGCAAGTAAATCTCTATGTAAAAGGTAAGATATTTATTTAAGTAATAATGAATTTAGCAAAATAATTTTTATTCTTCACAAATATAGATATCAAACAGATATTTAAAGTATTGAACATTGGAGCAAGACAATGACTTCCAAGATAGAAAAGGCATTTGACAAAACAGTGACTTAGGTTAAGTTACCAGGGCATATTAGAAAACTATGACTTCCAAGTTACTGAGGATATTTTACAAAACAATGACTTTCAAGTTGCTCAGGGCAATTTACAAACCCATGACTTCAAAGTTACAGAGGGCATTTGACAAAACAATTATGACTTCCAAGTTGCTCAGGACATTTGACAAAACAATGACTTTCAAGTTGCTTAGGGCAATTTACAAACCCATGACTTCAAAGTTACAGAGGGCATATTAAAAAACTATGACTTCCAAGCTACTGAGGCCATTTCACAGAACATGGGATTAAAACAATGACTTTCAAGTTACTCAGGACATTTGACAAAACACTGAATATCAAGTTAAAGAGGGCATTTGACAAAACAATTATGACTTCCAAGTTGCTCAGGACATTTGACAAAGCAATGACTTCCAAGTTGCTCAGGACATTTGACAAAACAATGACTTCAAAGTTGCTCAGGACATTTTACAAAACAATGACTTCCAAGTTGCCCGGGACATTTGACTAAACAATGTCTTCCAAGTTGCTCATGACATTTGACAAAACAATGACTTCCAAGTTGCTCATGACATTTGACAAAACAATGACTTCCAAGTTGCTCAGGACATTTGACAAAACAGTGACTTCCAAGTTGCTCAGGACATTTGACAAAGCAGTGACTTCCAAGTTGCTCAGGACATGACTTCCAAGTTGCTCGGGACATTTGACAAAACAATGACTTCTAAGTTGCTCAGGACATTTGACAGAACAATGAATTTCAAGTTGCTCAGGACATTTGACAAAACAATGACTTTCAATTTGCTCAGGACATTTGACAAAACAATGACTTCCAAGTTGC
The DNA here is from genome assembly GCA_021292105.1 of Anadara kagoshimensis. Taxonomy (NCBI): domain Eukaryota; kingdom Metazoa; phylum Mollusca; class Bivalvia; order Arcoida; family Arcidae; genus Anadara; species Anadara kagoshimensis. The sequence continues at coordinate 32,665,861 of CM037870.1, read as the reverse complement.
TCAGGACATTTGACAAAACAATGACTTCTAAGTTGCTCAGGACATTTGACAGAACAATGAATTTCGAGTTGCACGGGACATTTGACAAAACAATGACTTCCAAGTTACTCATGACATTTTACAAAACAATGACTTCCAAGTTGCTCAGGACATTTTACAAAACAATGACTTCCAAGTTGCTCAGGACATTTGACAGAACAATGAATTTCAAGTTGCTCAGGACATTTGACAAAACAATGACTTTCAATTTGCTCAGGACATTTGACAAAACAATGACTTCCAAGTTGCTCAGGACATTTGACAAAACAATGACTTCTAAGTTGCTCAGGACATTTGACAGAACAATGAATTTCGAGTTGCACGGGACATTTGACAAAACAATGACTTCCAAGTTACTCATGACATTTTACAAAACAATGACTTCCAAGTTGCTCAGGACATTTTACAAAACAATGACTTCCAAGTTGCTCATGACATTTGACAAAACAATGACTTCCAAGTTGCTCAGGACATTTGACAAAACAATGACTTCCAAGTTGCTCATGACATTTGACAAAACAATGACTTCCAAGTTGCTCAGGACATTTGACAAAACAGTGACTTCCAAGTTGCTCAGGACATTTGACAAAGCAGTGACTTCCAAGTTGCTCAGGACATGACTTCCAAGTTGCTCGGGACATTTGACAAAACAATGACTTCTAAGTTGCTCAGGACATTTGACAGAACAATGAATTTCAAGTTGCTCAGGACATTTGACAAAACAATGACTTTCAATTTGCTCAGGACATTTGACAAAACAATGACTTCCAAGTTGCTCAGGACATTTGACAAAACAATGACTTCTAAGTTGCTCAGGACATTTGACAGAACAATGAATTTCGAGTTGCACGGGACATTTGACAAAACAATGACTTCCAAGTTACTCATGACATTTTACAAAACAATGACTTCCAAGTTGCTCAGGACATTTTACAAAACAATGAATGTCCAAGTTACAGAGGACATTTTACAAAACAATGACTTCCAAGTTGCTCGGGTCATTTGACAAAACAATTAACTTCCAAGTTGCTCAGGATATTTGACAAAACAATGACTTCCAAATTGCTCAGGACATTTGACAAAACAATTAACTTCCAAATTGCTCAGGACATTTGACAAAACATTGAATATCAAGTTACAGAGGGCATTTTACAAAACAATGACTTCCAAGTTGCTCTGGACATTTGACAAAACAATGACCTCCAAGTTGCTTGAGACATTTTACAAAACAATGACTTCCAAGTTGCTTGGGACATTTGACAAAACAATGACCTCCAAGTTGCTTGAGACATTTTACAAAACCATGACATCCAAGTTGCTCAGGACATTTGACAAAACAATTAACTTCCAAGTTGCTCAGGACATTTGACAAAACATTGAATATCAAGTTACAGAGGGCATTTAACAAAACAATGACTTCCAAGTTGCTCAGGACATTTTACAAAACAATGACTTCCAAGTTGCTAAGGACATTTTACAAAACCATTACCTCCAAGTTGCTTGGGACATTTGACAAAACAATGACCTCCAAGTTGCTTGAGACATTTTACAAAACCATGACATCCAAGTTGCTCAGGACATTTGACAAAACAATTAACTTCCAAGTTGCTCAGGACATTTGACAAAACATTGAATATCAAGTTACAGAGGGCATTTAACAAAACAATGACTTCCAAGTTGCTCAGGACATTTTACAAAACAATGACTTCCAAGTTGCTAAGGACATTTTACAAAACCATTACCTCCAAGTTGCTCAAAACATTTTACAAAACAATGACTTCCAAGTTGCTCGAGACATTTTACAAAACAATGACATCCAAGTTGCTCAGGACATTTGACAAAACAATTAACTTCCAAGTTGCTCATGACATTTGACAAAACATTGAATATCAAGTTACAGAGGGCATTTAACAAAACAATGACTTCCAAGTTGCTCAGGACATTTTACAAAACCATTACCTCCAAGTTGCTCAAAACATTTTACAAAACAATGACTTCCAAGTTGCTCGAGACATTTTACAAAACAATGACTTCTGAGTTGCTCAGGACATTTGACAAAACATTGAGAAAAAGCAATGACCTCTGAGTTACCACAGGCAATTGACAAATCATTAGAACAAAACATTGACAATATTCAAGTATATGTAGTCTTCAGTTTGATTAATAATTTTTTTTTCAGGGAGACCGATCATATCTGGTAGGACTGATTCCATGACTGCTGCTTTAGGTACAGCAGCATCTCTACAGTGTAATGCCTTTGGTTACCCTCAACCAGAAATATCATGGCGTAAACGAGACGGAACAATGCCAAGGTATGTTACTACAAAGTCCATGAAGTCTAGAAAATGAGGATCTTGCCTAAGTGAATATTGATTGATTAAAATGTTAGATAAGGTTAAGTGAATCATTTGAAAAAATTCAAATTTTTATCTCAACTGGCTATAGCCAGCTGAGCTTATGGCATGGTGAAACATCCATGCGTAAACTTTGATCTTCTCCTCCGAAACCACTGGACCAATTTTAACCAAATTTGGTGTAGAAAGTCCCTAGGTAAAGTAGATCAAAGTTTATACAAGGCGACCTTGTATGAAATCTAAGATGGCTGCCATTACTATAAATAGCAAAATCATTAAAATTGCCATTGTGCATTCAATTTTCCACAGATTTTCTTCGAATTTCAAATGATTTAGATACTACATTTTGTACTTGGCCATATTTAACAGGTTTTTCTGAAGACTTTTTCATGGACCCAATTTTAGCAAATTATGCAAATTCGATCAAAGTTTGCCTGTTGAGTATTATGGGCCCTTTTGGGCCTCTTGTGTCTGTAAAGTGATTTCTTAGCTTTAGCATAACAGCCATAATGGCAGTAAAACCACAGGTCATGCTGGGTAAAATGTGCAATGTCATAATGTGTTACAACAATTGTATGACATCATTAACCATGGATACATGAGTGATCTTACATGCATGCACTAGGATTGTTATTACAGTCTAACCTGTCTTAAAGGCCACCCCTATATAAGGATCACCTGCTTATAAAGACCAGTAGAATTGTATCCTAATTATTTTTATACATATTATTTGAACCTGTATATAAAGGTCACCTGCTCATAAAGGTCACTTTTACTGATTCCCTTTGGTGGTCTTTATAGACAGGTTTGACTGTAAATGATTTTATATAGAATTTGGGGTAATAATACTACAAAATTGGTACCACATAATGCCCCATAAAGAGTGAGAGTGAGTGAGTAATGGTGTTTAACGTCCCAGTCAAGAATATTTCACTTATATCGAGATGTCGCCAGATATAGGGGAAGGTGCAGAAATTTTGCCTGTGCGTTGTGCTGATGGCATTATACAGCAGGGTTCTTTATCGTGCCAAGCCTACCAAGAATGGGACCTCGATTATTTTAAGTTCCCATCCGAAAGAACTGACTTTCATTTCGTAATGCCGAGTGCTTGGCGAAAGAACAGTCACTACCCATTTTTAAGTCTTGGGTCAGATCCGGCGGGGGTTTGAACCCACAACCTCCCACTTACGGAGCAAGCACTCTACCAACTGAGCTCCCGCAGTGGTTCCCATAAAGAGTGTATGGGACTTTAATATTTAAATGTCATATGGAATCATGAAATTTGATTTATCCTGAAGATTCAAAGATGTGCTGGTTTGACTTTCTGGTATACCATTGAAAAGTAACAGTTCAACACAGACACTAGGACATATGCTGCATTTTACTTAAGAACAGTGGGCATATTTTAACATATCAGATAAGCTACTTGTATTATGATGATAAACCGTCCATGCAACATGCACATGGAAATAGCCAGATCAACCAAAGACGAAACATTGCAATTTCTCACACATATGACTAGGGAATCTAGCTATTTCACTAGGGCTAGATTTCCCTGTCTCGCCCTGGTTTGTACCTTATTCTGTGAAAAAAATAAAGTGCACCTCGGATAAGACATGATCACTTACAGACACTAAATTGATGACTTTATAATCGTGTTATGCAAGAATGTCAACAAATTTCGATGACATAATTTTTAGAAAACACGGATGGTGGCATGAATGAAAACTGAACATTAGATGCAAATATTTGTTTACAAATCAAGTTTTTATGCTGCAAATGTGTGCGAAATAGAATCCTACACCGGCAACAGTGTAAGACAGACACTTGGACATATTCTGCATTTAATTGAGAACCGTGGGCATATTTTAGCTCACATGGGGAAAAGGCTCAGATGAATTATCTCAAATGAGGATGAATATTTTCCTATCCATAACGAGCTGGTATTCTATGATATAAAAAATAAAAGACATGTGTTAAACACATATCGAGGACACCAATTTGGATGTCAGGTCTCGCACAAAATAATGCTCAATGTTGTGGCTTACCAGGTATGTACTTTCATTCATAAGGACCCCACTTTTCACAACAAGCAATATTCCCACATATTAAGGATTTATTATTATAGCATTATTGTAAATTTAATAAAATGGTATTTATTTAATTTCTTGATAGGGAGTACACTGTAGAAAACGGTGATCTACAGATTCCAAGAGTACGGCCAGAAGATGCCGGAGTTTATACCTGTCAAGCAGAAAATCCAATGGGATCCAATCAACACAACATGGAACTAGTTGTCGGAGGTTGGTCAAATTGTTAAACATACCATAATGTATACACATATAAAACAAGAGAGCTAAACCCTTCGTTGGTGGCAAAACTAGTTTATGCATTAAAATTTTAATAGCAGTCTGCAAAGTGTTCTGTTTATGAATTTATAAACATAATGTAGTAAGTGTTTTGTTAGAACTTTGAGTTTTTATTGATATTTTTAATTTTTATTTTTTTTTTTTTTGAGACAATGAAAAATTGCTTAATTTTATATTTTACAGTATTAAAATTTTTTTTTTTAAGATTTTAGTCCAAAATTTTCAATGATCACATTAAAATGACTGCTGTAACAGTCCCGTCATGTCACACGATCATGTACATCATTGACTTTTTGATTTGATAAAGGAGAGTCGTTATCCAATACTAAAATAAAACAGATTGTGAATATTTAAGATATAACAAAGTGTTTTAAATGCTTCAAGAGTGGTTATACACCTAAGTGTCCTCACAAAGTTAATGTAATTTCTGCACACACATACCATACACACACACTTATTTAACCTTTTATTTTCACTATTTCAGATCTGGTACCTTATTTCCCACAGAACCCATCTTCGTACATTTCATATCCACCAATGAATGATGTATACCTTGACTTTGATATCTTGTTATCTTTGAAACCAGAATCAACTGAAGGTATGTATTGTGCTCACCTGGCCAAAAGCCTTGCCACTTTGAACTGAGTCAGTTATATTATAAAGTGAAAAAAATAAAGAGGATTTGGTCAATTCGAGTATGATCTGAATGAGGTTTATTGAATTTTAAAATTTAGGAACTTTGCTTGTTATATTGGCTATATATAACTCCCATGAATTACAAAAACTTTGTCTATTTTATATGCCTATCAGAATTCTTTAATGATCAGCACTCTTTACCGATCATACACAATGGTGGTGCTGAACTTCTACATGTGGCTTGTTGGCCAATTTGCAGATGGGCATACTGGTCCTGCCAGTCCTATAATAAAGCTTACTGATCCTTTTAGTTCTATTAATGTTTTCTTGTTTTGTTAGTGTCTAGATTTGCCCAAATTTAAAGTTATTAGGCCACAATTAAAAGAATGTATGTTTCCCCAAACCCCTACCCACATTTTTGTAGGTGGGTAGGTAGGTAGGGTTTTTTTTTTTTTTTTATATCTTGATATTTTTTTTAATATCCAACAGAGCAAAACAAATCGATTATGTGTATGTCTGGCATATATAGCCATCTGTAGCAACTTAAATGTACGTGTTAAATTGTCTAAATGTTTGTAGCTCTCTGTGTCAGGTGTCAACTTGACATTAATTTTATTTGATTTTATTTGGATTTGTATCTCAGAATTGTTCATGACTGTGATTTTTTTCCCTCTTTGACAGTGACTACTAAGTAGCAAACTGTTTTAAATATATATATGCATGTACATGTAGTAATAGTGTCAGTTTTGTGGAACGGGAAGTTTTCTCCTTCCAAAACGTCATGCAGCACGTCGTTCCATGTTTCTTGATCCTCATACTCGTACAGGTGATTTTTGCACAAGTTTTTTATTTCATTACCACATTTTGCAATTACTGAAGAACACAAGGTAAACGTTCCGCCACCCTTAACTCTTTTGTCTCCTCGTGTAGACGACATTTCATAGCAGACCACCTAAATATTCGTATCGTTTCATGACTTCCGGTCATCATAAAATGATCATCGGCACCGGATCGGCACCGGAAACAATCCGGAAATAAAAAAAAATGTTGCAAAAAAACGGAATAAAAACTTTTGAGTCGGCGGGATTTCTCTGAGTCGGTCGGGCGAGGGGAAACAAACCATATTTTTATTTTGGCCTTAGTAGCTAAATTTTCCAAAATTTGTGAAAATATAGTCCTTATTAAACTATTTTTTCACAAAATAGCTTAAATTTTTAAGAATTTTTCAGAAATTTGTAGCCAATATTGATTTTGGCTATTAGGAATGTAAACATTAGGTGTACTAATTTGGTTGTATATCTATTTTAGGATTGGTATTGTACAACAGTCATTACAATGAACCAAATGGTGACTTTGTCTGTTTTGGTCTACGTGAAGGATACCCAGAATTCAGATTTGATGTTGGTGCTGGACCGGCTATCATTCAGGGAAATAAAACTATTGCTCTTGACAAATGGCACACAGTCAAACTTAAACGTGACAGAACAAGAGGTTTGTAATGTTTTAGTTTGTCCTTCCATCACTAACTTAAGCATTCTTTTTATGAGTTTTCTATAATTTTGGTAACATATTGGGTCAAGTTCTATAGGATTCAATAGAAACTAAAAATATAAAAATTTGAATAACCTTTACTCAGAAAGATTTAATATTTACTAAATGAACCCAGTTGTTCAAAGCTTAGTTACTTTCATCAATGATTAACACAAATTTAAAACACAATTAAAAATCAACACATCATAATTTAATTGACAGTTTTAAAACAATGTGTTTCAGTTTGACAAATTTCTATTCAATTTTCATGTTTTCAACTAAAAATTCTCAAAATATTTGATATAATGCTAAAAAACAAATTTTGATTAATCAAGTTTTGAACAACTGGGTCCTTATAAGTAATGGTATAATTAATTGAACCAAAATTAAATAAGTAAAAAGATTTAACAAAGTAAGTTTGAGTTTAGTTTATTTTTCAGAGACTTGATTCATTTAGACAGTTTGTGACTGAACATATTTTGTTGAATATATATTCGTAATATTATGTTTTGTTATTCAGGATCCATGGTGATTAACGATGAAGCAGAGTATACAGGTGAGGCACCAGGTAGATTCCAGGGCTTGGATTTGGAACAGAATCTGTACGTAGGAGGTGTACCAGATTATACAAGGATTCCAGATGCTGCAGGATTCTCTTCAGGATTTGTAGGTAAGTAAAAGTATTGTGAACAAGTTAAATAGAAGTTTTAACAAAAAAATCCACAGAGATTCAGTATTTTCACCTATTAGCTTCATAGCATGAACAAGTTAGAATGTGAGAAACAAATATGAGCATTGGGCTACTGTATAATACTTTATTTTCACAATTTAAAGATGGTTTAGTTTGCATTGTTTTATTTTTAAGACACACATTTAATCATGAATATAGTGAAAAATAAAATCTTCACGAAATACTTCTAGTGTTAATCGTGTTTGAGAAATAAAAATGTTATAGTGAAACTATATCCACCATGAAAAATATAACAATTATAATCTTATGTTTCAGTAATTTGTTACCACTGTGGTAGCTCAGTTGGTTGAGTGCTCGCTCCGTAAGTGGGAAGTCGTGGGTTCGAACCCTGAACCGGTCTGACCCAAGACTTGAAAGTGGATAGTGACTGTTCTTTCGCCAAGCACTCGGCATTTCAAAATGAAAGTCAGGGTTCTTTCAGATTGGAACTTAAAATAAATGAGGTCCTGTGTCACGGTAGGCTTGGCACGATAAAGAACCCTTCTGTATTATGCTATAAGGGCAATGCATAGGCAAAATTTCTACACCTTCGTCTATAACTGGCGAGATCTCAATATAAGTGAAATATTCTTGACTGGGATGTTAAACACTTACTCACTCACTCACTGTTAATTTGTTAAAATTTAAAATAACTTGAATTTGCTGAAAACTGAAGATGGAACTTATAGAAGATTACATTCCAAGATATTAACAAACTTTTACCACAGTAAAATTAGGCATGATATCAAATAAACTGCTACCATAAGTGAATTGTACAGATAGAACTTCTAGTAGCTTCACAGTAGTTGGTGATGTCCCAATATAATTAAAATAATCTAGACAGAGATGTTTCCAAATTCAATCAATCAATCATTCAATTAGTTTTGTGCACAGTAGTTGGTGATGTCTCAATATTATTGAAATAATCTAGATCAACAAAGATGTATCTAAAATCAATCAATCAATCAGTTTTGTTAATTATAATATGAAAATAAAAACAAACTCACTCAGGATTTGATTATGTCTCCCCTTCTGTGAAGAAGGTGAGGATACAGTCAAACCTATCTATAAAGGTCACTCAAGGGAACCAAGAAAAGTTGTCTTTATGGGCAGGTGGCCTTTATATACAGGTTCAAATAATAAAGAACCATTGGGATACAATTCTACTGGCTTTTATATGAATGTTGCCCTTATATAGAGGTGGCCTTTAAGGAAGGTTAGCCTCTACATTGTTTTACAATAGGTGGTGATGTCTCAATATAATTGAAATAATCTAGACAGAGATGTTTCCAAAATCAATCATTGACATATGAAAATGAAAACAAACTGACTCAGGATTTGATTATGTCTTTCCTTCTGGAGATACATGTATATTGTTTTACCAATGGTTCTTCTTCCGCTTCTGCTTCTTCAATGAGACATAACTTGTAAATCTTGTTTTATTTTGTTTTATCAGGTAGTATCAGTCAGCTAAGAGTACAGGATAAAGATCTAAACCTAGGGGGTGATGCTCTGGCTTTACATAATGTTGAACTGTATAATGCCTGTTATCAGAGTCCATGTAGAAATGGAGGTCGCTGTATGGCTAGTAACACACAGTATGGATACGCATGTGTTTGCCCACAGGGATATGCAGGAACCAATTGTGAAGTCCAAGGTGAAAGGTGTTATCCAGGTGAGAGAATTACATACCGTAAAAACCCATGTAAATTGCGCACCTCGCACCTGCGTAATTTACGCAGGTAATTTTCAGGCTAAATTTTTGTTAAAAAAGCTTCTTCTCTTATAAATTTCACACCTACAAATTTCCAGAATTGCCAATCATACGGTCTGGGGTACCGTAATCCTTCCTTGTATTTGAACAAATTTCAATAATTTCATCAAACTTTAATTGAATGGGTCCTAACAAAAAAGTTGACGTCTCATTACAGTGTATATGGTACAGAAATGATTCTCATTTCTCATTATTTACTACAAATTCCTTGCAAAGGTATCAATTTCTGCAATTTTTATAGTGACAATTTAGTATTAGAAACAATCTAGAATGAATCCATTATAGTGTTTCCAAGATCCCCCAGAAAGCACAAATTTGGTTTAGAAATTGAGTCATTTGGTCACATGATAGCTTGTTTTATTAAGCATTCAGTATTAAGTATTTAGTAACGCCTGCTATGTTATGACATGGAGGTAGTAAAGAGTATAAGATATAAAATGATCTGATAGAGAAAGCAAGAGAAGAAGAAAATATGCATAACTAGTCACCATGTTGTATATGAAGTAAGATTTATGAAAAACAAGAAAGGTTTTGAGTTGTTTATAAAAACAAGGAAATGAGTACAGCTGTCTAAGGTGATACACTGTTCTTCACAATCTTGAATTGTTAGGTTCTAGCATGTTCTTCAGCAATAAAATCAGTTCAAGATAAAATAAGTAGGTGAATATCCTTTGAGCTATCTTTTAACATATAATGGAATATTCTTATCACTTTTTATACCCCCTGCAAACTAGTTTGAGGGGGGTACATGTATATAGGAATCATTATGTCTGTCTGTTCGTCTGTCCGTCTGTACGTGTAAAATTGTGTCCGGGCCATATCAATGCCCAATTAATGCATAACATTATTTATTAAAATATTAATTTGTTATTGTTAACAGGTGCTTGTGGAAGTGATGGACGTTGTCATAATCTTGAAAGTGGTTCAGGATTTATGTGTATTTGTCCCCTAGGAAGAGTAGGAGCTGGTTGCAGCTCAGGTAATAAAAAACTTCTATTAAAATAACAAGGGTAACAATAATTGTCATGAAGAGCACTGTAACAGTTTCAGATTTACATATATTTTAGTCTTTTCTCATGGTTTTTAACTTGTAACTTGAAAAACTAGTGGCTTTGAGAATATAGAAAATTTTAAAAACATCAATGCCTTTTGAGATTTGAAGGAGATTTTCATTATAATTAAATTCACTTTGTTTCCCAACAAAATAAATTTGGATATGTTAATATTCTTTCTAATTGAAATTCAAAACACTGTATAAATTATGTAAATTACATGTTTACTCTATAACGAGATTTATTCACAATGTATTAATATTTGCTAATTTCGCCATCAAGTCTCAACCACAAAAACAAGTACACTGCTAAGTTTTCTACATGTTAAATATGAATGGGCTTGGCTTGTCAATCATGATAGTAAGTACACACGAACACATTTCTGAATGTTAAACTGTCAAAGGTTTCGAACTATGAAGAATTTCTCATTATGACTTATGCCTCTTGATTCCCTGGGGAACAAAGGGTCACATTAGTTGCGGTTTCTGTAACAAGCCTTATTTTACGGAATGGTGGTGTTAACCCTATGCCCAACCCTCTTCTTTTATTCCTGGCTTAGGACCAGCTGGTTATATCATGAACGTTATACCCACTGTTACACAGTATTTTTATTATTATTTCAGATGTACTGATAGTAAATCCCATGTTTAACTCATCATCCTTTGTGTCCTATCCACAAGTCCGCAGTGCTCGTTTTGATATCTCCATAGAGATAGAGTTTAAACCACAGAGCCTTGACGATGGCATAATATTGTACAGCGGACAGAGGGAAGATGGGTCTGGAGACTATTTCGCTCTACTGATGAGGAACGGTTATCTTGAATTTAGATATAACACCGGCTCAGGTAAGTCAGTGATGGGTACTGTTTTGATGATTTTATTCTCAATGTCGTATTTTTATCCCTGAGTGAAAAAATGATCTACAATGTTGTACATTTTGTTATCATGATAACTTAGTGATGACATACAGATTCCTTTAATGTAATCTTAAGATGCATTGTTTACATTGAATTACTTATAGCACTGATTTTTGACCCCAAAAAAATCATTAATTTTCACACAGGGAAGAAAGAGGATGCTCAGATTGCTGCTAATAGCTGGATTTTGTGGAGGAGCATGCCTCCAGACCCCCTAGCTGGTTCATCTGCACCAACAAAAAAAATGGACACCTACCTATTCCAAAATTCCTGGGTATGCCACTGCAAAAGCTGGAACACTTGAAATTGTCTGAGGTGGACATATTTATTGTGTAACATCATCATCATATAATGTAGATCACTTTTATTTCGCAAGAGATTTATTTTCGTATAAATGCGTGACTCATCCCATTCGCGAATTCAAATATCACGCGAATATTCCCAGTACAGATATTTCTATGTTGACATACATATGTTGTATTCAATAAGATTCTAAATGCAAATTCAACTATTAGCAAATAAGGCCATGATGGTCTTGACGCGAAATTTTCTACTTGCGAAAAATAAGTGATCTACAGTATAGTCAAACCTGTCTATAAAGGCCACCCAAGGGAACCAATACAAGTGGTCTTTATGGGAAGGTGGCCCTTATATACAGGTTCGAATGATATGGATAAAGAACAATTGGGCTACAATTCTACTGGCCTTTATAAGCAGGTAGTTCTTATATAGATGTGGCCTTTAAGGCAGGTTGAACTGTACATATACATGTAGATGTAAATGATTTCTCAAGATGCTACCATTATCTTGTACAATGGAAATTAGAAAAATAACAGACAACACTGTATATCCAACACTTGATGTATAATTTAAGGTCCAGCTATAATGAGAAGTAGAAATGTATTGAGGGTCGGAGAATGGACCAAAGTGACCGCTATGAAACAAGACAAGGAGGGTACTCTGATTGTGAATGCTGGTCAACCTGTCAAAGGTAAAGTCAATTCCACTATTATTTTATAAATATACCACGTCCAAATGTTAAATTAGTAAATGATAATATATATATATACATATATATATATATAGGCTTGGCTGTTAGAACTGTACTGAAAATATTGGGGGCCAAGCTATTATAACATAGCTGAAATAATCGCTGCTAAAGTTCAAGAAATTATCTGCTTTTAATTAAAGTACATATGTTTATCATTTTATGTAGAAAAGACATCTTGAAGCATTAAATATTTAAGAATGCAGTGTGAACAATTATTTAATAAAAATGATGCTTTTTGTTAAAAATTTATTAGACTTTGAAGGGATGGTTGTTTTGAAAATAAGTAGGAAGTGTTAAAAATTGACCGGTTCTTCAAAACAGTAAAAGGCATTTTGAAAGAAAAATATCAGGGTCTGGGGCTAAAAAAGGGTTTGGGGGTATTACAAAATTTTGTTGCTCTAACAGAAAGGGTGTAGGGGCTTAATTCATGTTGTAATTTTGTCTGCACAATGTTATTTTTGTCAAAAGACATTTTACCACTTCCAAACATAACTTAGTTTGATAATACAGTGAAGCTGTAGTAACTCAAAGAACAAGGGATTTGTCAGTTATTACTTGTGAGTAATAGAAGATTTTGAGTTTTGGAATTTTTGAAAAAGTGACAAATACAAATTGTTCATACCAAAAAATGACATTGAGTTGCACACAACGATGTATGAGAAAACAGTGCTTAAGTTATTGAAATACTATAAATAAAACTCAATGATTAGACCAGCTAATAGTCTTACATATAGTTTCAGGGTTTGATTTTCATATCGTTTAATGTTGAAATTGTCTGTAATTGGTCCTGTTATTGTTCTTATGCTCTTGACTTGTACATTTTACTATAATAGACGTTCACTAATGTAAAAAATCACCTTGCCAGAACCTTCATAATTTTACTGACAGGCCACATGTAGACGTTAAACTCTGACAATGGTCAACAAAACTCACTTGATCAAAGCATCAAGTCAGAATAGCACAGATATGGTAAGATTGGAAACAAACTATAGAACAGTTTGATTAAAACTGTTATAAATTAAATATGCACCGTTCCAGAATATTTTATATGAATGTAGAAAATATGAAGCCTGAATAGTGTAATCAACAACAATCAAATTCCTTAAAAATTTAACACATTGTATCCTTTTTTCAATTATTTGTTTTATTTTTAAGATTTTTATCATTTGTGGGGTAGGGAGGGATGAAGGGGGGGGGATATATTTCTAACAATTATATGTACTACTAGAGCATTGTTGAGTTATGGTTAGGGAGGGAGGGGGTGGGGGTATATGTTTATAAAATAATTATATGTACTACTAGAGCATTGTTTAGTTACGGTTTATGGTGTTTTTGTATATATATAGTGTTTCCATGGAGTCATTATACCAACAAATACCACAACTACTACAACAACTACTTACGTAGACGATACCGATATCGTCGAGGTAATCATTCAATGTACCGTCACTGCTCTCATGCTGCTGCTGTTGCTTATTGTGCCACCATTTTGATTTCAGACATTGCTTCTTTTGATTTTAGATTTTTTGATTAGTCCATATTAACTTATATGGACACATGTACTATGATTTTGAATTCAGATTTATTCAAACTATTAAAAAAATAAAGAACTTAGTATTTGAAAATAAAATGGGGTTCACTGGTGCACCGTATAATGCTCTTTAATGTTTGTACTGAACTATTAATTCCAACAGATATATATTTATTTTACACATTCATGTATAGGCAAACAACATTGACCTGTCCGCTTGACCTTTCATTAGGAATATTCATATATGATGGTCTACCCAATACATGGGTAGTGTTGGGATTCCCAGGTACCACTTACACAATGAATGTGTTACCTATTATGTAGACAAAATAAATACTTATGGTCCCTATACATAAAATATATGTACTCTGTCTTTTATAAATATCTAAATTAAAGGTCAAGTGGACAGGTCAATGTTGTTTGCCTATCATAGTGTCAATGATGCCATTCTATATTGCTGTATACAAACATTATAGAGTATTATCACGATTCACTGGTGAATTCCATTGGAAACCATTTAGTTGTCAGACTAATAATAGAATGGTAATAACAAAAAATTTCAAAATCAAAATCAAAATTTTTTTATGAATTAGAAATTTTTTCTGCCATTTGATGATTTTTGATAATATCAATTTCGAATTCTTAGAAAATATGCTTTTGCTGGCTTTTTTTTTTGGCATAATTTTAAATCTTAATGTGAAAACAGTACTAAGTATTTTTATTAAGAAAGATGATGTAGTATAAAAATCAGAAATGGGATCATAATAGGCATGTGTCCATTTTTATAGATTTTGGACTATTTTTTATTTAGGCGTTGGGTGTTGTTACTAAGTTTTAATTTTGCTTGTCATTAAAGGCATGTTTTAATGGTTCTATTTAGTTGGTTTTTTAGTTTCTTGGGTGTTGTGACATAATATCACCATCTGTTGTACTATTTTCTCTCAGTCACACAAGCATGTATATAGTTACAACAACATTTAAGTTTGGTTTACTTGCTGAAATTATGACTATTGGTGCTGGTGTTTCAACACACTTCTTGGAAAATTACAGATGTCTTTTCCGGGTGTCTGAGAGTACACATTTGCACTTGATGCATACTACAGGTTTTCACAAACAGTAGATGATTTACAGTTTCACTTGGTTTATAGTTTGGTTTATGTTGCTCAGTTTCAATTGCTTCTAATTGTATGTATCCTCTGAAGCGGCCAAAGGTGGTCTTCTTTTTTTTTTAAACTCTAGAGAGGTGTCTTTAGTATGTACTGAGGCACGGATCATCAGTCTTGAGTCTCATCTGAAAGACTTGCAGCTTAGTCTCAGCAGGAGATGAAAATCATTGTTAGACCTCCAATTGACATATAATACTTATCTGAGGGAAAAAGGTTAATGTGAAGATAAAGAATAAGATGTTTTCAGTGAGTGAAAAATTGGATGGGTGATGCCAGTTGGCTTGATATCAAGACACAAGTATTGGTTAAAATGTGTAACAGGGCTTCAGTTTTCTTTATACAGTGATAACAGTTGACTGGAAATAGGGTTTGCCACTGTACCACATGATCAACACCCCTAAGGTTTGTGCAGGACATTTTTGAAAATGTTAACCTTGCAAATCCCTGAAATAACATTGTTTTATGGGAAAACATGAACTGTCATGATTCCATATCCAGTAAAAAAAATTCGCACAAATGTTAAGGGGTATCGCATCAATGATACAGCGCCATAGCACTTGGCTTGATATCAAAACAAGAATTGGTTTAAGTGTGTAACAGGGTTACAGTTTTCTTCATGCAGTGATAGCAGTTGACTTGAACTTGAGATACAAGTATTTGTGCAACATTTTCATGATTGTCTAAGGCATCAGCGTTTTTAATTTTTTACCTTACCATCATGTGTATTTCATATTCTGGAATATGTTTTTATAATGGAATCTGCCACTAAAGGTTCAGTGTCATGTACAGTTAACTGTTATGTTGGTCGAGTTTATCTACAGGTGTATTCAGTTCTAAAATGATTTAATTTTCATTTACTCATAATTATTTATTATTTTATGAATGGATTTCTGACAGTTTTTGCTTTTTAATTTATAACTAGATATACAGAGTAAGTTAGACATTAACATTACAAACAGCTGATGATTCTTTTCTTACTTTTTGCTTTTGACATTTTAAGATATTTTATATTTTTTATAATGTTTTTAGCATTTATATCATTTCATCATTATATCATACTTTGTCTCTTCATTTTGAGATTTCTGTTAAACTGATTTCCATTGGTCATGAGTATGAAGGCTTTTGATTGGTTACATTATTTATACTGGTAGATGTGATTGGTTCTATCATACTACATTGGTTTCATTGCCTGCATTTTATTACCGGTAATGCATGTATGCATGTGGTTTTATTTGATTCTTCTGCAGAATTTCCCCACATTTTGAATGTGCTGATTTGTATCTGATATATAAAAATGGCCTCATTGTGATTTATTTTACAAGAATTTTGAATAATTTTGTGTATTTTATTATTTTATATAGTTCTATTTTGATTTTGCTTATTAACTTGCATTATAAAACATATACATGTACTACATTTGCTTCAAATTATTTTCACTGCTTTTTTTTACATTCAAATTTTGCATGCAACACAAAATGGCCATTTAAAACTTCAGGCCATTGCTTGACCTTATTCTATTTTCCATGCTTAAGTCCTATTAAAAAGAAAGCAAGAAAAATTAAATGATAAAATGCTTTGTTACAAATAAGACATCTTTCAAAATATTTAAGAGAATAAGAATTTAAAGTTTCAACCTATTTCTTTACAAATCATTTGAGAATGTGAAATTTGGGACCTCAGACTCTAAACACAAGTAATGAACAACTACCTCAATGTAAAGAAAGTTTTCCACAGCATCATGATACATAATGCAATTATGAGGAAAGATAAAGTGTGAACCCTATAGAATAAAGGGTCATGGGTTTGAATCCTGTATAATGAACCTTGGACAGCCCTTGTAACTGCTTTCTTTGTGAGAAAGTCTCATCATAATTCCATATTCACTAACAGTCATGATCAGGATTGACCTGGAAATTATCAACATAATAATACAGTCCTGTAGTTTGAAAAAAAAAAGAAAGAACAATATGATTTTGTTACAAAATGTATGACATAATGGCTGTCAAGTTTTTCAAAAATGTGTTTATATTTTCAAAAAAAAAAAAAAAAAGAAAGAAAGAAAATATGTTTATATTGAAATAAAGCAGCTACTGGTACATGGAAATTTAGACATTAATAGAGGATCTTAGACGAGTGGGGGTTTAATATGAAATTTATTAAACGAGTTTAATAATTAAATATGCCACAAGCCTTGGCGAGTGGCATATTTAATTATTGAGTGAGTTTAATAAATTTCATATTAAACCCTCACGAATCTAAGATTCTATATATCACATAACTCAAAATACGGAGACATAATGACATGTACATATTATTTGATGCCATATAAGAAACAGACAATTTCTAAATCACCTCCAAATTAACTGCGCAAGTAAGAATATAGTTCTATTTGGTTACAGTAAAAGTAAATTAATCACCTAGAAAAAAGACATAATCAGTATGTAAGTTTAAATCATAATATTTTTCCGAATGCATCAAAATTATTTTTCAAAGAATCGGAAAGTCTTCAAAAGTCTAAAAATAAACAACAGACTGACACAGTTTTCATATGACGTCATTAGGCACGTCCACTACGTAAATCAGAAGCGTGATAACTGATTACGTCACAATCAAGTGATATTACATGGGTACCTGTGTAATACGAAAAATATTACACCGTTTTATTCCATCAATAAACAGGAGGGTTATGTGATATAGCCCAATATTGAAATTTAGACATTAAACCTTAATATTTTCAAAATCCATGAAAAATATATCTTTTCAACTGAACCATATATAACCAGTCTTGATCAAGAAATCTTTCATACTGGCTTGAGATGCATTAAACATATATAAGATTGCATTATAATTTCTGCTTTTATGATTTTAAACAGATATTTTTAATTATTACATGACCATTGATATCAGCATGTGCTTGAATGGACTACAAATATTTGCATTTTGTAACAGTAGTAACTTTTTTTAGAAAAAAAATAAGAAAAAAATGTGTATTGTGTTTTGTTTAAAAAAGATGAAAAAAGGAAAATCTGTAGAACAATGTTTGAATATGATGTATATTATTCCAATGTGATGTATAATAATGCTCAGATTTAAAAATTCCCAGTTTTAAAGATAGCACGATAACTTGTATTATAAATAATTATACATATACCAGTATATATTGAAATGTGATATTTTCCGCCATGTAAACAATATACCATATATATATATAATATAAATTTGCTAAAACAAAAGCTGTAAGTCAACAATATTTATATTTTACATTACATGTTAAAATTAACCTGATATAATATTTTGAATCCTAATTTATTTCTGTACATGTATTTGGTAATTATTTGCGGAACTAGTTTACTTGAAACTACCCGTACACCATAATCATGTATTCTGCTGTTGATGTTATAGGTGTCTCTCCAGGAAGCACCATTGGTTTAGACTTGAAGACACCTTTGTATGTTGGAGGTGTAGATCCCAGAATGAGGCTACCAACAGATCTAGGTGTCGTTAGAGGTTTCTATGGATGTGTCGCAGAAGTAAGTTGATTATAAACTGCTTTGAGTTGAGTTATATAATGGTGTTTAACATCCCAGTCAAGAATATTTCACTTATATCAAGACATCGCCAGCTATAGGCAAGTGCCAAGCCCACCATGACACAGGAACACATTTTAAGTTTAAGTTCCCATCAAAAAGAACCATGACTTTCATTTTGTAATGCTAAGTGCTTACCGAAAAACAGTCACTACCTACCCACTTTCAAGTTTTGGGTCAGACCTGGCCAGGGTTCAAACCCATGACCTGTCACTTATGGAGTGAACACTCTATTAACTGGGCTACTGCAGTGGTATATACATGTACTCCTTTTAGGCAATCTAAGCTCTGTTGTTGTCTGGGAGGCTCAGTCTAGTGATTACCCTGTGTTTGGTCTATTAAATACTATAACATAATTTGGAAATTATGAAATATGATATTAAGAACTTGGGTAATATGGAAATGATATGGAAAACATATGCAAATCATATTAAAGATGTATGAAAAATATGTTTGATATTGAAACCATGGAAACTATGGAAGATTTAAAGTTTCCTATTGAACAATACATTTGATATGGAAAACATGGAAACTATGAAAAATATTTATTAGATTTTGAAAATTTATGGAAACTGAATTAAAAGAGTTGGATTGATTAAATTACAATCAGATATTTTATAAGTTAGTACCTTTACATTTCAGCTTCAAATTAATTTACAACCAATAGATTTACTAAATGATGCCATTGAAAGTGCTAATGTAATGGACTGTGGAGAACGTAACATCTGTAACAGAAGACCATGTAGAAACGGTGGTACCTGTGAAAGGCTCTCCGCTACAGATTACCATTGCCTCTGTACGCCGACATTCACTGGTAGGTTTTAACAACAATGTATATAATATTATATTTACAATCACAGATTTTGTTTATACATAAACCAATTGGTAAACTAGCATCACCTGTCAATCACTCGTCAAGTCGCATGAGATTTGAAGTTACAACACTTCTTTGTTTTGTTCTTGTGTGGGGCATGAGTAGAAGATGGGGCTAAACCCCTTTAAGGGATGTGTGACGGCATGAAGGTGAAGATAAACGCTCTGAAAGGATGAATGGTGATGATCCATTCACCAGAAGAACCAGCTGATGAGAAATGATAACCAGTTTTGTAATAACAACAATATGATTGTCCTTTCGCAAATTATGGAAATAACCATTAGCAAAATCTTGTTAATATCCCGTAAACCACAACAAATTGAAATTTATTTCTAAAATAAGACAAACTATATAAGCAAGCATATTTATGAAAGGAGATAAATTGCAGTCCATTACTCAATCAGAACATCTATAACAGCAGACCAGATAAAATAGGTCCTTGTGGACATCTTCCCAATACCGGCAGGCTATAAATGAAGTGCGTAACAACACAAATATCTGTAACAGGAGATTGTCTCCCTTGGTCTAAATTCATGTTTGTATTAAATTAACTTTGCCATATGGCCAGTTATTTAAATACTATTATTATTTGTATTCCAAAAATGTTTGAAAGAAATGGTACCTAACATGAATTTTGCTCATTACCAATTGTCTTTAAAAATTGAAAAAGACAAAAAAAATATTTTTTAATTAGTGAAATAAAAATCCTGATGTAATATTATTCTATTTTAGGTAAGAACTGTGAAACGGAACTGAACCTATGTTTAACACAGAGACCATGTGCTAATGGAGGTGTATGTAGTATAACACAGGAAGGTTATAGATGTGATTGTCCACTTGGATTTATCGGTGATAACTGTGAATCAAGTAAGTATTACATATTGATACCAGTTTTAATTTTACAGCACTAGACACCCATTTCAGAATAAAAGTCTTTATCAGTAGTGCTTCGACTAAAATTATTAAACCAAATTTTTTTTCAAGATGTTGAAAAGATACCCAAAGGACCAAAATTTATAAAATTTTATACAATCCTTAATTCTCCTTTGTTTCAAGCATTTTCATTGGTCAGATCTTTTCTGTTATGCTTGCATGAAACATTGGCTCTCAGTGCGATCATCATGTAATGGACGATGCATAGATACTTTTGAATTCCTAAGCCATAGCAGTACTTTTTCTACTTTCTAAGGCTATATTGTTGTTTAAGTTGTTGATTTATTGTTGAAAAATTTCTATCAATTGAATTGTAAAAATTCAAAAAAGCATCCATCAGTTCTATCAATTCTTATTATAAATTATCTATATATACATAAAAAAAAATCCTGCTTAACAATGACATTATCTAAAACAATCTTGTCTATTTTTATAGCAACACAGTTAGGAGAGAGTGTTGAATTCGATCTGGATGGATATGTGGAATTTAGTCGAGACTTCCTCCCACACAGTCAAGGTCAGGATAAGGAGGTGGTTAGATTAACTATCAGGACACGAGAAAGTGATGGCCTCATATTCTGGCAAGGTCAGTCTCAGCCTGGACAGAGACTTCAAGATGGAGATTATGTGGCCATTGCATTGAAGAACGGTTATGTTGAGTTCAGGTAATTACATGTACCAAATGGATACTTTAATGTCATTCTTTGTCACTTGTCTTATTGAACCACTTTCGTAGCTCAGTTGGTGGGAGGTTGTGGGTTCAAAACCCCAACTGGGTCTGACCCACGACTTGAAAGTGGGTAGTGACTGTTCTTTTGCCAAGCACTCGGCATTACTAAATGAAAGTCACGGTTCTTTTAGATTGAAACTTTAAATAAACGAGGTCCTGTGTCATGGGAAAGAACCCTGCTGTATGAACCCATCAGTGCAATGCATAGAAAAAATACTGCACCTTTGCCTATAGCTGGTGACATCTTGATATAAGTGTAATATTCGTGACTGAGATGTTAAACACCATTACTCACTCAACTTGTCTTCTTATTGTTACAGTTTATGTTATCTAAAACATCAACATATAATCTGATTATCTGGTTCTCTTTCACATTGTGTAGTTAGTTATGTGTAACAGGATTCATCTTTTAATATCACCTTTTAAGGACTTGCAGTTTTTATTTCCAAATGCTACATTGCATGGCAACAAATGGATTAACAATGAGTGGTGTTATTCCTGGCTTGGAGTGAAGCCTATGACCTCCCAATTAGGTTTGCCAGTGTACCACATGATACCCCACTCATACCATTTCTGGGGAACAAATATTTCCATTGGAGAATGAATCGCTTCACTCCACATTTACCTGTAAAAATTACATAAATTGGAGAAATTTCAATGTAAACATGTTCCAAAACATTCCGCACAAATGTTAAGAAGTATTGATGATCATGTGGTAAGCAGGTGAACCCCATTATGAACTTAGCGTGTGTAATCGTGTGCAATATGAAAGTGAAACAGCAGGCAAGTAATTGTTCCAACTCTCTCTCTCTCTCTTTCTCTCTCTCTCTCTCAGTATGAATTAGAATTAAATATTTATTCATATTTCAGTTATGAACTTGGAAGTGGGGCTGCAGAGATAGTTTCTACAAGAAGAGTAGATGATGGTTACAATCATAATATTACTGCAACAAGGTAAATACACTGTAAACTGAACCCTGAATGAACTAAACACCTCTCTAAAATGAACAAACTGAACCCTGAATGAACTAAACACCTCTCTAAAATGAACAATCATATGAGAATATACCCATAAAATTATTTAGCAATCTGACAAAGTATTCAGTTGTGAAGTAGCTCTTCCTAGAATTATTATAATCAATTGTATTAAAAATTTTAAAATTTTCGCAATGAATCGATAGCCAGGAATTCAGATGAATTTTATTGATTTTGGCAAAATGTATATAATATAGAAATTTGTAGCCCAATACTATGTAGAGAGCAAACAATAACATACAACAATGTACTCATTTTAATAAAATATCGATCTTCAAATTCCATGTACTTATCGGATATTTTTTTATAATACATTGTACATACTTGGGGCATAGCTTACCATGCAAGGGAAATAACTCCCAAAGATGGTTTCCATTTGACTTGAATTCTTAAACAAAATTAGAAGGAGGTACACTGTTTATCAAGATAATAAGCAAATGATGTTGTTTTATTACAGACTTGGTAAAAATGGAAGATTAGTAATAGATAACAATGAGTCTGAAGGTGTAGATGGAGCATCAATTGGAATTCTACAGATGTTGAATGCAGAAGGAAATATTTATTTTGGTTAGTATTTATTCAAATTGTGTAGTTGAACCTGCTTTAAAGGCCATCTCTATACAAGGGTTACCTGCTTTTAAAGGCCAGTAAAATTTTATCCCAATTACTCTTTATTCATGTTATTTGAACCGGTATATAAGAGGCACCTGTCTATAAAGACCACTTTTACTGGTTCCCTTGTATGGCCTTTATAGACTGGTTTAACTGTATTTAAGTCTATAATGATTCTTAAGTTCATGAGCCCAGTCTCGTCTCCTAAAGTGTGCACTTACCGATCACAGTTCCTCTCACTACCTAGGTTTCTATCCTTGGCACAGACCCTAGTGTTAGAAAAGTTTGTCAGTTTGCTTGTCAAATCCATGGTTTTCTCTTGACACTTCAATTTCATAATCACTGTGTACTGACATCCTTGATGTGCCCGAAAAAATCTTGGTTGGGTCGTAAAACTCCTTTTCTCCTCTCCTCTGCTCATTTGTCTCAATGTCAGTGTTAAGGCTCACAGAATGCAAAACTCTAAGCATTTGTACAAGTTAAACATCCAGCATTTCTACACAGTAAACACCTTGCATTTCTACACAGTTGGTCTCCGCATGCATTTATTTATGGTAAAGAAGGGAACAATCTAGAGAACAGTAATGCATCCTCTGGATGTGAAATGATAAAGGCGGCTACTTTCTCGTATTTAGCAGCATATTAAAGCACTGTAAACCAGGGCATTTTGATGGTGATGATTTATTATAAACATAATAGACTGAATAAAAATGCTTTACTCTTGTAAGAACATACCACAAACCAATGGGCTTGAGGCACGAGACTACAGCCTCAAGTTTTTAGCTCACCTGGCCTAAAAGGCCATGTGAGCTTTTGCCATCACTTTGCGTCCGTCGTCGTCGTCGTCCGTCGTCCGTCCGTCGTTAAATATCAACTCCTCAGAAACCACTGGGCCATTTGCAACCAAACTTTGTCACAACAGTCCTTGGGTGGTCTACTTTAAAAATTGTGTCCGACATGTCCGCACCTAATCCAAGATGGCCGCCAGTGGGTAACATAGATTAACATTGGACCCTATGGGAAAATATGTTCAAAGATTTTTCTCTGAAACTACTGAGCCAATTAGAACCAAACTTGGTCACAGTAGTCCTTAGATGGTACCTTCTGAAACTGGTGTTTTTTAAGTCTGCACCTAATCCAAGATGGCGGCCAGCGAGGAACATAGGTTAACATTGGACCCTATGGGAACAATATCAAAGATCTTTTTCTCTAAAACCCTTTAGCCAATGGGAACCAAACTTGGCCACAATAGTTTTTGGATGGCCCCCTATAACATTGCGGTTTTTGAGGGCCACACCAAATCCAAGATGGCCGCCAGCAGAGAACATATTTTAACATTGGACCTTATGGGAAAATACGTTCAAAGATATTTTGCTCTGAAACTACTGAGTCAATTGGAACCAAATTTGGTCACAGTAGTCCTTAGATGGTACCTTCTGAAAACAGTGTTTTTTTAATTCTGCACCTAATCCAAGATGGCGGCCAGCGGGGAACATAGGTTAACATTGGACCCTATGGGAACAATATCAAAGATCTTTTTCTCTAAAACCCTTTAGCCAATGGGAACCAAACTTGGCCACAATAGTCTTTGAATGGCCCCCTACAACATTGGGGTTTTTGAAGGCCGCACCAAATCCAAGATGGCCGCCAGTGGAGAACATATTGTAACATTGGACCTTATGGGAAAATATGTTCAAAGATATTTTTCTCTAAAACTACTGAGCGAATTAGAACCAAACTTGGTCATAGTAGTCCTTAGATGGTACCTTCTGAAACCGGTGTTTTTTTAAGTCTGCACCTGATCCAAGATGGCCGCCAACTGGGAAAATAGGTTAACATTGGACCCTATGGGAACAATATCAAAGATCTTTTTCTCTAAAACCCCTAAGCCAATTGGAACCAAACTTGGCCACAATAGTCCTTGGGTGGCCCCCTACAACATTGGTGTTTTTGAGGGCCACACAAAATCCAAGATGGCCGTCAGTGGAAAACATATTTTAATATTGGACCCTATGGGAAAATAAGTTCATACATATTTTTCTCTGAAACTACTGAGTCAATTGGAACCAAACTCGGCCACAATAGTCATTTGGGTCTTTACATTTGGTATTTTAAAATAACATCTGCATTTAAAAATCAACTCCTGTGAAACCACTTGGCCAATTGCAATGATATTTGGTATGTGTCTTAGTCTTGGAGAGTACATGTCAGTCTGCCATATGACTTTTGTCTTTGACCTAAACTTAACCCTCCAGTGACTATGTTGAACTTTTTGGATTAGGTTAGTTTCTCTAAATCTCGAATACTACAATGGTAGGTCAATGATATTTGGTATATAGCTTGATCTTGGATAGTACATCAGTCAGACTGCCTTATGGCTTTTGTCCTTGACCATAATTTCATGGTCCATTGACCAGTTTTTGGATAAGGAAAATTTCTCAGGTATTATACATGAAAAGTCGATGATACTTGGATGTATTGTCTCAAAATTTGAAATATGGTTTAGTTTTGAAAGGAAATAATATTGAAATTTTGTGATAGAAATAATATTGTGTAATAAATTTCAAGCATTTATTTAAACATTAGACAATCTGTTGATTTTCATTCTGCAACAACTCTACCTAGGTGAGCTATACAGGCTCCAGAGCCTCTAGTTAACTATGAGCCTCCACATCCATAAATTTCCTGCCTGTATATGTAACAGTACTATACAGATGTATATATAGGAATCCAATCTTCAATATAAAAGTTAGGGAGCTCAAGTAGCATTTTAAAGATGTGTATCTTCATATAAAAATATTAGATAGAATTTTGATTTATGAGGTTTTTTTTCTAACTTCCAGCTCCAATACTGAAAAGGTTTCATGATGTAAAACATTACATGTCTTCCATTCGCTCAAACAATTTCTTGTTAGTTAGTAACCTCACCTCACCTCACCTATCCTCTTCATGCCAGCTGTAACATAAGATTTCCATCTTTGTCTGTCTTTGGCTGCCATCCTTGCTGACACCCAACTGCTCCAGCTCAGTTGGGATTTCTTGTTCGGTAGTCCTCCTCCATGTTGTCTTTGGTCGGTCTACTATTCTCTTTCCTTCTGGATGCCACGTCAATGCTGTTGTACATATTCTGGTGCCCTCCATTCTAAGCAAGTTACCAATCCATTGCCATTTCCTATGTGCTATAATATCCCTTAATTTGGATGTTAGTACTAAGTTAGTTAAATTTTTCTGAATATTTTGTAGGTGGTGTGCCACACCCAGAAACAATGACAGGAGGAAAATATACACAAAATTTCAAAGGTTGTGTATCAGATATATTTTTACAAGACAAAGGACCATTACGTGTTCCCGATGACGCAGCAGGTGGCTTCAATGTACGCAGATGTTACCGATAAAAACTCATATAATTTATCATCATTATTTCATAGTTCCTTTCTTCATTTAAATATGCAATTGACACAGTTGTCCATATTGTTTATGATAAACATCAAATGAGACACACACAAAAAAAAAACAACGGAAGAAAATCTTAACTTATTGTACCTATATCAGAAAGAAGAAAGAGAAAAAAATGCTACCCATGATTCAGTAGCAAAAATGGTGCTTGAGTGAATTTGAAATGTGGACAAATATATGAATATGAATCATGGTCTTATATCGTAAATGTTGTAGTATTATTGTGTACATAATTTTTACGTACAATGTATCGAGAGACAAAATACTCTTTAGTACTTGACAAAATAAGTGTTTTATATTGTAATATGGCTTTAATAATGACTTTTTTTCCAGAGAAAATCCAATTTGTATTGCTGCTGTATGTTATATATTAATGCTAAAGGAGGCTGACCATATCCATTCTGATAAGGATGTCTTACTATTTTTTCAAGAATTTTATGTTAATTTTAATTTTAGATGAAATTGATCTTCATTCTAAATTTCATATTTTTATATAAATCAAAAAAACACACAGTGATCTTGACCCTGGAATTTTTAGTTAAAATTCTACAACAAAATGATGGTTACAGTTTGGGATTTTTTAGGTTTATAATTTTAAATAAAGTTTAAAGTCTCCCCGCCATCACTTTGGGCATTCTTACATTGAAGTCAAAGTCTCTCCATTCGAAGTGCCAAAAATAGTATTTTATTACCTGACCAAATTGGTAATTTGACCTTTTGACCTGAAGGATTGGTCGAAATTAGTAATTTGACCTTTTGACCTAAAGAAATGGTCAAAAAATTGGTAATTTGACCTTTTGACCTGAAAGGAATGGTCGAAATTGGTAATTTGACCTTTTGACCTGAAAGGAATGGTCGAAATTTGTAATTTGATTTTTTGACCTGAAGGAATGGTCAGCCTCTGTGTCGTTATCTATCAGATTGTCCCATATATGTTTTTTTAATACCGGTAATTATTATTTTACTGTTTATTATTGTTAAATATTGTTCATAGTGGAAAGAATGTGTACAGTACATTATAATATAAGAGTTAAAATTATGAATTCCAAGTTTTATATTAGATATTATTAGCTTAGATATAGGACATATTAAGTAAAGCAAAAGTTTGTGTGAATTCACGTCATGAAAAAAAAAAGTTTGCACTAGTTATTTCTTAAAAATATTATCCTTCTTTAATCAGGAGGTTTTTAGAAGTTCTTTTGCATTAATTTCTTTAAAATATTATCTTCCTTTAATCGGGAGGTTTTCAGAAGTTCTTTTGCATTAATTTCTTTAAAATATTATCTTCCATAGGGAGGTTTTCAGTAGATCTTTTGTGCATTTTCACATTTTCTTGGAAGTTAATTACAGATCTGTTAAGAATTTTTGACTTATATTTATAAGACTTTAATACATATAGTGAGATCGGTATTTACCTACATAATCTGCTCTGTTCTGTTCTGGAGTTCCAGCCTTGATGGGCTCACCCATTCAGATATGAGGGTAAATCTTACAATGAGGAAAAGAAGATCTCTTACTTGTAACATTCTTATGTTTGCCAGTCTGGCGACAACAGTAATATATTAGAACAAGTAACATTTGCTAATTAACACTTATTTTTGTGCTTAAAATTCCAATACTTTTTTTAATTTTGTTATTATGCACTTATTTCCATGTTTTTTCTGTTTAATTCCATTTTTATATTTTTTTAGATGTACGCTATATACACTTTTTTAGTTTAACAATGATACTTGTGTGCTGCATTTTTGTGCCATAGTTCATTTGTACTTTGTTATTTTCAATCTAGAAACCACTTTTTCACCTTTTTTTAACAAACTTTTTACATATTCAATATATAATTGAAGTTAATTAGCATTTTGAATATATAAACATGCTAAAAGAATATGTTGTTTTAACTAAGATTGCTTTTATATTCTTCGTAAAACAATGCAATCCTTTCAAATTTACAACACAGCAAAACAAATAATTAAAATCACAGATATCCTGATTTCATTTTTTCCCTCTTTACATTTTTAGGGGGCACTGAATAAGAATGCAAGAAACAATAAATGTATATATATAATTGTGAAACATATTTTTAATATGTGTAAACACATACCATATATGGTTTTAACAGATGTAAAGATTTTATGATATTAGAAGTTAAGTTAATATAGAATTATGTTATATTCTAGAGAAAGTATCATGGGCTGCTGGTCAAATACGAGTATGCTATGCCAAAGTTTTACATACTTTTGAAACTACATGTAATGAAATTTCAGGACAGGAATCATTTAAAAAAAAATGCCGGTATATGAGGCTTTAAGACAATAATACATGTAATACATGTATATCTAATAACTCATTTGCTTCCTCATACATTAGCTACAAAAGATGTTAATTCCTTGTTTAGGTCTGTCTTTTGGAAAATGTTTCAGTGACCCTGCAAGGTTGGTTCAAGGACACCATGGAAAGAGGGTACACATGTATCTTGAAATTAATCATAATGAATATTCTTTTGTTTTTGAAAAGTTAAGCATTGTTGAGTTTGTCCTATTTGGTAGATAGGGGGATTTTGGCCAGTTAGCATTGTTGAGTTTGTCCCAATTGCTAGGTAGGGGGATTTTGGCCAGTAAGCATTGTTGAGTTTGTTCTGTTGGGTAAGCAGGAGGATTTTGGCCAGTATGTAGACATATAAAGTATATACATGTGCACTATATACAAGTTCTGTATCACAGCCATATAAAAGTTCTGTACCACAACATCATAGTCTTATATTGTATTCAGAGTTTTACAGTGTTAAGTTTACAAACACTGCTTAATATCTGCTGATACACAATACCTCACAAAACAAATTTCAATGCAGTGTTACTAAATTAACTTTCTGGTAATATTTTGTTTAAAATGATTGAATTGTGAATCTGGTTTATGTAGAACCAATATTATTTATTTGGTTTCTATGGAAACTGTAACCATAACTACCATCATACAAATTTCTTTGAAATACTCAAGCTAAAATGGTGCTATACATAAATAAACCTCTATTTTATACATGTCTAATTTTTTTTTTTTTTCACGGAGTCCGAGCTCAGTTTGCTAGTTATTTTAACCTATGAAGCTAGGTGGCAGCAGCATATTTGTTGTATTCCACCACGAAACTTGATGCCAGCATTAGGATGTCTTTCCAGGAAAGCGCTATTTATCAGTTGGCATGTTGAATATATTCTGTAAAGGATTTGCCTAAACTGGTTGTATTCAATTCATCCAACAGAAGTCTTAAGTTGAAAGCATTTTGGATGTATTCTGCCAAGAGGCTAGTTTAATGTAGGGTTTCAATGCTGAGGGACTACTTTTTGTTCCACAGAAAGACTAGCTGTCTGTATGTGATATCTGTTTTACAGATGGGTAAGCAGTCAGTACGTTGGGTGTATTCCCCAGGAGTTAACAGTCAGTATGTTGGGTGTATTCCCCAGGAGTTAACAGTCAGTATGTTGGGTGTATTCCCCAGGGGGGTTAGAAGTCAGTATGTTGGGTGTATTCCCCAGGAGTTAACAGTCAGTATGTTGGGTGTATTCCCCAGGAGTTAACAGTCAGTATGTTGGGTGTATTCCCCAGGAGTTAACAGTCAGTATGTTGGGTGTATTCCCCAGGAGTTAACAGTCAGTATGTTGGGTGTATTCCCCAGGAGTTAACAGTCAGTATGTTGGGTGTATTCCCCAGGTTTTAGCAGTCAGTATGCTAGGAGTATTCACCACGGATTAGCAAATCAATATGTTGGTTATATTGGGTGATGGTAGGATATTAGCTATCTGAATGTTGGATTTATACTGCCAAGTACATATTGGCCAGTATGTTGATTGTGTTCAACTGAGAGAAGGTATCTAGGTAAAGTTGTCAGCAAATCCAGTGTATTCCATTGAGGCGCTATCTGTCAATAATTTGGATGTATACCACTGAGAGTATTACACAGAAGGGTTAATTGTCAGCATCAGCATTCCAAGTTATTTTACATTACAGCTTTGTAGTCATTTTGTTTTAATTCTGAATTTTACATAGATCTGTCAATGTGAAATAAGTTTGAACATAAACTAATTTCTATGTTCCACTTCCTAAACAAATTTCTATGTTCTGCAGGAAGTATTTTCAAAGCGCCACCTATAATAAAAATTAAAGGCATGAAACAAGGATGTTCACTATTTAATTGGCAAGTAACCTGCTTTCAATACTTCCAATTATAAATGTCCTTTTTTAACTCGCTAAGATCTGACTTTCTAAGTTTTATTGAAGTACAAATTAGTTCTGGACTGCCTGCTGATTTAGATATCTATAACTGCTGTAGTGTCTATTTTTACAGATATTTTATATTTTACTCTTTACTTATGTCTTATGGTTTCATCATGTTTAAATATAGATATTTGTATACTGGCTTTCTATAGCATGACATAAAATGTACAAATAATAAATAAAATCTTATTATTCTGTGATGATAACGATGATCTGTTTATAAAATAAAGTCAAACTTTCGATGCTTTAATTTTGTTTTTCAATTATTTATTTCATTCCAGCTCATAAGTTAACACTGAACCTTTAAGCTAGATTGATTGAATGAGGTTTTATATGGTAGTCAAGAAAATGTCACTTATATCGAGACTTCATCAGCTAAAGGTGAAGTGGCAAACATTTTACCTTCATAGTATGTTCAGCAATGTACATGGAGGTTGGTTGGTTGAATGTTGCTTAACGTTGTATCAGCAGTTTTTCAGCTATTCGCGACGAGAACTATTATTAATCTCTATGGATTTATCTATGAACAAGTTTGTGTATGCATGTGAAGTGCAAGTGTGTTTTATGGTCTGCCTTGTACCAGCGCGCACTCAGGACAACTAAGGTGCTAGTTTACCAAGCCAGTACCCTGCAGACAGGCTTACCTCTCCCCCAGTCACATTATAATGACACCGGGTGAACCAGTAAAGGCCAATGGCAAGGAAACTTCACATCTGAGGAGGACTCAAACACAGTGGTGAGAGACCCTTAATTTGTAGACTAACGTCTTATCCATTAGGCCACCAAAGCCTTAATGTGCATGGAGGATTCTTTAATGTGCCATTCCTGCTGTGACACAAAATAATATGATCAGTTTAAGGTCTCTTTTGAAGGGCCCTGTGTCTTTCATTTCTAAATGCAGGGTTTCCTTCTGATTTTCATGTGATACATAATATAACATGGTGCTATATAAAGCATCCCCACCTGGAAGTTATTGAGGTGTTACTGTCTTTGGCAAAGATTTCAGTATTAGAAGAGTTGAATTGAGTAATGGTGTTTAACATCTCAGTCAATAACATTTCACTTATATCAAGATGTCGCCAACTATAGGTGAAGATGCAGGACATGAGACCTAGTTTATTATAAGTTCCCATCCGAGTGAACCATCACTCATTTTATAATGCCAAGTGTTTGGTGAAAGAACGGTCACTAGCCACTTTCAGGGGTCTAACCCACAACCTCCCACTTACTGAGCGAGCACTTTACCTACTGTGCTACTGCAATGGTAGAACGGAAAGAGTTGTCAGATAAACAGAATACAAATAGCTAATTAGCAAATCTTATGCTTCATTTAAAAACTTTTAATCATTGCAAACATTAGGTGTAGATGTTCACAGGGCTCCATAACCGAGTACAGGTGAGCTAAGCATAAATCAACAATGTGTTAACTTATTAATGTTTTATTATTATATGAACATTACCAGCATGTCTGTATAAAGTATAACATTGTTATAACAACAAAATATCACTTGATGTACATGATTGTATAAAAATTGCAATAAGAAACAAAAATATATACAATTACTGAAAATGAATACACTGTATAAGAAGAAACATTTGCGAGGAAGAAATATTCGTGATTTTCACGGTGACACAGGTACTGCGAATATATCTTCTCGGCGAAAATGATTTATTTCCCTTGGTTCACTTTCCCTACAGTTGGAACCGTGAAAATTTCTTACCGAAAAAATAGTTTAGAAAATCATAACTGTGAAAGATTCCTACTGCTAATATTTCTTCTTGTACAGTAACTAAAGTCTTTTTCGTTTAACAAGGTGATGATAATATACACGTTTATCCCAAGTAAAGTGCTTTATACAGGAAAAAGTCAGCATGGTGATGATTACCAGACTTCAGATAGAAAATACATATACATGTAAATTGAAATAAAGAAACAATAATATGGAAAAATAAGAAAATCGTGAAGAAACAAGAGCTTTCATTGGGACTGGCAAATGTACGTCTTATCCCCAATCTAACTTCAATTTAACTTCATAACCTTGACCTTTGAGCTTCATAACTAAATGTGGTTCAAAATTACTCAATGGTTAAATATATTTTCATTTTGTTACATATTTTAAAAATATGAGTCTTTCATAATTTTCTATCAATCATAGTGAAATTTCCCCTGTACAATAATATGATCACAATACAAAAGGATCATTTTTATACCTGGATGTACTGATATTATTCCTGACAATTTCAGAGAACAAATGTTGCCATTGGTTTAATCAAAGAAATATTAAATATTTTGACATCATCCGACATGGTTTCTAACCACACCCATTATTCTTGTGCCCAGAAATAATACAAAATGCTGGTAACATGATGAGGATCTGTTGTGCATGTGCAAAAATTTGGTTATTGCAACTTACCGATACAGATATAAATAGATACCAGTACTCATAACTCCATATAAATGTCCCTGTACAAGGACCCATGTTTAAAATTGAACTCTTGACATGAAGTAATATATGAATTTAGACTTTAAATGCCACAGAAAATTAACACCTGTGTCTCTTCTCGAGTCACAGTCATGAGAGACAAAAACTGAAATGGTTACAATTGAAATCCAGCAATTGTTTTACCATTACTAAATGGACGGAATATCAATTATTATTACTACATTAAAAAAATTAAATAAAAATCTATATGAAAAAATGTTATAATTTTAATATATACAATAAAGATAATTACAAAAAGACAGAAATGTGATGTTTATAACCAGAAATATTGAATGAAGAGGAAACAGTCAGTTTATCTATATAAACATATTTACAGTACTTTAAATTGTTATGGTTCTCAAGTTATATTTTGTTCAGGGAATATAAGTTGTGGCCATTATGTGTTCCTGATGACACAGCAGGTGGCTTCGAAATAAGACAAAAAAATAACAAAGGAAGAAAATCTAATAGATATATCAGAAAGAAGAAAGAATTATTTTCTGTTCAGAGAGTATAAGTTGTGACCATTTATTCCCAATGAATATATCTACAGTTTCAAATGGAAAGAAATTAAACGTGAAATCCACATGAAATGTATAGTCATTACATTTCCAAAAGATACCATTCAATGAATGTAAACATACTGTGAAACTCTACTACATGAAAAAGACATACAGTCAACCTGCCTTAAAGTTAAAGGCCACCTCTATATACATGTAAGGAACACCTGCTTATAAAAACCAGTGAAAATTTTATCACAATTCTTCTCTAGTTATGTTACTAGATCCTGCTTATAAGTGTCATCTGCCCATAAAGACCACTTTTACTGGATCCCTAAATGGATGATCTTTATAGACAGGTTTGACTGTATATATCTTACCGTAATATGAAAATTAATTTGACATGCATTTAAATGTTAACTCAAACTCAGTTGACTCAATTCTGTCTTGAGTTCTTGAGACATTCTGAGTTATCAAATTTGGAAGGATGGCAAAGAACAAGCATTGTAAACACCATTGTATCCAAATACATTGTAATGACTTTGAATTAAACAAGTTGTTTGTGGCATCCAAGAAAATTACCATTTTGCTGAACTGTTGAACTTATTGTTGGTTGTTCAAAGCTCTGTGGGCTTAACAAGATACTGTATACGTAGAAATAATCGTCGTGTATTAATGTTCACTATTTTCGCGGTCGCTGATCAACCGCGAAAATAAATCCGCCGTTAAATTTTATATCCTTGTCAAATGCTTACACTACCTACGTGACCGCAAAAGTTTATACCAGCGAAAATACTCTCTATTCCAAAACCGCGAAAATTTATACCAGTGAATATTTCTACGTATACAGTGGTTGGTGAAAATTTGGTTCTAATGTGTGTAAGATGATATTTCTAAAATTGATCTTTAAAAAAAGTAGTGTATGAAAATGCATGTCCCGTGAATTTAATTGTAGTTTAGTTTTTCACTAACCATTTTGTTAGGCTATAACAGCAATGAACAAATAAACCCAGAAAACTGAACATTCATGAGATAACACAACTATTTCCATTATAAGAAGGGTTATCAAATTTTTCAAATTTATAATCTGACTTTAGCTTTGGTATTCCGTCCAATACTTTCAATTTTGGTAAAGCATGGAAAATTCTGAAAATAAAGAAATTCATGTTCACATGGTTCAGCTTTTTTTCATAATAGATCATCAAATTAGAACCTCAACATATAATCATAAAAATGACCTCAGTTTAGACAAAACAAATTTTCTGGAAGATAACTTTACTTAAAAAAATAACAACAGGATGATAAGAAATTGAAGTAAAACCTTATTTTTTAATTTATCACATACCCATTGAATCTTACTATAGCGATACATTACATTTTCTTGCCATGTGATACAAAAGTCCGTATCGCACATGTGCAATACAATCTTCCGTATCAACATAGTAGCCGAAACTACTTTTAGAGGAATTCCCTTTTCCGACAACAATAACATGACGTCATTCATTGGTTATAATTTGAAACCGATCATTGACAGATTAAACCAAAAAAAGCTTTTCATTTAGTTTGGAACGTATGTGATAAATACAAAACCACACATATGTGGTTTTCTGACGTAGCTGATGGCACTTGTTTATTGTGCGGACGCAAACATTACACTTGTGTACAGAGCGCACTCATGTAATGTATCCGTCCGCACAATAAACGAGTGCGATCAGTTACGTCAGAAAACCACATATGTGTGGTTTTGCGACGTATGCCACCTTGATTATTGCCACTTAATTTTGTAGTCTCAAAATCTGTTTCTTCTATTATGTTTATTTGCATCAAGGTTTTAACAACTCCTAAAATCATAACACAGACAAGATAATATGTATGTCAGCTATACTATAAGTATAGACTGAACCTTAAAACAAGACCTGTGAGAAGAAAGTGGTATAGCTCAGTTGCACATCTAGTATAAGAAACTGTACACTTCACCAAACATTTATTTTTCTCCATCCGTTCTCTCTCTCTCTCTCTCTCTTATACCTTGTACAGGTAAGATAAAAATAAGCCTATAATGTTTATATAGATTACCTTTGTCTATAATTCATTAGAAATGTAATTGGACATCCCCTAAGACTTAACTCCTCCAGTGGTGTAGAATCAAATCTACTTAGATCACCAAAATCACGGACAACATTCTCCTCCATAGTTATGTATCTTATACAAGGCATATTTGGTAATTTCTGAAATTAAATAGATTGGGTTTAAACAGATGGGTTGTATACACTGTAAACATATTTTTTCACGGTATTCTAATTTTCCCTCATTTTGTGGCCGTTTGTTTTGAGCAAAAATTATATTATGCTTATTGTGTTATAGTGCATATTTAAAAAACTTGAAAATTCAATTATGTGGATATGTCTAAATTTCATATACTGTAAACATAATTATTTTAGCGATTTACTAATTTTCGCTCAGTTTGCGGTTGTTTGTTTGCCCGAAAATTAATAGGGAGTGAGAATTATATTACGATTTTTGTATTATAGTGCATATTTAAAAAACGTGAAAATATAAGTATGCAGATATGCCTTAATTTCTTATACCTCGAAAATACATATAGGCAAACAACAATGACCTGTCTACTTGACCTTTAATTTAAATATTTATTATGGAGGTCAGGAGTTCATTTATGTATGGGTATCACAGGTGTTTTTTTGTCTACATACTGAACACTGGTTATGTGCATTGGGTATATATTATAATTATTTGCGAATCGTAACACTCCTCATGTATTGAATGGATTCTCCTATATGAATATTCCTGATGAAAGGTCAAGCAGACAGGTCAATGTTGTTTGCCAATACACACAAAATTAAATATGTTTACAGTATGATGTAAGAAAGATAAACACATGAGAGAAATCTATCACAGATACAAAATAATTATATATATAAAGTACAAGGGGAGGTAAAAAAGTTCATAGAACAGGGTATATATTGCTGTAACAAACCATACATTTTATTATTATTTTGCAATATAGTCCCCATTTACCCCAATGCACTTAGCCCACTTTTCTTTCAGACTGTCTATAACTTTGAAATAGAAGTCTTCAGTTTGGTCCTGAAACCATGCCTCTGTGGCAGCCTTAAGTCCATCATCATCAGAAAATCTGATTCCCCGTAAATGGGATTTCAAATTTCTAAATAGGAAATAATCACTGGGCCCCAAATCGGGACTGTAGGGTGGGTGATTAAGTTGTTTGAACTTGCATTCACGAATCACTGCTTGTGCAATCCTTAACTTGTGCACAGGAGCATTGTTGTGAAGAAGCAATACCCCTACGCTCAACTTTCCCCTCCTTTTTAATTAGCATAGTAAGCCCTAGTGATAGAGATTCCAGTAGGTTTATAATTGATCATCAGAACACCCTTAGAATCCCAAAACCAGTGGCCATGACTTTGCCAGCTGATGGTGGGTTTTGAATTTCTTTGGTGGGGGTGAGCCAGGGTGCTTCCATTGCATGGACTTATTTTTGGTTTCTGGGTCCCAATGATGAATCCATGTTTCATCACCAGTTGCCAAACGTAAATGGAAGCTCTCCAGGTTATCATTATAAATGCCAAGAAGCTCCCGACTTGACTGGAGTCTTTGGAAGCGTTCCGGCACATTAAGGTTTCTGGGGACCCATCTTGCGGATACTTTTGACATCCCAAGATGCTTGTGGATAACCGTGTATACACGTCCACATGAAATGTCACACTTCCTAGCTATGTCATTAATCTTAATTTGACGATCATTCATGATGAGGGTCTCCACAGATCTGACAATTTCCTTTGTAATGGCATCAGCTGGCCGACTTGACCGTGGGTCATCCTTCAGTGAGGTTCGCCCACGTTTAAATTCAGCTGACCATTTTGCCACTGTGGAATAGGCAGGATCACTATCACAGTACACCTTGGCCATTCGCAGGTGAATTTCTTTGGCATTTGATCCCTCTACTGTGAGGAACTTTATTACTGCCCTAAACTCCACATTTTGATTTTCCATCATTGCTTGATGGTCATCGACTTTGAATGCTTTTGAGAATTACACAAATAAGTTGTGACAAATAAACTTGATATGTTTAAAATGGCAGAATGTTGTGTTGTCTAAATAAGTAAAAAAAAATGTTTGTTACGCTTGGCTGAATACACTGTTCTATGAACTTTCTGACTTCCCCTCGTAACAGGATAAAAAACACACTTAAGGTATGAGACATGAATATAATTATAATCTAAGTATCATTCTCTATATAAACCTCTCTTCTATGACTGACATTATTTTATAAAATTCTTGACTTTGGACAGGCACTGGAGTAAATGTCCAGTGGTGTGGTTATATTATATTGGACTGCCCTCAACTATCAAATTCATTTTTCAAGCAATGGTTCATAAATACACTCATTTTAAAGTAAAAATAAGCCTTTTTTTCTAAACAAGAGGCCCAATAGGGCCTACCGCTCACCTAGGCCGTTAACAGCACAAAAACACAATAAATACTACATTTAAGGAGCAATAACTCTGATGTGAATATTTAGAAATTTATGAAACTTGCCACTCGCATCTGTGACCTTGACCTTCGAACCAATGACCATAATCTATATATTAAAATGATCATTGCATCAATACCAACAATATTCTAATATACATGTCTATATAAAAGGTTTATAGTTTTCGAGATAATTCACAATTTTGGTATTGTTTTGCTACTGTGACCTTGACCTTTGGACCCATGACCTTTTTCTATACAACAAAATGATCGTTACATCAATGCCAACAATATTCTAATATAAATGTTTATATAAAAAGTTTATAGTTTTCGAGATAATTTACCATTTTGGTATTAATTAACTACTGTGACCTTGACCTTTGGACCCATGACCTTTTTCTTTATGTCAAAAATAATACTGTATCAATACCTACAACATTCTAATATACATGCTTATACAAAAAGTTCATAGTTTTCAAGATAATGAACCATTTCAGTTTTCTTTCGCATCTGTGACCTTGACCTTTAAACCAATGACCTAAATCTATATATCAAAATGATCGTTACATCAAAACTAACAACATTCCAATATACATGCCTATACAAAAAGTTTATAGTTTTTTAGATAATTAACCGTTTTGGTATTGATTTGCTACTGTGACCTTGACCTTTGGACCCATGACCTTTTTCTGTACATCAAAATGATTGTTGTATCAATACCTACAACATTCTAATATACATACCTATACAAAAAGTTAATAGTTTTCAATATAATGAACCATTTCAGTATTCTCACGCATCTGTGACCTTGACCTTTGAACCAATGACCTTAATCTATATATCAAAATGATTATTACATCAATACCAACAATATTCCAATATACATGCCTGTACAAAAAGTTTATAGTTTTCGAGATAATTAACCATTTTGGTATTGTTTTGCTACTTTGACCTTGACCTTTGGACCCATGACCTTTTTCTATACATTAAAATGATCGTTGTATCAATACCTACAACATTCTAATATACATACCTATACAAAAAGTTTATAGTTTTCAAGATAATGCAGTATTCTTTCGCATCTGTGACCTTGACCTTTGAACCAATGACCTTAATCTACCGGTATATATCAAAATGATCGTTACATCAATACCAACAATATTCCAATATACAAGCCTATACAAAAAGTTGATAGTTTTCCAGATAATAAATAATATTAGAAAGGTAAAAAATTAGGTCATGACCTTCATAATTGACCTTGACACCATTTTGAAGGTAATTACAAGAATATGTCAAAACTGAAAACCCCATGTCATTATCTGGTCAAATAGTCAAGTTTTAACAAATTGAAGCTATTTTACAATTTTTTCAAAATTAAATGCAAAAACGCGTAACCTATTTTTTGTTCGAATATCAAAAAATGAACAAACTATGGGCTTAGGACCCTAGAGAAGCCAAATATCACATCAGATTTTTTCTCTAATCATTGGTTTTGGAGAAGAAGATTTTTTAAGATTTTTGCGACCCTAGGTCACCTTGACCTAGATATGGTAGCCATGGCAACGCCACGAACAAATCTGAATTGCACCGGCCCATATATACTTCTTACCAAGTTTCATTGAAATCTGTCCAGTAGTTTCAGAGGAGAAGTCGAAAATGTGTGTTAACGACACAGGCACGCACGCACGCACATATTCACGCACACACGCACATACACACGCTGCGCTATGCCATAAGCTCACATGACCTATGCTCAGGTGAGCTAAAACATTACAATCCTCGCATGTTTATGTAATCCAAGTAAAAAATAGAAAGCTCTTCTACTTCAAATTATCAAAGTTTTGCGGTAAAAATAGTATATTACAGTAGAAATAAGAGATGCACACAAATGTTGTGATGTGACAAATGCCATAACTACAGAGTTGAGTTGAGTAATGGTGTTTAATGTCCCATACAAGAATATTTGACTTATATCGAGACATCATCAGCTATAGGTGAAGGTGCATAATTTTTTTGTCTGTGTGTTGCACTGATTGTATTATACAGCAGGGTTCTTTATGAAACTATTCTGCCATGCTTACAGTGACACAGGACCTTGTTTATTTTATGTTCCCATTCGAAAGAAATATGACTTTTATTTTGTAATACACAGTGTATGGCAAAAGAACAGTCACTACCCACTTTCAAGTTTTGGGTCAAACCCAGCCGGAGTTCGAACCTACCACCTCTCACTTACGGAGCAAGCACTCTACCAACTGAACTACTGCAGTGGTGTCTATAATTACCGAAATGTACTAAATACTACACATACCTCAAATGAATCAATGTAGTTCTTGTTTAGGTTAATAACTTCACATCTGAAAATAAATTAAATGTTTCATTAGAAAATAAAGCTAAAATAGAAAAATATTCAAGATTAGTGTTGAGATCTATGTAGCAGATTTCATATACCCTAATCCACAATATAAGCATTTTCATGTGTTTTTGAAGTGTTTATTACATATTATACCAGTTTTGTTTTACAGCACTAGACAGCCTTTTCAGAATTAATTCATCATCAGTAGTGCTTGAACCAAAATGTGAAACCAAATTTTTTTTTCAAGATATTGAAAAGATACCCAAAAGACCAAAATGTATTTTACCAAATTTAGCTTAGGAAATACTTTTTATGAGGGAGTGAGTACCCCGGTATACCTTGATTTTTTTTTTAGAAATTTCAGATTTTAACTAATGACACCATTAGCAAAGCCCCTTTATAATGCCCTTTTGTAGTCCCCACAAAAACTAAGTCTCAGGATCTCAAGTATTTAAGTTTTTATACTATAGAAGGTTCTCTTGATTATTTATGATACAATAATCTAACTGAACTGAACTAAACAAATGAAAGGCAATAAAATCAAGGTTTAATTGAATACTGCTTTAAAAGGTCGATGTTGTAGGTACTTGTATAACACCACAGATAGAATCACTTCACTCATATCAAGGTGGTAAGTTTTGAAACGGTGGAGGAAACTGGTGTAGCCAGAGAAAATAAACAACATTCAGCAGGTGTTCAAAATTTTGCCTGTATTTCTTCAAATCTAACTCTAACATAAACATGATAAAGTTTGGAAAGTCCAGTATCAATATTGCAATTAGGTTTATGTGCAATTATGTTATAAAATAGATAGAAAAAGTAGGATTATTCTAATAAAAAAAATGCAAGTACATGACTTTTACAGTTAAAATATCAAGGGCCCCAATGTAAAATCAGTAAGTCCAGAATCTCGGACCCAGGGAATTTTGAAATCCTTATTCAGGGTGTGAACAGAAAAACTTTCTCACACTAGGATCTGTTGTAACAAACTTAATTGTTTTGGTTTGTTTTTTTAATGTTACATAATTATGGGATTAAACTATCCCACTATTAGCCTTTTTTGACAGGTGTCAAAGTTGTCCTGTATTGCTGTCAGATGGTTTTGACAACTTAATTATACAAATTAAGTCTATTATCTGGGACAGGGAGTTACAGTTTTAAATTGATGTTGGTTAGTGGTCAGACTGGTTTGGAACTGAACACATGTGCTGCAGAATAGCATGAAACCCCCCTGAAGTCCATATTATATGGCGTTTGCAATATCGTGCGTCTATCTCCATATGTTTTCATATGGAAATCGCCATATGCAAAGACGCGTCGCTAAGTTTTTTACTTTTTCGCTTGTTTAGAAAAAGTGCACGATACCATCACATTAGCATATAACCAGGCATGAAAACCGAACTGAAAAATACCTTATTCAGTCTCCGGGTTGCTGCAAAAAGGTGAAAAGTGGAAATGAAAGTCGCCGGAGGTAAGTTTTGTTCATGTTTGAATATAAATTTTTATTCAGATAAAGTCCTTTTTCACACAATGTCTTTATTGGAATGAAATACTTCATGATTGAAGCTGCCATTTTGAAAATATCAGGATCATGTGATCTTGCAACAACCAACCAGAGGAGATTTAATCTAGTGATTTCGGCTTGCACATGCATGTCACAGAATCGTACACCAAGATGTCCGCATATCAACTTTGGACTAGGACTTCGTTCTCGTCTGTGAAGTTTGATTTTTTTTAAAAACATTTATTTGCACAATCTCATCAATTTTATAAAACATTATAATCATGTATAAGCATTTATTCAAAATAAGAACTGCATAGGCAAACTCCTAGTCACAAGTACAAGTGTACTTATTGTGATAATATGACCATAATAATTGTGCCATCTTCATCATCATTTATTTATGAGGTGCCGTTTCTATATTTATTCACTATTTTTACATATGCATAATTCATTTATGGATATCCATAAATTGAATTTAACATATGTAAAAATATTTTTAGATATCAAAAAATAATTTTTCATATGCAAAAATCGATTTATGGATATCCAAAATTTGATTTATGGATATCCATAAATCGAATTTTGCATATGTAAAAATGCTGACTATTTTTGGATATCTAAAAATCGATTTATGGATATCCATAAATCGAATTTTGGATATCCATAATTCGATTTTTGCATATGCAAAATTCGATTTATGGATATCCATAAATCGAGAGTGCGAAATGATTTCTCCCCAAATATACAGTGCGGGACTGTTTTACTATTTACGCGGGAAATTGTCAAGTAAGCAGAAATGCTAAGTCAACAGTTGCATTAAAGACAGACATCGTTGTGATTGTCTTAACTCTATCAAAATACGGTTACAATCGAGATCTTCATTTTCAAAACATCTCATTGCATTTAATATTACTCCACTGTATCCAGTGTTCGTTCTTTCCATTACTTTCTGTAGCAGCCATGTTGGATTCTAAGACGCGACGCGCGTACCGCGTGGGCACTGCAGGAAACAAAAACAAAAATCTTAAAATATACACATGTTAAACAAAAGTCGATGAAAAAACGCATTTATAATCCATATTGTAAAAATATGATTTTTATTTGCGAGGATGAATATTTTTTTATTAATTCAATGTACCAACAGTATTCACTTCGGGATTGATATATGGGGAGAACTTAGTGTTTTGGAATTTCCAAAATTTAATTTTGGATATCCATAAATCCATAAATTGGATATGTAAAAATACTGGCTATTTTTGCATATCCATAAATCGATTTTTGGATATGTAAAAATACTGACTATTTTTGCATATGCAAAAGTCGATTTATGGATATCCATAAATCGATTTATGCATATGCAAAATTCGATTTATGGATATGTGAAAATAGTGAATAAAAATAGAAACGGTGCCTCATATTTATTACAATGAATATATACATTACAAGAATTTATTTGTGAAACTTCCATTTTTGTTTTATCTATTTACAGCTTTATTACATAAGTTGGTATTTATTGCAAAAATATATTGTGATGTTAGTTTATTACATCAGCATGGAGTACGTGATATAGCATATATGTAACAGCAATAATAATAATAAAATGCAGTTTGTCGTGTCTATTGTTCTTGTCTTCCATGCCACTATCAGACAGTAATTGTAATGTACTCCAATAATAGGCAGGAGTTACAAAGGTGTTCCAAGTATCCGTAGGATTTACTTGAATAAAGAGTCTCTAGCTACCATCATGGTCGTTGTCATATGAAAACATTACATGGTGTCAGAAGTGGGATATTATCCTACAACAGGAAACAGGATCAGCAAGTCTGAGCAAATGAAAACACAGTTAAATATTAACTCTTGGTATTTTAACACAAATTA
Organism: Anadara kagoshimensis; assembly: GCA_021292105.1. Taxonomy (NCBI): domain Eukaryota; kingdom Metazoa; phylum Mollusca; class Bivalvia; order Arcoida; family Arcidae; genus Anadara; species Anadara kagoshimensis. The sequence continues at coordinate 32,621,989 of CM037870.1, read as the reverse complement.
AGATGTCTGGCAAAGGAATTAAGAATTTACCCGAATTTAACCCCAATGACCCCAACTCCGTTGCTCCAGAATGGGAGTTGTACAAGCGTGACTTTCTTATTCATTTGGACGCACTTGGTCTAGATGAAAAGCCCGGTAGAAGGAAAGTCGGTGTCTTACTTTCAAACATGGGAAGGGAATGTGTTAAGATTTATGACTCTTTTGAATGGGCTCCAGCGATAGAGGCAGATCTCGATCATGGTATTGTAGAACGTCCTGCCGAGGATCAGTATGACCTAAACACTGTGTTTGCCAAATTTGATAGACACTTTGGGGTTCACCAGTACAGAAACATTAAAAGACAAGAATTTCTCAACACGAAAAGGGGGTCAATGTCTATTATGGACTTCATTGCAGAGTTAAAAAGGAAAGCTGAGCACTGTCAGTATGGTGATCAAAAGGAAGGTTTTATTTGTGATATGGTCATAAATGGTGTGAATGATGCCAAATGTTCTGAAAAACTTATGGAAATCCCTGCTAATGATTTGACATTAGATCAAGTTATTAAAACCTGCAGACAAATCGAGCTCACATCGGCACATCTGAAATCCCTAAATGCAGAAAACCCAACTGTTAATGTGGCCCGTACATTTCAAAAACAATCACGTGGTAACAGTTTACATAGGGCAAGGTCAGGATACAAGGGTGACAATCCTTTTTGTAACAAGTGTTGTAAACACCATACATATGGAAATTGCCCAGCATTTAACAAACTTTGTGACACGTGTGGTCAAAAAGGTCACTTCAGAAGGTCAAGATTGTGTAGAGGCACACCAATTCAACAGAGGGGAGGTCAAAGAGGACGAGGTCAAAGACCATCAAGAGGACGTGGTCGTGGTCAATACACACAAGCAAATGTACATTTTGCGCAAGATAGTCCAAACGACAATGACATGCACATAAATACAAGTAATGCCATGAATGAAATGTTTGAGGAATGCACTTTGGCAGACGTGTTCACAACCATAACAAACTCTGGGGATACCACAGATGACTGGAAAGTAAAACTAGGTGTAGGAAACCAGGACCTATGTCTGGAAATAGACACTGGAGCAATGTGCAACGTGTTATCAAAACGAGTCGCCGAGGAATTTAACACAATAGCAAGCATCGAGAATAGCGACACAATTATCAATGGTATCAGTGGTCAACCAACCAAGGCTTATGGAAAAATCACATTACCGTGCAAGTACAAGGGAACGTCAAGAAACTTGGAATTTCAAATAATAAACTCGACTAGAAATACAAATTTACTAGGGAGAGATGATTCTGTAAATATGGGTTTAATAACCAGAGTTAATTCAGCACAATTGTCGACTACTCAGATAATTCAGGAATTCAGTGATGTCGTCGGTGACAAGATAGGTTGTTTACCCGGGGAGTATGAAATAAAATTAGACACTTCCGTTACGCCTGTAGTTCACGCTCCAAGACCAGTACCAGCGCCAATTCGCAAACAACTTAAATCGGAACTGGATAATCTGCAAAAACACGAGATAATTGCACCTGTTACACAACCAACAGAATGGGTTAACAGCATGGTGTGTGTGAGAAAGAAAAACGGGAGAGTTAGAATCTGCATAGATCCAACTGATCTTAATAAGGCCATTATGCGGGAGCATTTTCCAATGAATAGCATTGATGACATTGCAACAAGGTTACATGGTAGCAAATTTTTTTCAACGCTTGATGCGAACATGGGATATTACCAAATTAAGCTTACAGAGAAAAGCTCGTATTTAACCACATTTAACACGCCTTTTGGTCGATACAGATATTTACGTGTTCCAATGGGTGCGAAATGTTCAGGTGAAGTTTTCCAGAGAGAAATGATCACACATTTTGGAGATATGGATGGGGTAGAGATAGTAGTAGATGACATTTTAATTCACGGAAAAACACTAGAAGAGCACAACGAGAGATTGAGAAACGTTCTCCGTAAAGCGAGAGATATAAACTTAAAACTTAACAAAGAGAAATGTGTGATAGCACAACCGGAAGTTGATTACGTAGGACATAAGTTGACCGGAAATGGACTAAAACCGACAGAACAACGAGTTAAAGCGATAGTCAACATGAAAGATCCGGAAAGTTTTAGTGAGCTAGAAACAGTTTTGGGCATGCTTGCCTATGTATCGAAGTTTATTCCGAACCTCAGTGAAATGAACGCTCCGTTACGTGAACTTAAGAAACAGGAAGAATGGACTTGGCCCGCAGAAGCTAAACAAGCTTTCGAGCAAATTAAAACGGTTCTCACATCTACAGATGTACTGAAATATTATGACGTCGATAAAGAGGTCAAGCTCACAGTCGATGCATCCATGAAAGGACTCGGTGCAGCAATACTACAGGATGATGGTGTAGTAGCTTATGCGTCTCGAGCACTTACACCAACCGAACAAAGATACGCTCAAATTGAAAAGGAGATGTTAGCTGTAGTTTTTGGATGTCAGCGTTTTCACAAGTTAATTTATGGTAAGTCGGATGTAACAATAGAATCTGACCATAAACCACTTGAGACTATCATGAAAAAGCCAATTCACACAGCACCAATGAGGATCCAGCGAATGATGCTAAAATTACAACCATATGAGTTTCAGTTGATATACGTCAGAGGCAAAGATTTGGGACTAGCGGACTGCCTTAGTCGATTACCGTTGGACAATACAGATGAGAAAACCATGGACGACGAAATGATGGTATTAACGATAGACACACTATCCTACAGTAGTCATAACACACTTCTTGAAGCTACAAACCGAGATGATCATTTAAGCATATTAAAGCAAGTGATATGTCGAGGCTGGCCTAAAACCAAAAGGGAGTTACCATTAGAAGCAATGGCATACTGGGACTACAGAGATGAATTGTCAACATACAATGGAATTATATACAGAGGCGAACGAACAGTGATTCCTAAGGAGTTAAGGGCGACAACTCTTATTAGATTATTCACAATTCGCACTTGGGAGTAGTGAAATGTAAACAAAGGGCAAGAGAGTTAGTGTTCTGGCCTGGAATGAACGGTGAAATTGAGGACATAGTGAGCAAGTGTAGTGCGTGTTTGACACAACGGAATAAGCCACAAAAAGAACCAATGATCATACAACCATTACCAACATTACCATGGAGCAAAATGGGAACAGATTTGTTTGAATTAGGAGGCAACAACTACATGGTTATGGTAGATTATTATTCCAACTTCATAGAAGTTAGCCTGCTACAACGCGATACCAAAACAAGTACAGTAATCAAAGTACTGAAGGAAAACATAGCAAGATACGGAATTATGGATGTGTTAATCAGTGACAATGGCCCACAATTTTCAAGTGAGGAGTTTAAGGTGTTCGTATCTGAATACGGTATACAACACATAACATCATCATCGTTGCATCAACAATCAAACGGACTAGCTGAAAAGGCTGTTCAAACAGTCAAAAACACTATAACAAAATGTTTGGAAAATGGAGATGACATTTATTTAAGTCTACTAGAGTTAAGAAACACACCAAGAGACAACATGGGTTCACCAATGCAGCGACTCATGGGCAGAAGAGGTAAAACATTACTTCCGATCACAGACAATCTTCGAAGACCAGAAACACAGAATTCTGAAAGCATTACATCAAAGTTGTTAAATCACAGACAAACCCAGAAATTTTATTACGACCAAAACAGCAAAGTAAAGGAGGAACTAGATCCAAACAAAGCAGTTAGGATATATACACCTAAAGGATGGCAACCAGCTGAGTTTGTCAGGGGAACAAATTACCCAAGATCATATGTTGTCAAAGCTGGACAAAGTGGAAGAGAATACAGAAGAAACACTGACATGTTAATGAACACAAATGAAACACCACATATGATTACGGAACAATCAGTTTCTTTACCGTACAACATCGACATGAGAAAACCAGAGCGACAGGAAACCACCGTAACAATGGATACACCTGTACACAGTCCGAGTGAAACATTGAAGATGTCAACACAAAATACAATAATGGAGAACAATACTAAAGAACAGGTCAATATTCCAAGTCAAACGATTCGTCGATCCAGTCGCGTAAGCAAAAGACCAAAACATTTGAGTGATTATGTTGTAATATAACATTGTGTTAGCAAGTTAGGGAATGCATAAGTGTATAAGGGCACAATAATCCCTTTATGCATTCTGAGGCTATGTAGGCTTCATGATACTCGTTATTATTGTTAATAATACTCAGTTATATTAATAATGTTTGTTTTGAACATTTAGTTGTTAAACTGCGATCAAGTAGATTCATTAGTTTAAATTTGTAACATTGTTGTTATCCTGAAAGTTTCACAATATAGGCGTTATGCTTTATTTCTTTAATGCATAGACTATTGGACTTTACAAACTATGGACATTGCAGCAAGTTGCAGGCCATCGCATGTAATATGTTTCAGTATTTTATTTTTATTTTTTTTAAAAAAAAAAACATTCAAAGGGGATGTAATGTACTCTAATAATAGGCAGGAGTTACAAAGGTGCTCCAAGTATCTGTAGGATTTACTTGAATAAAGAGTCTCTAGCTACCATCATGGTCGTTGTCATATGAAAACATTACAGTAATCAGTTTTGAAACAAGTGTTTTAGGTCAGTAAAGTGACAACTTCCTGTTCACTTGGAAATTCCGAAAAGAGTGAAAATAATGTAAAGGGTTAAACATCGGATTTCTAAAACCGGTACGCAGGACACGCCAGAACAAAACGATATTCATTTTCAAGACAGTTCATGTGGCAGCACTTGCATTTAAGCGCTGACCCCTCTGACTGCCACCTTTTGAATGGTCCCTTTCAAGTTTAACTAAAGGTAATATACATCATGTACGGTTTTTATCACCCATTAGGTGAAAATAATGTCCACTGTCCACAAAGATGTATGCCCACTGCAGATAAACACGATTGGTTTGTTGTATGATATTCTCTCCATCTCACTTGCTCCTTATGTTACTTTCGTAATCAGCTGGTTATGTTCTTGTATTTGCAGTGAAAAATATTGTTTACAAATGTATTTTGTATCCTTGACAACAAGATGGGCTGTTCATAGAGACGCATGTAAAGTGAAAGTTAAGGAACTTTTAAGAGTTACGACTTATTTATATCACTTGAATATATCAAAGTTTTTATTTAGATAACTGTCATACTTCAGAAACTGAGCGGTTATCATCAACCAGATACATTATATATATCACACAGAGCAATCAACTGAATATCGATCGTTTTACGGGTTTACTAAGGACGATAATCGCTATCAAATGTTTGAATAGAATTGGTAGATGCCACGTTACTGCAGCATTAATCATGATGAATTTTGCCGGAAAATCCCTTTGTGTGTTAGTATCGTCTTTCAATTATGTAACCACAGTTTTGAAAAGAAATGCAGCCAGTTTTCATATTCTTGTGGTCATTTTCTAGATTTAATGATTGATAAAAAACCGGGTATATTGGATGCAAATTCAGTCATTAAGACTTCTCTGTTGGTAGAATGCATTGATAAGACAATCCCGTGATTTAATCGGAATGAAGATAATGATTTTAATAATCTTCAACCAGACTCCTTAGAATGTACCAGAGAAAGAAGATACGGAAGAAAACAACACATTGAACATAGTCTTAACGTTTTAATATTTATAACATTTTGTTTTGTTCTAAACTGGCAATCATTCAAAATTAATTGTTGATTGGAATTAGCGGGGTCCACGGCAAAATATATTTAATGATATAAATAATACCATACTTTTTTCGAAATGATTATGTAGTTTCATTTTTGTTCAACTCTAACTTACGAATTTTCTATTTTACAGATAGTTATACGAATATCATAATTAAACAATTCTAAAAGCAGTATGCTAATATGGGGATTTGCCGTGCGATTTTCTGACCACGAAAATTTTAAACTTGTTCCGAGACCTTTTACAAACATAGTAAATAAATTACCGGTATCACCATTTTTTTAAACAAAAATAAGTTTCAGTATCAATACTTCAAATGTGGTGAATTGAAAAAACCAAAACTATAACAAATTTCTATTTGCACTAAGTTAACATCGAATTGGCTGAAAATACATCCCCGAGTTACACCAAGCTGGCTTGATTATGATGTTATTAACCTAATTGAGAATAGAGTCGAACAGAATCAACCAATCAAAACACTAGTTATTCACATAGTGCCATTATTTCAATCTCAATGCCAACAGAAAAAAAAACATCAAACTTTACAGCCGAGAACGAAGTCCTAGTCTAAAGTTGATATGCAGACATCTTGGTATATGATTCTGTGACATGCATGTGCAAGCCGAGATCACTAGATTAAATCTCCTCTGATTGGTTGTTGCAAGATCACATGATCCTGATATTTTCAAAATGGCAGCCTCAATCATGAAATATTTCATCCCGATAAAGACATTGTGTGAAAAAGGACTTTATCTGAATAAAAATTTATATTCAAACATCATAAACATGAACAAAACTTACCTCCGACGACTTTCATTTCCACTTTTCACCTTTTTTCAGCAACCCGGAGACTGAATAAGATATTTTTCAGTTCGGTTTTCATGCCTGGTTATATGCTAACATGATGGTATCATGCACTTTTTCTAAACAAGCGAAAAATCCATAAAAAACTTAGCAACGCGTCTTTGCATATGGCGATTTCCATATGTAAACATATGGAGATAGATGTACGATATGGCAAACGCCATATAATATGGACTTCAGGGGGGTTTCCCGGACCTGATAAACAAGAGCTTGTTTACTCAAATTACACTTTTGTGGTGGATAAATTTAAAGTACAAAGAGAATGTTATAGTGGTGTTATTATCGGTTGTCTCCAGACAAGGAAATAAGTGGTGGAACAGACGTTGAGTGACTATGAGACAATTCCAGTCTCATCCGCATATTGAACACTTATAATAACAAATATATACCTTTTTTTTTTTTTTTTTTTTTTTTTTTTTTGGGGGGGGAATTTATTTAATGTGTAAATACGAGTCGAATCACAAATATTTCAAATTGCAAATATTTCAAATTTGCTATTTATTATATAAAGTTATATTAAAATTGTGTTCATGTTCCTTGATTCATTTTAAGTATTTTCTGGGCATATTACCACATATTTCATGATATTTCATGATTTCATGACATCTGTCAAAGGATTTAAATCTAAGCAGTGAGATACGCAGTTATCTTTAAGCTGGTGTCTTTTGATCACTCAGTCACAGAGACTCTGGTTCATAGCACACATCGGCTGTAAGGAACTTAATATGTAATGAAATAATAAGATTACTTACTTGGGAAAGGAGTACTGACGCAGACTTGTAATGCCGTTATCCACTAGATTAAGCTGCTGTTGAAGGATTTAAATCTAAGCAGTGAGATACGCAGTAATCTTTAAGCTGGTGTCTTTTGATCACTCAGTCACAGAGACTCTGGTTCATGGCACACATTGGCTGTAAGGAACTTAATATGTAATGAAATAATAAAATTACTTACTTGGGAAAGGAGTGCCAACGCAGACTTGTAATGCCGTTATCCACCAGATTAAGCTGCTGTACGTTAGGGAGATTCTTGAGGATTTTATTAAAGCAACCTTGTTGATATCTATCACTTAGTTTCTGGTAATTCAAACTGACAAACTGAAACAAAGACCAAATTGAATAATAAACAAAAATTACTCAGTATAATAACTCTTGTCATCCTCATATTATGGGGTATAAAGTGGTATGTTAACAGGTGAACCCATGGTTATTACTAAATATTTACAATTGTAACTGCTTTGTTCTATGTAAATATTGTAGCACACCGCCCGTCGCTACTACCGATTGAATGGTTTAGTGAGATCCTCGGATTGGTCTCGCCACGGGAGTCAACTTTCAAGGCAGAGCGATGAGAAGACAATCAAACTTGATCATTTAGAGGAAGTCAAAGTCGTAACAAAACCCAAATCAAAAAGTGATTTTTGCAGTTTGGCTGCCATTATGCAAAATTAGATCACAGTCAGTTATGCGCTTTAAACTATAAAGTCACCTGCTTTGATTCAAGGGCTTTTAAGATATTATTGATGGCGAGACTATTTGTCAAGTTAGGTGACGGGTCATGAACAAAATTTCCAGATCTCCCGATTTTTAGTGGCCAAACTAAAAAAAAATATTTGACATAATGGCGATCGTCTAACAATATGTAGTCGCAATATCCGATTTTTGGTCGCAAATTTCGAGTATTTACTAGGCTACTTGGAGCACTGAATATTGTAGCAATTTCGTCATTTATTTGCCAATAAAGTACAGAACATGCAGAATTATGATGTCAACAACAAATAGCGTAGAAATTCGTCAGAAAAAAGAGATTTTGACCTTTCTATTTCTAGAAGACAAGTGTCCACAGCGCTGCCTCGTGATAATGCTTATATTGCAAGAACACGTTGTTTACTGTAAAATATTTAAAATACATAAATTAAACAAGCTGAGTAGCTATAGAACTTTAAATTTTAGAACTTTTTTGTTTGTTTAAACAAATGCAGGCCCCCGAAAAGCACATGTATAGCGGTCAAAAAACAATTAAATAGGTCACAATGAAACAATGTCCATTGCAATGTGAAAGCATAGAGTTTTATGAATTACTGTATCTAATGTTTTGTTAATATTGTAAATTATATAAGTTTGCAGATTATGGAATTTGCACATGCTTCACTGTGGTTTATCACCTCATAAACAACACAAAAAACTACAGTTGACTCTCGTTATCTCGAACTCGACGGGGAAATGCAAAAAGTTAGACTTATCCGGAGTTCGAGATAACCGATGTTAAAAACGACAACAAAAAGGGAAGTAACTCGTACACGGCTACCGGAAGTCGCTTCCGGTTTTATCTTGTCAAATTGTATATTGCCGGTTTCTCCTATATCGTATGTATTTAAACATGATATATAAAAACTGCATTATTTATTATTTGTATTTATAATTGAGAATGTAGTATATAATAAATCGGGAGATTATCTGTTACTTGTTATTAGCCGACAAATAGTAGAGTCCGCTTTGGTCTCCATACCAGTTTCGCTTTGTGTACTTTAATCATCCCAAGCTTCCGGATGTATTGAGTAATGTTCACATCACACGTTTTCGGAAGCCATGTTCAGCTTGGCAGTAATTATAACACCTGCTTATCCCCTTGATGGTTTAATTGCTTATGCAAGGGATAATAATTAAGGGCTTAAGGAAATTGGGAGGTCAGTGCAATGTTGTAATTTTAAAATCGAATATTTTATTTGTGTCGGAATGTGTTTTTTCTACCAAAAAGTATGTAGGCGCTGACAAATTTGATTTCTCAAAATTTTTTGTTCGAGTTAACAAATTTAATTTTCCTAAATTTTTTTTCGAGTTATCGAGTGTAATTTTCCTAGAATTTTCATTCAAGGGGATGAAAATATTGTTCGATATATCCGATAATTCGAGATATCCGAGTTCGAGATAACCGGAGTGATTTTGGTTTAATAAAGAACAACTCTGTTCGGACTTTTTAAAAAAGTTCGAGATATCCAGTAGTTCGAGATATCCGAGTTCGAGATAACGAGATTCAACTGTATGTCAATTCTTAAGTAATTCAGGTTATAAAATCATTATTTTTAGTCTTGAAACATTACTTGGCTTCATACAAACCTTAGCATTTGGCCAATCTTCCATTATATGTTCATGATATGTTCTTTGTTTTCCATTAAGAGAGTGATGAATATACTCATTGTCATCATCTTTAAGGTGATAAAATTCTTTCTCTTTCTCAGGTGGACCTTTAGGTAAAAAGAAACATTAAATATTTATTCACACATACAGTATTGGCCTGTTGAAAGTTTAACACTGAGCTAACGGATAAAAGTCGAAGATCGGTTGCCAAATTGCCGAGATTAAGATAGCTAATGACTCAAAATCTGCCTAGAACAGCTGCCAAAAAGCTGTCGAGATAAAGCTAATAAGGAGTCAAGATGAGCTGTCAATTTGGCAGTAATTTGTTGGCTTAGTGTTAAACTTCCAACAGGTCTGTACTGTATAGTAAAACCTCATTATAATGTCCTCGATGTCCTCTCTGTCACTTTCGCATCGTGAAGACATTACTAATCTGCATTGACCAATCAGATCGTGCATTGCATTTGGATGGTGAAACTTGCAGTTCTATCTTTAGAAAGCACATAGCGAT